>NMRA01000471.1:120385-276016 GCA_002633005.1 Phoronis australis
CATGGTCATGCTGGAGGTATTTATATATGGTTTAAAACTGCACACTGCACTGGTGTGACCTACTTCTTAGACACTTCAAAGTTTAGCTTTCCTACCAATGCATCTCATAATTTCTCCAAAGCATTTGACAGACCAAGAGCAGCAAACAAAAGATCAAAAGTTCCTTTAATAATACCAATGCCGATTTTAATATCAATTAGACATATTAAGTACTACTAACATGAGTTCTGATGTGACCTAGTTTTTAGTGACACCTGTTGTCAAGTTTAATAAGCTCATAAAGTTCTCTAACTTGCCACTAGATGTCAGTCAAAATCAAAATTGTCTTTATTAAGCAAATTAAATTGCTTTTTTATAGGTTGACTTGCAAAATTTTAAAGTTAGAATGACTAAGTAGATTAGTCATTCAATTAAGCAAGCTAGGTGACTCCATGAAATGTTTGTTATTTAAAGTTTTTTGCAGATTTTGTTAATTATAATTTAAACTTTTGTAGTGTCTTACGAAGTTATACATATAGTGTTGACTGCCTCTAAAGTTCTGTATTGGCCTTGATGTTGGTTAATCAGGCACTGCTTTAGGGTTGAGGGCTGAAATACCAAGCCTGGACAAAAGTTCAAACCTGACGCAGCACTTTCTAAACTCGACGCGCATTTTCCAAACTCGACGCTGCAAAATCCAAACTCGTTACAGCGTCTAGTTAAAACAGGCCGTGGAGAACACTGATTCACTACTTGCACGAGTTCGCCGTTATACTTGGAAACGAGGCGTCATGTCCCAACTACAATGGTTCTGCATGTTTGGAACCCGCATGCTATCACGTTTGCACTGATAAAATGGATGCTAAAACGAGGCGTTGTGTCCTAAACAACAATCATTTTTGCAGCGCCATCACACTGTGCAAGTAGTGAATTGCACTTATAATTTCGTAACATGCGCCACTTCAGAATGTTCGACTTCGAGTGTGACATGTTTCAAGAGAGATAGAGCGGCACTGGTCGGATGATATAGACATCCGTGATTTTGAGAACCAGTTTCATCCACTATTCAGTGATTGCCTGGTTCTCAAAATCAGAACAGGCAATGCCGATAGAGCTGGCTGGTGAACCTGAAGGAATACAATAAAATAGTTTGCAGCAGTAACTTACCCATTAAACTTCCCCATTTTGCTAAATACAAAGCTTTCTTGGCTCCATCCTGTCCCTCAGGAGTGTCATAGTAAGAATACATGCCAAATTTGTCTGGCATTTTGGATGAAATTTTTATACACAACCTTAATAACGGAAGTCTTTCATCAAAAATGCCCAGAATGCAACAGTAGATAGTGACAAAAAATATCAAACGACAGACAATTTGGAAAAATTGGGATTATTTTAGCAATTGGTAAATTTATCGATAACGACAGAAATCTTTGTATTCAATTTGATTCTGTACAGTTTAAAGTTACTTACTTAAACAAAAACCGGAAACGTTTTTAAGGACACGTCTACTTCCGCTTTGCAGCTGATTCACTTGTTTATATGGGATTTCACAGTTAAGTCTACGTCATTGAAACGCGCCTATAAAACTCTGTGTATTCAGTAGCTAATCAAGAATCAATTCAGAATGAAGAATGTTACAGAGGCAGTCGTTTTCCTTTCGTTGCTTGGGTCTGTCAGTTCTTGGGGTAAGTTACGTAGTCTTAAGAGTGAGAATATGTGAAGCAGCTGGCCTTGGGAGTAGCCAGCCAGCTACCTGTCGTAAAAATAAAGCTAGGTACCACTGCGGGTATTTCTTCCGTAGACACCGAAATTGCACACAGCCAGGGTAGTTCTGCCTGTCACCTCGCTGTGAAACTTGTATCAACTGACACTCACCTTGCCCGTTACAGCCGTTTAATTGAAAAACAATGGAATAAACGTAATTTTCTTGCGTAACTCTCCGCCTTTTCTAACAAGGCTAGCCTGGGAGCTGCAGAGCAGGGTGTCCCATAGACAGTCAGCAATAATATATCATCAGACATCAGACTAAATCTTAAAATGATTATGTTTGTATTTAAAAATTTATGAGTGGTCTAATAAATTAGGGTAAATTATTAGTCCATCCCTAGTTCCATTTCACACATTAAACCTAAGATCAAGGCAGTAACCAGTAGCGCCTTTTAGTGGTGAGTGCCTGATTATTGAGACCCTGACCGGTGGTATTCCAGGATTGCCTGTTTCTCAAAATGAAGTTATATAGTGTAGTCACCACTAAGACATTCTTTATGACAAAGATGACTTTTTTGAGCTGAATGAATGTCACATCTGATTTTTATCAACCTTAACTTTTTCAGTAGCAAGGGGCTGTCAGTAAATGTTGTTTCCTCAATGTCATCTTGTTTTAACAATGATAAACTGGATGTATCTGTTTCATTTTGTGATGAATAAGAAATAAATCACACCTGCAGGTTCATCTTCTATTTTTTGCTCGGGATTAATATTTTATGGAGATTTTATGAAAGAATGTAAGATATAGCGTGCTAATTTGTACAGCCAGTTTGGGACTCATGGAATCAGAAAATGTCACTAAAAAAGAAAAATTACCAATATTTTTACTGAGCAGGTTAAAATTCACTTCTAAATTGTAGGATCCAGTGACAAAGTTTTGTTAAGAGATGTTGATGTCATCACATTGTACAGTGGAAAAATGACCAATGCTAGGCGGTCCTCAGCCATAAAACAGGTTGGCATATTATATTTGTTTGCTAATTTACTATTTCTAAGTGCATAACATTGTTGACATGTTACATTTCCTTTAAAACGCAATATTAGTAAGTGTATAGCGTGGTTGGGTTGTTTATCAAGTCCGGCCAGCGTTAAGCATGGAAGTGATGTTGCTTTTAGTTGCAATTGTAATATTCACGAGTTCATGTTGTGCTTTCAAATGGAGTTCCAGCTACAAACAAAGAAAATCTGGTAGAAATGTACCAATTTATTTCTTCAGTATCACGAGTCATGTGAAGTCAAAATTGAAGCACAATTTTTTGTGACCTAAGCCTACAAAGCCAAGTTAAACCAAGCTTCCATCACCTGGTGTTGCTAAGTATAAAGTGTACAGTGGACACATGCAATTGTGCTTATATTGCTTACTTTTCATAATTTGATGATCTTTGTGATATTAGAATTTGTTGTTAATTCTTATTTTGTCACTGTCTCCTGTGTTTTCAGTTGCGCTGCACAGGGGGCAGCGCTGCCTCTTATTTCAAGCCTCAGGTGGTCCAATGTTACAACAGGGGTTCTGATGGGAATGATGTGCAGGTAGGTACGATAGGTCTCTTGTACCTTGATGGACACCTACTGAGTCACCTGCTATGTTTCATCATCCTCAGCTGTCCTCATCTATCTTTAGTTTGGCCATCTGAATACTAGTTAACCCAGGGTGCTGAGAAAATAAATTTTAATCTGACTAGCAGATTTTGATATTAACATGAAACTTGAAGCAAACCACACAACTAAGCATTTAAATGGTTTAAAACAAACTTAAACAAATATTCAATGTATACAATAACATTGACAAACCACAAGCAATTTCTCTTTAGCTTCCACTAAATCCAAACCTTGTGTTTGCCTGCGTTGTTTAAAGATATGCCAGCCATCCAGGCTGCTTCTCTACCACACCATCACTCCTCTTTGCTTCACTAGTCATTGGGTCACATGCCTTGTCTTCACAACCCTTTTGTGTGACATCATTTAAAGAAAACCCCAAATATGATTCATGACCTGAAATTACGAGTCTTACTCTTGATTGAAGAAGAATGTTGGGATTTTGGCATTTTGTGAATGATTGTGTTTCAACAGACTAAGGCTTTCCCCTGACTGTGATCCACAGCTGTACAAGAAATTGTTTTGAGTCCTAGCACTTGCCAAGTCACCCCAGAATGATAATGTATTTTGTATTTCAACTTTATAGGAAATTATTCCTAACATTTGCCAAATCACACCAAAATCCCATTGTGTTCAATACTGTTTCATATTTCATTAAAATACTCAAAGGTCAAAGGTCATGTTTATCTGTTGTAGTGGGAGTGTAAGACAGACATGGACAATGCGTACAGGTTTGGTACAATTCAAGTGTCCTGTGAGGGCTACGACTACCCCGACGACCCTTATATATTGAAGGGGTCATGTGGGGTAAGTAGAGTTTGTATTACTGACTGACATAATCGCAAGGATTTATACGATTATTTGCAATATCTCAGTTGTTAAGAGTTGGAAATTGTGCTTTTTTCAGTGAATAGATAATATCAATGAAACGAAAAATATGATATGCATTTCTCTTGGCCATAGATCATGTACAAAATTTCATGCTAACTGACCCTTGCACTGAAAAAAATCAATGTTCAAAGCTGCTAAATACGTCAAAAATCAAAGAGCCAGAAATGAAAATTAGTCATGAAATTGTAATCAACAGAAGTCATCTCAAATGGCTCGGATATTCAGTGCAGAAATAATACATAAAGAAATGTTGTGTATTTCAATGGAACACTAATGATTACCTTAAAAATGACATTATGGGTGCAGTGTAGAAGCTCAATTTTCACTAACGCTTAAGAAAATATCTTCAATCTAGACCTTTTGTAGATTTATGATTTTTCTGTGTCACCACAGCTCAAATATGAAATAATATAAACATATTTACAACCATTTTATGCTACTTTTAATGGGTTCTAAATGCTCATGGATCTAAGAAAAACTTTTGATATTTTAAGCTTTAGTACTCTTGAAAAATGGCCAAATTTGGATCATTGAATTGGGAACATCATGTCTCAGAGATGGCTGATAGGACTCTGATGGAACTTTCAGATACTAATGTTTATGCACTTTTATCAATAGTGTTGTTATTATTGTTTTTAAAATGCTCCACTTTCACATGAGGGGCTATCAAAAATAAGACTTTCCTAATTTTCATGAAATTCTTATTTTAGAAAACAGCCTTTTTAATATTTCCTCTTGAAATCTATATTTAATAAAAGTTGATCATGTATTGTTGCCATGGTTTTGCTATTCATGTACATTTCTTTTTTTGCTAAATTTTACTTGAAAGACTTGCGTCATGTGATCCAGGTAATGTCAGATTGTTAAAAAGTCAAAAATCAAATTCTACAGTTTTATCTTTTCAGAAAATACAGTTAAAATCTAAAGTTTTCTAGACATAATGATAAGGGTCTAAATAACCTTAAGTTGTCAATGATTTAATGTAGACAGCTTCACATAATTATTTTGTCAGTCAACACTACTAAGTTTATCATGATGCTACAGGACGGATTTAGTAAAATTGTGAACGTTCATGAGTGATGAGATACACGTCTGATCACATGTACTGCTTGTATTTTACAACTACCGGTATATCAAGCATAGAATTGCATTATGTTGCTGCTGACAAGAAAAGTGTTGAATATATGTCCATGTTCCTTGTGTACCTCACATTGTGTCTATCCATGTTCCCTGTGTACCTCACATTCTGTCTATCCATGTTCTTTGTGTACCTCACAATGTGTCTATCCATGTTCCCTATGTACCTCACATTGTGTCTATCCATGTTCCCTGTGTACCTCACACTATGTCTATTTCAGCTTGAGTACACCCTTGACTTGACCAAAGAAGGCCATGACCAACACAACAGAGGAGGTGGACACAACTATTACCAACACAAGTCTTCACCATACTATGGGTGAGTTAATGCTGTATGCGCCAGTCTGCTCGCGACTACTTGTAGTGATGGCTTCGTGCACATGGAATGACACGGGTGACTTAACCATTAAATTTTACTTCAATCTGGGTTGAACTGAAAGTTCACCAGTTGCTTTGAGTAAACATTAAAATTTTATGCTTTGTGATAGGTTAATGTTTGTGCAGAGTGGAGTCATACTTGATGTTCACTGGCCATGGTTAGAATATATCAGTTGTCTCTGTATTGTCTTGCCAGGACAGCGTTTCAAGATGTATCTTGAAATTTCCATTCTCTCGGTTCTGCTTCCAACACTTACTCTGACATTAACAATGGTCACTTTGGATG
This sequence comes from Phoronis australis, assembly GCA_002633005.1. NCBI lineage: Eukaryota > Metazoa > Phoronida > Phoronidae > Phoronis > Phoronis australis. The sequence goes on from NMRA01000471.1 coordinate 126,420, forward strand.
TTTTATGGATTTTGTCATAGACATGCATTTGTAGAATCTTGGCAATGCCAAAAAGCCAAGACTCTACAATGTATTTGCATTTAGTTTTTGGTAGAATGCTGTAAAAGTTGAGTAACGAATTAATATGTTACTGTGTCCAGATCCTGTTTGTAATTAGCAGTGCATTCAGTTGTGAACTGAACACATGTTGAAGGTGGGTTTTGTTTCATTTTACATTTATGTTTCTTTCATTGTAGACACAGAAGTCATGGTTCCAACTTTGGTAATTTGGTGTTCCTTGGAATCATCGTCCTCATTGTTTACGGCATCTACAAGACATGTGTGTCTCCCAGACCCGTACATGGTGATGGTGATACACCCAGGTACCCCCGGGCACAGCCGTCTGCACCACCACCTCCAGGCTTTAGGCCCGAGTACACAACTGGGGCTCCCCCTAGTTATGGTAAGAATACACATTCACTGGTCACAATCAGTACTGACGCTCATTTGTAAGGTAAAAGTAGTGCATTTTCTAATGACATCAGGACTTGATCTTAAGATGTTTCATAATCACACTAGAGGTCATATCTGGGCTTGCCAGAACTGATCCGAGTTTAAAGAACAAGTTGAGACCCGTTTAATAGCCATAGGTGGTCTAAATCAAAGTTACTTTAAATTATTTGATGGCTGAAGGCAAGCTTACACCGTCTTTAAAAGTCTGCATCTGGCTGAAAGACAGCCTCCAGAGTACAAAGACAGAAAACTATTACATGACGTTAACTTTCAATCCTGTGTTTGTTACAGATGACTGTACAAGTGGACATTACTCAACAGTGCCTCCAACAGGTGGCGCCGCTCCCAACACTGGCGGTGGTTTTTGGTCTGGCGCTGCCACCGGTGGTCTACTTGGGTACTTGTTTGGCAGCCGCACACGCACACACTACCATACACCCCACTATGGACCTCGTTGGGGGAATGGTTGGGGCACTGGATGGGGCACTGGCTGGGGAAATGGTTGGGGCAGTGGCTGGGGTACTGGAGGTGGCTGGGGCAATAGTGGATCAAGAAGTTACAGCTCTCGGTCATCATCGTCATCNGTTGGGGGAATGGTTGGGGCACTGGCTGGGGAAATGGATGGGGCACTGGCTGGGGAAATGGTTGGGGCAGTGGCTGGGGTACTGGAGGTGGCTGGGGCAATAGTGGATCAAGAAGTTACAGCTCTCGGTCATCATCATCATCGTCATCGTCAAGTGGGACAAGAACGGCATCAGGTAAGCAAATGATTTGCCTTGAGGATTTATTTTAATGTTTCCTCAACTGATACTCTGTTGATAGTTTGGTGCAAGCATTCCTAATTCTGGTCAATATATATCTGTTAAGTGGAAACTGTCCAGATGAGACATCCTTCTGTGTGTAGTTGTTTACTTAGGGTTTTTTGGAATCTATTGGAGTTATGTCCTCATGAAACAGTTCATGAACTAGAGGTACACCATTGTAGTTTCACTGCTTGCCTCAGACAAATGGTGTCTCTGATCGTCACCAAACATCTGTATTTGCATTTGACTAAAACTAATTGTTGGAAAGCAGTGTCACCCTTTTCTTGATCTGCTACTGTAAAATGCTGCCAGTTGTGGACAACGTCTTTGGGTCACTGCATACATAGAGCCTGTTTCATGTTTTAAGAATCTTGTCCTTATTTCTAAGATTTTTTTTCCAAGTTATGGTGTCATCAAGATGAGTATGGTGTATGAATATAACTTATTCACAAACATTTTTAAGTCTGATCTGCACGCCACCTGTTGGTCACATATAAATTGTTGCGTTATTTTAAATCACCTTCCATTAATAAAAAATAACTTTTGATTTACGTCACTTGAAATTATGAATTTTTTCCTTGCTCATATTTGAGGGGATTTCTTGGTTTGGTAAGAAATCTTACCGGTTATTACTCGAGACCAGATTCTACATATTATCTTGATACAGCAGGTTATATTATGTGTTGAGCATGCTTTGTGAAATTCTTACTATGTGTCAGCTTTTCCCAGGCTCAGAAATCAATGCTTATCTGGGTAAGGTGTATGTTTTGTAAAGGTAGCTGATATAAATCTGGGCCTTGTTGCATTCTAGTTGTACGGTGGATTAATGACATTACACTATTACACTCCATGTTGCTGTTACTAAACAATCTACTCGACTACTTTGTGTAATATTCAAAGTTATCCAATGGATAAGCTCTATTATGCAACCTAGCCCAGGTTTGTTTCGTTCGGACCTTTGATTTATAGAGCTTTAACTCTTTAACTTATCATTTCTGTCTGCAGGATTTGGTGGAACATCAAGGCGCTGATTGCGATCGTGCTGAGACATTACCAGCAAAGCATTACAGTGAGATAACTGAGTGGATGGGTCATCTGCTCCATACGACATGATCTGTTGCATAGTTTTGAATACATTCCTTAAGTAAATCTGCGATACATTTTCACTCAGTTCTATGGACAAGTTGAAAATTTGCTTCTGCATTATCAAACACGAGTAATGGTTGTAGGGTTTGTTAATGTGAGTGTAATTTGTTTGGTTATTGTGTATAGCTGATGCTGGTGCAGAGCTGCCACCTATTGTTTGGTTATTGTATAGCTGGAGTCGATGAGTGTCAGTGCTGCCACCTATTGTTTTCAAGCCTTTCCTGAGAAACAGCTAATTTGTGAAATGTTGAATTATAAATCTCTTCTGTTTTTTTCCTGTTTTAAAATGCATTTGGTTGATATTTTCAGACAGAGTTGTTGTAAAGTTGTTTTGTAAGAGTTTGTTATTTTGTTGCTGAACTCATGGAATAGGTTTTTAATTTGCAATGTTAACACTTCTGTGATAATAGTGATAAAGTGTAGACATGTGTGTACAGGTATTCAAACACAGCTGTGTTCGTCTGAGGCTTCATTTTTGGGTTATTTGACGCATGCAAACTAAATTGATGCACATTGATTTAATGGGCGTCACCTTGGACATATTTTTTAATGTAAAACTGAAAATTTTTGACTTAGGCATTTTGTTTGTGACACTCCCAGTCCTTATGTGTTAATTATATGCTGAATGGTAACACTTGATTCGCATGTAACAATCTGTATTGTCTCAGTTACACATGTCATCAGCCTCTATGTGTCATGTGCATGTATGCTGAATGGTAACACTTGATTCACATGTAACAATCTGTATTGTCTCAGTTACACATGTCATCAGCCTCTATGTGTCATGTGCATGTATGTGAATACAGCTATGGTATGTTTGAATGAAGTATTCTTTCTCTTGTTATTGTGCAAAGGAGTTTCAGTTTCCATTAGATTGCACTATATCACAAACTGTTTAGAGTAGTCAAGTATTCTAAACATGCATAAGTTGGATTGTCACTCAACTCTTAAGTTCAACGATTCAGTTGCTGACTAGAACATTGACTTTAAATCGGATTTTGAAGTACGGTGACGGAATCTTTGGTTGCAACAGACTTCTACATTTAGAAAAATCAGTCTTTTAAGAATCTTACCCATGGAAATTAGGACATGTTTATGTAATCAGAGATGTAGGCATTTTGTCCATCTGGTGTTGAAGGTCAGTCTGACAGATATTCAGTTGGATGCAAGAAAAATTGTATTGTTACAGTAATAAAACATATGTTTAGTGTTATTGTGCTTCTTATACAATACAAACTATTCATGTAATCTTTTGTATGTTTATACTCATCCAGTAGTTGGTTCACATTCCTATCCCGACGAGGTATTGTTCCAAAGATCTCCATTTTTCCATTAAACCGCCTTTTCATCACGGAGGTTTGTCTTGCTCTTGGCAAGAAAGCAAGTTTAATAAAACTTGGGGGTACCTTCATTGTAAATATTGCAATAAATAAATAAACACCAAATCATGAGATGTCCATCACATGTTACGCCCTCTCCTATTCAAAATTCAAAAACTTTCTATTGGTGTATTAAGATCATTCAGATAAGCACCCTTGTTCACTTAAGCACACCTCTCCATTGTTTCACCCTGATCAGATATTCATCACTGTTGCCTTATTTCCAAACAAAAGAAGCTCCTCACAAAACTCCAGGCATTGGAGAATGCAGCTATTGAAATCCCAATGAGCAAAATATGTTCAACTTGGCATTTGGGAAACAACGCAGGACCTAATCAAGTATGGACCTAACAGAGTTCATACAGGCCAGCTGATACAGGCGTAATTTTAAATTCTAATTGTGAAGAAGATGTACAGAAAAATGTATGTGCGTAAAGTTTGAGAAAAGATGCAGAGACCGATGCAGCAGGAATGAGATGTATTTACACACTTGAGAGTTAGCTTATGGGAATAACACAACTGTACAGCATCAGCATTACAACTTAAACTCACATTACAGATTTTCAACCAGCCATCTCAGCCATTCCAGATTCACCATTGGCTCAAGTTAAAACCTCAACGTGGAAAACTCGACCTTGCAGTGGTAAATCAGGCAACAGAAGAGATGAAATCCAGTCTTCTTATTCGCTGCACATTGAAAACCCTTTTGCATTTCAGTCAGAAGCAAATGTGTTCATAGATGGCACTGCAGTGGCATGTGGTGATAAAATAACAACTCTCATGTGAGAAGTAAAACGTAATAAATCTATTAAAATGAAAAATTATAATTCAATTTCCTTATTCTTCAAAGTCATGACAAGCCACAACTACTGAGCTAGAAACTTGTGAGTGAACATTGTCTTTCTACTGCAATCTGGCGATATGATTCATCAAGTGATGGAAACAGGGTAAGCAAAAGGCAAAGAATATTCAAGACAAAGCTAATAAAAATGAAAGCTATTATTCCATTAAGGTCAACTTCATCACATTATGTTTAATTCACCAATAAGATAAAAATCAAAAAATCCTTCATTGACACGTCTCACGATTCCTCATCAATCAGTTCTCCATAGTATGCTGTGATAGTTTTCAGTTTATTGTTTAAGAAGTTCTGTTCCACTTCAACCTTCTTAGACGGTCCAGCAAGCTGTGTCAGCTAAAAGAGAGAGTCACCATTATTACTTCTCAATAGATGCTAAAACTAATATATAGAATTATTAATTATCAGTTCCAAGTTCTATAGCATAACTACCATAACTACCATAACCATATCACAACTACATCATAACTACCATAACTATACCATAACTACAATAACCACATCCCAACTACACCATAACTATCATAACTATATCATTACTACCATAACTACCACCATGCCTATTATAGACATTCACAACAATACTAGAAGCCTTTGAAAAATAGATGTCAATTTTGGGAATCCTTTTTGTCCAAAATTGGTGAAACTTTATTCTGCCAATAGATAGTTGTGCATAACACACACTTCCTAAAGAAACTGTAATGACAGGCGCATGGTAATACCAATGAGTTACATACAATTTGCTGTTCAAATATAAAAATTCAATTTTTGACTCCCATTATCCCAAGGTTCATACTACCCTACCTGTTGCATATCGGCATTCCTGGGTGTGAAGTAAGCAATGTTATCCGTTATCTTCTTAGTTAACTCGAAAACTTCGAATGTAAAAACAGTTAAGGAGCATACGAGAACCAAATGATGATTTAGTCAATGACATGATATTTTAGCACTAACAGTCACTATCACAGTCAGAAAAAGAAAACCATTGGCACACAGAGAAACATGTATCATTGGAGCTGTCATGTTCATGGTGCCTCACAACTTTCAACATGCATTTAAGGTTATATAAGACCCCAGAAAAACGTACAAATAATTCTAATTGCGGAACACCATATCTCATAGATGACCAGATAGTATCCGCATGAGACTTTTAGACACTATGCTTTATTCATTGTTCTTCAAAACTTCTGCACGAGGGTCTACCAAAAATATGACTTATATGATTTTGATAAAAGAATTTGAAAGTTGCATAAAACTAACATGAAATAATATTTTAGAAAACTTTTACAGCAATTTTGAGATCTCATCTTGAACATTTATATCAAATAATCTTTGATCCTGATATTAATACCATTGTTTTGCTATCAATATACCTTTCGTTTCACTAAATGTTACTAAAAAGACAGTCATGCGAACCAATTAAGAACAGATTGGTAAAACGTCAAAGTCAAATTCTACATGCATTTTACTTCCCAAAATATTATACTTTCACTGCAGAGTTAATAACTTTAGTTTTGAGGATAATTGGCTAAATACCCTGAATTGCCAACAAAATCCTACAAAACCGTAACAATGATTAATTTTCTGACACCGAAAAACTTTTGCAAACCAGGAAGTTCATAACTCAGGCATTTACGCCAGGGCAATTAATGTGTTTTTAAGATTGACAGACTATTCAGCCTATTATTGATAAGTGTCTGAGATGTTTTTCAGAGAGGAAGTGAAAGTGTGTGTGCCTGAGAACATTATTTTTGTTTTCTGAACAATAGGATGTATGTCACTCACAGCACACCATGATCCCATCATGACAGTGTTTAGCAGCCATTTTAAAATCTGGTGTTCTTTCTATTAAAGTCTTTCCAGCTGTCAATAAATATTTGATGAGCCACAATGAGAAACAAATCAATGCAAAGTAACATCGCCTGGTTACATCAGTATGGACCAGGACCATTCTCACAACTACAAACCCTCAAAAACTTTTATCTATTCTATCTATCGGAGATGACCAGCACACTTAAGATAAACACAACGTCTAAATGCAGACATAAAGGATATCCATTGACGTCCATTTTTCGAATGTCGAAAACTTCAACATTAAGATACGCAGGCCCACCCCACGGAGGACTGAGGAACACAGTGTCGGCCTTGAGGGAGGTGGCAAGCTTCAGGTAATCACCCACGATGAACTGGATCCTGTCTGCAACACCGTACACCTCTGCATTGTGGCGAGCACACTCAATTTTGGCAGGGTCAATGTCGATAGCAATCACTAGAAACAAAAATAATAACATCTTCATAATATTTTGTTTCAAACATGCAAAAGTTAGAGGCACATTCAAAACAGAGAGAAAAAAATTTAAAGACATGTACATTTTGTCTGCCACGATATATGTTGTAAGTTATAACAGCAAAGTATATGTTGTAAGTTATAACAGCAAAGTATATGTTGTAAGTTATAACAGCAAAGTATATGTTGTAAGTTATAACAGCAAAGTATATGTTGTAAGTTATAACAGCAAAGTATATGTTGTAAGTTATAACAGCAAAGTACATCTTTGATCAATCAGACATTAGGATAAAAAAGCATTATTGGTCTTGGTATGTGAATTCTTGAAAATAGAGTCGGTGATGCAGAATGTTTTTGATGCTCATTTTTTTCAAAAAAATAAAGAAAATCCATCTGATGAGCAAAATCATGCAGGATATTTTACTCAATTCTTGGCAAATCTTGGCATTTCAAATCTCGCTTACATACCTTTGTGCAGCTTTTTTCAAAACCACACGAAACTTTGACTGAAATTGATGCGAGCGGCTTTATTTAACTGGAGAACACAAGTCTCAAAATGAGACTGGGTACATACCAGATCCATCTACGCTATTAATGGCCTATTCAAGGTTAAAAGAAAATTTTCATTTTAAAATCAGTAATGAAGTTTGACTATTAGATTTCTACAGTCAACATACATTGTTCATATAAGAATAACTCAACAGCTTGTTCACATGAAAACAATAGCTAAACATACCTCGTTCACATGTGAATGCAAACTGAATAGCATTGCCACCAACACCACAGAATGCATCAATGATGAGATCACAGCGACATCTATCAGCAATATGTTCAGCGATTTTCTCTGGAGTCACCGAAAACCAACTTTCTACAACAAGAAATAAACACTAATTTACGCAACCTTAGCATTTCTAAGCAAAACATCTATATTGCACTCTTTCTCTGACATGACTGGCCATAAAGAAAAAATAAAAATGCGCAAGACAGTTCAGCATGCCAACCACACTCAGCTCTAGCTGGTCATAGCACAATTCCAGAGGGTCGAATTAAAAAAATGAGAAGCTATCAGCCCAAAGTGCACAATATCATGTTCACTGCACACCAATAGTAACAAGTAAACACCTACACACCCTTGTCCATACGAACACCTTGGTCAAACTTGGAGAACAGTCTGTATCTCTGCGCCCAATATTTTCTCATAGTTTCGTCGTTTGCAATGTAATCTGGCATAGGTGTCCTTTTCTTTTTTCTTTTGCTTTTCTTTTTCTTTTTCAGTGGCTATAAAACAAAACTGTACATCAGAGCATGATGGAAAAAAGTCCTGTCAAACGGTGTTGAGCTGCTTGATGAAAAATGATGACATGAATCAAGTGTACAAGACATTTCTGGGTTGCATTCTGGGAACAAAGTACTCCCGGACTTTTCAATAATAAAACCATATAAATAATAAAACCACACACACACACATACACACACGCACACCCACGTGCAGGCACACATACAAATCAAGTAATCGTTTGGAACCTAATAACAATACCACTCACTAACAGAACGATTACTTCAATATTAAGACTTTCAATCAGTCATTAATGACTGTTTTGATCATAATGCACCAAATGCACTGCCTTGGCAAATTGGAATGTGTACATCTCTGAACAAAGCATCACCAGCTACTGAAGTCCTAACTAATGAGAGAATCCTTTGGTTTGTGTCTGAAGAATATTTATTTGACAATTCTTGAGAATCCTATAAGTTATAACTTTAGCCTAATTCTCATGACTGCAGTCATTTCCTTACCCCAGCTTGCTGCTGATTGGGTGAAACATCTGCTTGATGTCGTCTGCTAATTTCTTCATCACTGCTGTCTGAGCTCAGCAGGCCAATATCCCAGACAATTGGTACACCACTTGCCTCCACAGCTGGACTCATGCTATCTCCAACAGATTCTTTTTCCCTATTTGGAACTTGCCCTTTAATTTCTCTCTCGTCACCTGCTGCTTCAACACACACACTTGACTCTACAGTTCTCATTTCCTCATCATCTGCTTTTTCAGTACACACACTCTCTCCAATTAGTTGTCCAGAATTCACCTTAGGGTCTGCGACATTTCTTGCTGGATTATTCATCATTTCTTCAGACACCATTTTCGATTCTATCTTCTGGTCAGAATCATCTGTGAGTGCTTTGTGAAGAAACCGTTTTGTTTTCCCAAGCACCTTGCTGGGTTTGGCCTTGAGTACATTTCCTTGTTCATCGTAGTGAAGGTGAACAGGCTTCCTACCTAAGTTCAACTGCTTGGATGACTTTTTCAGATGCTTCTCTTTGTAAACGACATGAGCTGTTTTAAACACTTGAGATTCTCTGAAGAAAAAAATGTCAACAACAAAATTTAATGAGAAAACTGAACAAATGATCGCAACTTTGAAGCGCTAATAATTTTAGTATCACTTGAAAAATAATTTTTGAGCATTTACCACATTTTAAGTGTAACAAGTTAAACAAAATATTGTTCAAGGTACTACTTACAAACTATTTACTATTTACGAGTTCAATCAATGTAATCTATCGAGACAATATTAATAAACCAAACTACATCATGAGTAATCCAAAGATTAATTTGTTAGATTTTTAAAATGATTTTGTACACAGGACATTGTTTAGAATCCGAGAAAGAGGGCTACTTACAGTTGGTCTGTACTAAGTCTGTAACCCATGAGAGTGAAGGCTTTACTCATATTGTCATCCTCATCATCACACGAACCATCATCATCGCTGTCATCACACTCCTCCATCTCATGACTGAAGCATTACAGGCAACATACAAGGGAAGGGAACTATTGTAGCATAATGCACTTTAATGTTTATCTAATGCAGAACATGTGGTAGAGAGATGTTTAAAATACTGAACCGTGAGAGGGATTATCTTACTTTACCTTCAAGTTCATATTAACCAATAGCATTACATTGTTCAGTTTAACTTCGTCCCAACTTACAAAAAGATGTAAAACTTGATGTCTTGCAAGTCTAAATCAACATTCTCATTCTCAACAAAACCCCTTGTTACACTACATTGATACTCTGTGCTACATAAGATTGTTCAAAGAGTTAGCCTCCAATTTAAAATTATTGCTAACACTTTGGGAATCCATGAACTGCATCTTCTTTCTTGTCTGTAAACCAAATGGTCATACAGCAAGTACATTAGACTGTAAATAACACCGAATAACACTGAACAACACCAATTTCTAATTAAAACTTCTATCATTCTGAAACACCCTGTACTTTTAATACCAGTAGTTATCGCCCCACCTTCTAGGAATCTTGGTAGGTCTCTCTTCAGGGGGATCTTCCCCATCATCCCCGGTTTGGCCAGATACAGTGTTGCTGCCAGCGCCACCTCTTGACGGATTTGCTGCAGCATTTTCACCTATAACACAAAGTTTTTTGGTCAGCCCTTTATAACTTCCAAAAGCCAATCTTTGGAAAGGTGTTTAATTGTACAAAATTGTGAAACCTTAGAAATCTTGTTTCTTCACAAGAGGTAATTTTCTTTTCTAGCATGGCACATCTTGGTGAAAAGGATGGCACAGATGTATTGAAGGTCAAAGAAATCACGCAATAAGATGCAAAAAACCAAACATTGGTTTCATAATTTCCTAGTCGTCACAGACAAAAGACTACCAAAAGTTGGTAGGATACCATTTAACAGAAGGCTATGTCATGTGTCTTGCCTCCTACAGATGTCACTAGGAGGCAAACTTATGCAGGAAATACATCGTCCATATTTTGGTAAAAGACTTAGTGGGCGTAGCCTGGTAGTGTTAATTAGGATGTAACGAAAATATTCATCAATGTCGTAAAGGTTGTTAATGAGTATGTCCAAATGTTCTGCTAGAACTTTAAAAAGTTGAACACTCACCAGAGGAACATTTAGTGTCCTGTACTTGAGACTGTCCACCGCTAGCTTTGCGTCGTTTCTTTCCATTTCCATCTTCAGGACTGTCGCCTTCATTCTCACAATCACGGACGTTCTCCTCCACATCACCATTCACAGCCAGTTGTGACACGTCATTACTAACGTTACACACATAACACTGTGCCTCAAGTCCAGCATTTGACAAGACCTCACCATACTCACTAACTGCCTCGTTGCTACACATGGGCACACCTCGACCAAAATTAACATCATGATTATCGTCTTTGCTTAGAATTTCATCAAGCTGACTAAGAAGGTGTCCCACACCTAGCATTTTGCGACCCATTTTTTCTTTTTTTCGAGACTTTTTACTGGTTTGCTGCGACGCATCAGTAGCACTCATTACCTTGTCTTCACCATCATCCACACCATCACTCAACAGGCTATCCTTTACACTGTGTTCTATCTCATGTTCCTCTTCCCTCCTGCCTTCATCAGACACAGTGCTTAAGCAAATTCCACCATCTCCGTTACATACTTGGTTTTTTAGAGACAGCCTTGCAAGCTGTGGAATAACGTTCTCTGATGTGCTCTCCTGAGTGCCTGTACTATCAATCCCACCATAATCTTTACTAACATTTACAGCCCTGCTATAGACATCTGACGACGCAATTCCTGTCTTCTGGTTCATATCTAATATTTTCCCACACTCATCTAATACGGTATTACAGTGTGTTTCCTCACTGTCACAATAAACTTCATCATTAGGTGCAACCTGTCCTTGGTCCCCATTGTCCCCACCAACTGTTCCATCACCAGCAGCTCCACCAAACCAAGCCTGATATTGGTTGTAGTAATACCAATATACCTCCATGTAGTGTTCCTGCCATAGAGATTGCCACGGGTTGGCATCCCCCTCATCCACTTCACAGTTGGCACCATCAGCAGGCGGTCCTCGGTCACGCCCGTCACTTACCCCTGCATAACTGTGCATCATATCAATCACTTCAACATTCTGATTCATCATATTCTCACTGACAGATGGACCACAGTCACTAGCGACATCTGCAGTAGCCAAACCTCCCTCTGTGAAGGACTTCAGAGTCTTCTCTATAGTTGCATTTTTCAAAGCTATATCTTGGAACATGTTTTCTGGTACATTCACATTAAAACTCTTCACAGAGTGGCCACAATCTCTATTTTCATTGGATGCAACATCACACTTCTCAATATAAGTTCCCTCATTGTCATCATCCAGGCCATCTCCGACCAGAGTGCCACAATCATTCTTTAAATCCAGCAGCCTGCAGTCATGTTCTTCAGCTGCCATCTCGTGCCTTTTGTCATATTTTGCCTCTTCAGACTCACCTGATTCAGCTGTGGTCAGAGGCTGACCATCATCAACTGCTTCCGAGATTACCTCGACCTCATCCACAGCAACAGGCACTGTGTTGAACTCCTCAAAGTTGATGTAGTCAGGGTAACGCTCCAACCAGTTGTGCCAGACTAAGTATTCCCCGTGGCTGAACCAATACTCCTCCCAGCCACTTGTGTCAGCCCTCTCACTCTCTACTGCCTGCCAATTGCCAACAGGGGGCGCTTCATGCACATCAGTGGTCCTCCAATCTTGAGTGAGCCCTAAAATTTCCGCACAGTATGCATGAAGTGGTCGATTGGAACATCTGTTATACAACATTTTCATCTCAAACAGCAGAACATGAGCTTAAGTATGATCCTTCACAAAGAACTATCAACTGTTTTACAAGCACTTCAAACATTGATCAAAATCCCTCGCAAAACAGGCGTGCAAAATGGTAGAAGTCTGGTCAATCATGGGTACGACAATGGAACAGACTCCAAACACAAAAGACATTTTCATCAGAATGCAGCCTTCTCATAACAAGAAGGCAGATCTGTCAGCAGAGATGAGCTGATCACATGCTGATCACATGTCCTAAGAGTACTCAAACACAAATTTGTTTACAGATGGCATGCGAATGTTACACAGAGAGCAATTATCATATAGAAATGCAAAAACTAAAATAAAGTTTTCAAACATATCTAATATAAAACAAGTATAAAAAGAAACAAATGAATATCACAAAAGTAAAGAACATTCAAAGCCCCCAAAACCTTCAGGGCTGGATATATACTACCACTACTTTAAACTTCACAAAGTTATAAATGCACTGGACTCTCTGCTCTGGATTTTTTTTTCAATTTGGGCTTGGAAGGAGTAACTAGTCTGCATAACGGCTTAGACTTTTGCAAACACTTGAAAATAATCATTGTCCTTGATACACAACAGGCCTTTTAAAATTGACATGCAAGGTCAGAGAAAGTAGTTCTCTGTGAACCGAGCTCTTAGTCATACAACTTTCCCAGTTGGCATGTGTAGGTGAACAGTTTAACAGAGTTTATGGTCCTGGTTAAAAAGATAATCGGTTTATTATCCCCTAAAGATTTGATTAGCCCAGCCCAGAATGCCAATCTCATGTAAAAATCTAGAAAAATTCCACATTTCGGAAATCATATCGCAGAAAAGACTGATTGTATTCATATGAAACTTTCAGATACTATGGTTTATGTTTTTTTTGAAAAATGCTTCAAGGATTTGTTTTTAAAAAGTTATGCTTTTGCATGAAGAGCAGTTATCAATAACGTTAAAGTTACGGTGGTTTTGACAAACTTTGACAAAATAATTTAAAAATTCTGTGTTTCTGCCACACCATGAAGAAGTACCATAAACAACTGAAAGTTACAATTCTAATCAACATCACATTAACATTAATTAATTTGTAACAAAAATATAGGTGAAGCTTTGTTCAGTTAAATTCCGTTCACACCTTCAGGATTCTCAGCATTACGTCCCTTGGCACACTTTTGTCTTTGTTTTCTCTTTTTCTTCCGTTTACCATCACTAGCAGCAAGTTTCTTCTCCAAAGCACAGCTACCATCCTGAAAATAAAATCATTCATCTATAGTATATCTAAATTAGTCATATTATCATTGACACTTTCTGTCAGCATGTTCCAATGCTTAACATGATGCGCTGGTCTATGGACATGAGTCGAGATGGCATATACATGGAAATATCGCACATCAGCTGATCAGCATTCACTATCAAGCGATGTGGTGACATGACCATTGGTGCAATTTGACACTAAGCAATTGCAACACTGTGTGTGTCACCATTGCAGAAAAAACCCATACAATTACCCGTCACGTCAACAATTACTCGTAACTCCTCACATTAACAACAGATGCCACTCTCAGACATTTGACTTGAAGTACCTCTTCCTTGTCCAGGTCATATGGTGAGCTGAGGAAGCCCAAAGGAAGTCCCATCTGCTTCATCGCCTCAATGTCATCTTTATACTCTCCTTCAAATGGGACCATTGGCTCACAACTTCTCACAGGATTGTCCACTTGTTCAGGATAGATGTCATCTATGCTTCTCTCATCGTTGTAGTTGTCAGCTTCACTGTCGGACCCTGATGCCTCACTTTCATTGTAAACAGAATCACTGCAGCTATTGTCATAACTTAAGACATTAGTGCACAGCTGTTTGTCACTGAAACAGATAAACACTCATACAGTCAACTCAATAGCATTGATACTGGAAAATAAGAATCATTCCAACATCAAGCATGGTACCATTGAACATACTGAGATAAACAATGAGCAAAACACAACTTTACAGTGCACGATGCAAAGATAATCCTATGTTACATACTCCAAGTGAAAACAAGTGAGTTTTTGTAGGAAATGATGCTGCCAAGAGTGAGTGGCTTCTGGCCATTCCCTGCAGCTGCCAAAGCCGCAAAGAATCCAATCTGCATCAAAATTCAGACCCCCTTGCCAACATGAAATAGTCTTAAACTGGTCTTAAACTGGTCCTTACATAAGTAAGAAATGATTTCTGGTCTTAGCAACAACTGACAGTTCACTGTTGCTAGGCAACAGGTTTGGAAAGTTGGCGTAACATCATGGGTCATTTAATCCATCACAAACATTAACTGTTAGAAATTATTTCTAATTCTGAGTATTATTAACACAACAATCTGTATAGCAGGAAATGGCTGAAATTAAAAGAAAACAGACATTTAATGAAAGGAATACAAGTCACATGTCAGCTAATCATCAGTGCTTAATTAAGGATATTAAAGCCCTCCCATTACATCACATTACATCACATCATAGTTGTTACAAGTTGACAGCCTAGGCTGTTTACTAACTTACAGGAATTCTCACATGACAAAATAGAAAAGTTGTTAAGGGAGTGGATTACTGGTTAACAGGAGACTAGTTGGACAAATGAAGGATTACTGGTTACCAGGAGACTAGTAGGACAAATTGAACCTTGATTTAACAGAATTCATATTCCATAACTGAAGTGACACATAGCTCCTATGAAAACTGACTTGACATTTGGATCTCCACTTAAAAGAATATCAAACCCAGTTTTAGCCTATTAACAGATACTAAAAACGACTTTTCCATACAGTTCTCTCAAACAAAATAATGCTCTATAAACCTTGACAACCCTCAAAAGTTTGTGTGAAAATTTGAAAACTCTTTTCAATGTCTGCTGAATGCCCAAGCATCGCCTACGATTTCAGCAAAATACACAGCAACTGTGGGAGAAGACCAGCCACCATGGACCGTAACATCCTGTATGTGAGATACTAGCCAGTATGATTCATGCTTTTACCTTTCAAGACTGATGCCAATGAAGCATTAGCAGGTGACAGAACAAGAATTGATTGAAATCATTAAAACAGGGTTAAGTATCCTTTAGAGAAATCACAAATAAACAGTGAGATGGAAATTTGAGACAGGCTAGATTGCACGGATGTTCGTTCGTATAAACAATGTATGTCACCACCTGAAATCAAGGCTTTAAAGAAGCTTAATATATAATTATGTTAGTCAGTGTTAATTTATATACCTGATGAATGCTCTGGTACAGTGGCAGGTCACAAAATCTTTCTTTGTCTCAGAGTTTTCATACAGCTTGACTTCAGCAAGTCGGTTCCACCGGTAACACATCTGTAATACAACTGAAGGAGTTGTAATTCATCCCAAGATATGTGTGAAATTGTAATAACAAAATTATCTAGTTTGGAACAGACTCTAAAATTTGGGAAGCCGGAATTCAAGTCAAATTTGAATTTTCTTGATTCTGAAGACTGGGGCACGAGTGCTTTAGGCGTTATGTAATAGAGAGCTTCGGCCTTCTAAGGTGTCCCTATATATGCCCAAAAGTTACTTATAGCAATGCGACTTTGATAGTTTAGTAAACGCGAGTCATAATTTGCTAGAAAGCTTCTGGCAAATAGTAGCCCTTAGGAAACTGGATCACCTTCTGTGCTCACTACCACTTCTCAACGGGCAACTACCCATTAGCTGAAGGGTTAGCACGCTTGCCAGTTTTATTGAGGTAGTCGGTTTGCTTGTGGGGTGAGGTAATGTCAGCTATTACTGAACTACTACTAGTATGTAATGCTGTACTCCTTTCTTTACTTATGGTGTATACTAGAGGTATGTTCTAACACTAATAGATCTTGTGTTTTTCATTGGAAGCAATTGGTTCTCAAATCAGGGACCCATGTTTCCAACTATTACAGTAGTCGGATAGAAGGGTCCCTCATTTATAATTGATTTTAGAACCAGTTACTCCCACTGAATAATGAGCATTATTCAGTGGGAGTAACTAGGTCTCAAATCAGGAACCCCAAAATCTGACTATAATGACAGATCGAAATAAGCAAGTTCCCATGCAATGCACTCACAAACCAATGCTAATCACATATGCTGGCTCTTCTTGTAGTTTTTGCAAACAGCAAATTAACAAAATATCGAATGTGAGACTACAATAGTTTAAAAACAGAATTATAAAATAAGCATCCTCTCAGTATTGTTTGCAATCCCAAATTAATGAAATCTGTCATTAAAAGAGACCACTTGCAAACACGTGCATCTTCACCTGTTTTCACTTCCACCAGAACAAGGTCTCGTGTGTTGCTCTCGTTTCTAAATCAACAAATCTCATTCAAATAAAAACTAGGTCATTAGGTTAACTTTTGCCACCTTTTCACAAATCGCGACATCATCTAAAGGCAGAGTTACTCAGCAATAAAATGGCGTCGAGAGCAAGACATGTGAAGGGGGAAATGTTGACAATTCTGCACATACATGTGAAATTCGAATCATGTCAGAAGAATTTATTGCAGAGTAATTGAATACAGTACTTGGTCATCAAATTTCATGTCTTATCTGCTAATAAAAAAAGCTTTCTGTGATCGCCATTCTTTGACAAACTTTTGCACGCTTTTCCAGTGACATGACCCTGATTGAAATCAAAATGTTTAAAATAATGCACCAGCTTCAGTCAAAATAAATGCAAAGGCATTGTTGCTTTTTATATTCTTCAAGTGTTATACATTAGTTACAACACTAGTGATTCTCACAGGGGCCTTTGTTGGATGTAGCGGTCTCTCATTTTTAGAACAAGGCAATTACAGAATAACGGGCGTCTTATTCAGTGGATGAAATTGGTTATCAAAATCAGGGACCGCTAGCCTTTTCAGACAAGGTCAGGAAAACTGTGACGACTGCCTCGCATTCAGTATTGCTAAGACATTGCTAAGAAGCAAGCTCTCGCGAGATTACGCAAGATATTGCCGTGTATTTCAAATGAGAACACGTGACTTTGGCTATAGATTATAGCTAGGTTTCTAGCCTAGTGTCTAAGCTTTACTGAACACACACCTGAAGCCTAGAGCGGAGGACAAGGACGAATGATGTAAGGACCTTCTGCGCGGTCCCGCGACATCTAGCGTTGAAGTTTCCAGCGTTCGTCTGCTTACAAACATCAAACAAATACCCGGACGTGTTGATATTCACAATATGATAATAAACAGTGAATGGGTGGCTTCCTTTTTCAAATGTATCTTAAAAATGGCATATTTCACGTATCCACTTTTTTGTTCATTTTCAGAATATATTTTCGAACCTAAACATCATTCAGATTTGCTCAAACACGCGCTCCAGAAGTGGCTTGAACAATGTACCAAAATGTCCCAGGATCGATCAAGTTTTGTAAGGCCAAAGCAATGAAATACAGAGAGATAATTGATGCTGGGTTCTTAGCATTTTACATAAACAACCTCATTGAAAACGTCTGTACACATCGGAGTTGGGTGTAAAACACACAACAATTTCTTTCAATTGAAACTGAATCAATAAACAATGCAATTCGCTTTTATGTCATTTAGAATAACTGTAAGCACTGTAGTTGATTTGTGTGGCCTAACATATATATATATATAGTTCGGGCATTTCCATCTCAGCAAAACGGTCACGACTTTAGGGCCTCAATCAAAATGGCCGGCGATATGAGCGACCATTTCAAAACTCTGCTTATGGAAACAAACACGGGTTGAGATCGAAAAATCACGTATATTTGTGAAGGCTGATATATGTCCATGACATCGCATGAGCAGATCAAGTTTGAGTCTACTACTGGAATAAAAACTTACTAAAAATTAGCGACGTTGCGTCCGCATCCCCTCACGGACTTCAGCTTGGCTTGTGACGGTATTGTTATTCTGGCCAATTGGTGGCGTTTTGACCTAACGGCGCGACACTGACATCAGAACACCTTCCCATACGTGTGACAAATTGAATCATAAACCGCCTCTTTTATTTAAAGAGGGACTCTCAATGCGCTCATGGAGAGCTTCCTTTACACCCCTTTTGAACCAGTCTTCCTCACAGTCTAGGATAGTAACATCATCAGTATTGAAATCATGTCCAGTGGCGCACAGGTGGCTAAAAATAACCGAATCATAAGTGTCCCCGTAATTAGGTCGACGATGTTGTGACATACGCATTTTTATGGACTGTTTCGTTTCACCAACTGTCTGAGCACTGGGGATCCTTACACCTGACACCAAAGACAACACATGATTTATTACCATTAAGTTAGATAATGGGCCTCAATTGCGGTCGGAGCACCTCAAAACCTTTTGTGAAGAATTTGGGATACATCATCAGAAAGTGACACCCAGATGGGCCCAAGCTAATGGCGAGATTGAGTCTCAGAATTTATCAATTTTGAAATGCATTCAGATTGTGCATTCAGATTGTGCATTCAAAGGGTTTAGATTGGAAATGAAAACTCCACAAATATCTAATCGCATATCGTTCTTTGGAACATCCGTCTACTGGCTGAAGTCCTGCTGAAACCATGTTTGCGTGCAAAATTAAAACAAAATTGCCAGAAATTAAACATTTCCCTGCTGTAGATGACACTGAAATTCGTGATTGTGTTGCAGAAATGAAAGCCAAATACAAAAATGTGGCTGATGATTTGCGTAATGCAAAGCATTCAGTTGTTGACATGGGAGACAAAGTGTTAATGCATCAGGAAAAGCACGATAAGTTCACTACTAATTTCAACCCAACCCCATATGATGTTGCCAAAAAAGGAAACAGTGTTATTATTTAATCCCCAGGTCAGTTCAAAATTCTAGGAATACAACAGCTGTGACAAAGTTTTCTGATCCTTGAGGAAATGAGGCTGACGTAAGCCACCTATCTACTTTTGTTAAGGTTAATGGGAAAAGTGTTAATTGTTACTGAGAGTGATGTTGACAGTAATGTTAAAACATAAGATACATGTCGATTAAGTACCACTTGAGGACACCACTGTGGGTAATCGTCCCAAGAGGTTGAGGACTTTCAGATGTAAACAGTAACAGGTTGAAATAGCATGCCATATGTCACCGTATGATACTCTGTTGATGCTACTTTGGTGTATTGACGAACTTATGGTTGCTCGTTGAAAATTGTAACAACTTGACCTTAGAGCTGGAATTCCAAAAGGATTTAGGTTGACATTTTAGTGACATGTGTTTCTCTATACTCTTGAGATAGTTTAACATTGTTTAGTCCTAATTTTTTAATTGTTTGATTGGCTTGACAATTTCACTGATTACACCATGTACTGTTTGTTTGCTTATCAAAGGCAGCCATGTGGCATATGATATGAACCCGTGACCTTAGCTTGTTCTTATAATGACTCTCACTGTTAAACGCTAGTTAGTCAACCATTGGTCTTGAATGTCATAGTATGTGCTTTGATACAGTTGTTATCTAGTACATTATATATGATTGAATTTGTGTGGTTATTCACAATATTACAACCGGTGGGGTGAGTGTCGTTTGATTCCAAGATTTTTAATGCACCACGTCTGATCTTTACTAGCTCTGCATGTTGATACAGGTTTCACGGCGAGTTGACGAGCAGAACTACCCTGGTTGTGTGCAATTTCGGAGTAAAACACACAGTGGTACCTAGCTGTATTTTGACGATAGTCTTCATACCGTCAGAGGTCCTAAAGTCGTGAGTGCCCTAAAGTTGTGAACGATCTTATTTCCTCTTCTGCGCGGTCCTGCGACATCTGGCATTGAAGTTTCCAGCGTTCGTCTGCTTACGAATGTCAAACGAATACCCGGACGTGTTCGTATTCACAATATGATAACAAACAGTGAGTGAGTGGCTTCTTTTTTCAAATGTATCTTAAAAACAGCATATTTCACTAATTCACGTTTTTGGGCATTTTTGGGATATATTTTCGAAAATATTTATCGTTCAGATTTACTCAAACACGCGCTCCAGGGTAGCTTGAACAATGTATCAAAATGTCCCAGGGTCGATCAAGTTTTGTAAGGCCAAAACAATAAAATACAGAGCGATAACTGATGCTGGGTTCTTAGCGTTTTACGTGAAGAACATCATTGAAAACGTCTGTGCACATCAAAGTTGGGTGCATAACTTATACAACAATTTATTTCAATTGAAACTGAATTAATAAACAATGCAATGCATTTTTATGTCATCTAGAGTAACTATAAGCACTGTAGTTGACTTGTGTGGTCATACTTTGTGCATTTCCGTCTAAACGAAACGTTCACGACTTTAGGGCCTCATTCAAAATGGCCGGCGATATCAGCGACAGTTTTAAAACTCTGCTTACGCCTACGGATACAAACAACTTAGGATTAAGATTGTCAAAACACGCATATTTGTGAAGGCTGATGTATGTCCATGACATCACATGAGCAGTTGCAAACGGGCACTGGGTAGTATGACAATCAACTGCTTATTATGCTTATATTCACGACTTTAGGTCTCCGGTGTATACAGCCACAGGCTACAGTTAGGTGGCTGACTGGCTGGCTACTTTTTAGCCTATATTCACGACTTTAGCCTAGGTCACCGAGGTCTACTACCTGGACCTCAAAATCAGGAACCGACTGTTGGCCAAGACACGCAACTATGTGTAAAATACGGACCTTCGATCTTTGCTTTGACAGACCTGGAAGTCTGCTCATGAAGTTACATTTCGTATACTGGGCGCAGACATCTTGATCGCAACGGCAATACAGCGATTTACGACATCTGTTGGTCAGTGTTGACTTTGACTTTTAAAAATTGTTCCTGTATTTTGCGAACACAACCTTTGTGTGTCTTCACGCATACCAGATATCGATTGATTTGTGTTTGCGCAAACTGAAGATTGTACAGATTTTGAAATAAAATTAAAGTTGGATAACAAAATGTAAAATTCGATAGTATGTAAAACAAACGCTAGACGTCGTGACGGCGTCAAGGTCTAACCAGAGACCCTTGACCTGCTACAGAAAAGAGTCAACAGCGTGCTCGGAGGAATACTCTCCGTGCTTATAATGTAGGTCAACAAGGAGGAAGTATTTCTTTACGAGTATCTATGGACTTATGTTCAGACTGAGGTGGTTGGACTACTGGCTACTGCAACGCGCTAGCAAAATTGCTGTAAACTACACTGGGGCATTCTGGTTATTTCGTATACGTTTTTGAGACTTTAAGTTGTTTGTGTCGACTGCGCAGTCAACAAGTTGGAACAGGTCAGTGGGTTTTCTTTTTTTTGCACTTAAAGTTACAGCAGCTGGTCACCTTTGACTGGGATTGATCAGATGCCTAGGGATTTCTACGATAGGCCACTGTGCTTCATTTAAATGTCGTTATTATCAGCCTTAGTTGCGGTAAACGGGCAGTGAAGGGGTCCCTCTTAAAAATTGCTACTGGGAACCAGTTGCCAGTCATGTTGCCATTAGCCTTGGCAATGCACCGCTAAGGCGCTAAGCCCAAGGCAATGGCAGGGTGTGGGCAAACAAATATGGCCAAAATTCAGCAGTAGCGAAACTTTGCCATTTTTCATGATTTTCACATTAGCTCTATTTGCAAGCTAAGTGGTGCAAAATGAAAATTATGCCACCGAAATATAATAAACTTTCTATCCATTACAACGATGAGGCACTAATGATTTTTTTAAGTTGAAGTAATGCCAGCACTTAACACATATCTCACTCACCAGTAAATTTTTGTGACTTACAGTAGGGGTGAAACTTTCAGCTGCTAAATGGCCGTTACTGAACCTCGGATTTTAATGGTATTTTTATCAAACTATTTGCAAAATATTCTGCTTTCAAGCCTGAGTGTACACTGTTTATTTTTTTGATAAAATATGAGAAAATGTATTTTTTTAATTTATAGCCTCATCATTCTCTCACCTGGAAAAATCCTGAAAGTGTACACTCAATGTCACATTCACCAATCATCTCCTTATCCATTTCTCATCAATTTGTTTCACTTTATCTCTCTATTTCCATTTCTCATCAATTTGTTTCACTTTATCTCTCTATTTCCATTTCTCATCAATTTGTTTCACTTTATCTCTCTATTTCCATTTAGGAACATCTCTAAAAAGGTAAACTTAGTCATTTTTCAAGAACCTTGTTGACCTTTCCAGGGTTCAAACAGAATCGAACCTAATTGGTAAATGTATTTAACACAACCAGTCAAAACTTCTCTAAATTACAAAAAGTGTAAGTACAGAATGTTTTTAAAGTTCAATTTAACTTCATTTTTTGGGATAGAGTCAGTCTTTTTCATTTTCTTCAAAAACGCGTTTTATTTGTGGTGTCATTGTGATCAGTTTCATTTTTAGAAAATTACGTTAAAATAATTACGTTAAAATAATTGTTCAGTCAATGCTTTTGTGCATCAAAACATTTTAAAATACGAATATGCTTTTTTTGGATGGTCACCAACGCAACACTTAACAGTTCTTATGTTATTTGATAGGAATGAAATTGATTTAAAGTTTGTTGAAATTTTACGGTCCAATTTAATGTGTTTAATGAAAAACTCGCGTTTTCATTTTTTATGGTATGGTGTGCAACATCAGATTGTGAAAACATTGGCCTTACTTGGGAAAAAAGAATAATTCACATAACCTCGTAGGTTTTTAAATAAATATCAAAATACTCTGAAAAAGACTAGGTTTCTGGTTTTTGTTCTTTTTGAATTCATTTGTTATGCAAATTTCATTTTTTTAGAATTTTTAAAAATTTTTTGGAACATAAACATTTTCACTAAATCAGTAATTCTTGAAGTGTTCTATCATTTTCAAGGTAATAAGTTGCACTCTTTTACAAAAAATTTCTTGTTCAACTTAGCTTCAGGGACAGAAATGTCCTGTCACAAGTCGATGGTGAATTTTTCAATAGTTGTTGTTCTTGTACACGCAAAACAAAATAGTTTGTGGTTTGGTGTCGATGCTATGTTGTTAACCTACTTGTGACGGACACTCTATTTTCTTTTTGGAACACAGTAAGCTATGGATTTCTAAATAGTTGTCTAAACTTGCCACTTTCTGTGCCCTGAAATTTCTGAGTGCGGTTTGCTGAAAAAAGGCCATTTTTGAGGCCCTAATGTTTAAATAATTCGAGAGCCGCCCAACCGATTTAAAAAATTCAAAAAGTTGTATAAATGGCATGTCTAGAGCTACCATTTAGGACTGCTTTCTTGCTCACCCTACCATTGGCACTAGTTGGATATAGCGGTCCCTGATTTAGAGAAACAGGCAATCACTGAATAACGGGCCTGATATTTAGTTGATGAAACTGGTTCTCTTTTGATGTTGGTACATAATACTGTGGTTAAGCTGTTCAGAGCTTACAGCCACACGAAGGATTCAACAGGTTCATGAAAGTTAAGTGGTTATTGTTTACAATTCGACTCCATTAACGTACATACTTTACATTACTATACAATCCGATTCCATTAACGTACCTACTTGTATTAATATTTTCTGAATCCTCTCGCCATGGGGATCATGATGTTTCCAAAAATGTATTACTCTTACCGATTGGGCTCTTATTCATGCATTTACTGTTTTTACGAGGTGTTCTTTTGCTAATATTTAGAAGACTCCAAAATTGTCTAGAATGTTGAAGATACCCCATGTCACATTAGGAAAACTCTGAGTAAAAAACAATATTAGTCGTTTAAACGAATGTTTTTTTTTCATTCAAAGTTTTTTGGTGAAAGTATTTCACACAAAACACATGTGCTTCATGACATTTGTTGAAAGTCATTTGCAAATAGTATTTTTAAATTTCTGTTAGTGTCAGGTGTGCTGTTTACAACATTAAAAATTGATGAATTACTTGAGCTTATCAGATGAAAGCAGATAATAAGAGATCTGGACTGAACATTGGTTTACCACTGTCAAACTGATAAGGACACTGATTTATCCTGATTGGCTGATCAGTCAATCAGGATACTCATTCCACTGCGCGGTGCATAATGTATAAGGACACCTTAGGTCATTGGGATGTCTTTAACTCTTCCTATAATCAGGAAGAGATAACCAGGAAGGGACAACTAGCTAAACCGCCGTTTTTGGCCTCCTTCCTAGGTCTAATTTCAGGACGTAAGTTTTGTTTGAAAGGAAACAGATTGTTTTATCAGAGAAATTAAAACTTTTTCTATAGAAGGATATCAAAAAACTTTGCAACCTTAAACAGTGGTGTAATTGTACTTTGAAAATATCAATTTCAGCGCATGCAATCGCAACTTCCCACACGCAGTCACGGGTATTTAAGCTTTTCCGTCGATGTATAGATGGCGCAGTATTCAAGTACTCCCTCATTTGCATATCAAATTTGCATGTGGGAGTTCTGAGACTCGTCAGTTGTTGGTCGAGCGCTTGAGTTGATAAAGCGGTGACCTCTCTCTGAGAGCACACGCTGATGAAGATACCACTGCTAACTCGATCGCTTCGCAATCAGGAGGTCAAAACACTCTCATGAAAGCAGTTCTGAATTCCAGCTAAGCAAGCCCTATTTCGAGGAGCGGACTTTGAATTGTTATCGTCCCTTGACAGTGGATTGCAGAGATTAGAATGAGGTCAACATCGAACTTTCTGCGGCTGCCTATCGTGTTGACAAAAGTTTGAAGTGTCAGAACTGTAGGAAAGCGGGTATATCGTTATTTTTACTTCCTCGAGAGTCTGAAATGCTTAGAAAGTGGCTCATGGTAGTGAAGAATGAAATGTACGCTGTAAATACCAAGTATAAGGCCGTGAAACATCTCCGTGTCTGTGGCCTACGGACGTCGACAGTGCCTGACGAATGCCGGCTTACCAAATAACTCCATACGTTCCATTGTCTGAGCTTGTTCACGGTGCCTCTCTAGTATTTCTTCATCACTGTATTCCTGTTTGAATTGATAGCCTGTAAAACTTAACGATCCACCCGCGAAGTCGGGACTGATGAGCTGTAGCTCGTCCTAAATCGGGATTGCGAGTTGCCATGTTGGCGTTTATATTACTGAGCGTTCTGTTTCAAAATGAATTATTCTCACCCTAACCATTACTTATATAAAACTGAAACAAAATCTGTCTGATTAGATGCAATTTGTATTGCCTTTGGAGTGCTCGTGAGTGCAAATGATTTGAGAAGCCAGCAATGAATAAATCACTGCGTTACCGGCTTTAGGTGCAATAAAACTAATTGACGGGACACCGAGGCCGTGTGAGCTCATGCTAATTTAGTGTTTGCTGGCAGAAACTGTGAAACAACTCGATTTCCATCCCACGGCCATGTGTTAGGGGAATCTTTATTTACATAAATTACTCAAATAATGATTGTCAATGTACAACTTCTGCCCTGACGGTGCTGTGGCCAAAGCAGAACCTCTGAATTCGCGGCTCCCGACGAGTAAGTAGATTTGCAGTTTCGTGGCTAATTCACCAACATAATCACGTGCACATTTCTTCTTTGGCTCACTAGTATAATATTTTCTTGACTGGAAGTTTAGTTTCCCCTGAACTTTGGCTGGTTTATGTTCGTGATGTCTGATTAGTATCGGAGCCACTGGCCGGGATAACGTGGAGTCAATCCGGCTGACCGTGACGGGCCTGATCGGGCTCCGAGCCACTGGCCAGGATAACAAGCGTTTTGTGTTTAGACCTCAAAAAATCACAAGTTTAAACAGCACAGATCTAAGTTATCCTGTCTGTATCTCACGTAAAATACTTCGAAATTGTCTCCAAACAGATCCCAAACTCCTGCTACGGACCTTATTGGCCTGCCGAACTTTGTAGGCTACGGTGTGTCCAAATGCCAATAAATCCGTAAGAGCGAAATAAAACAACACGTTTTTATAAGAACTCGGTGTATTTTTGTAAGGGTTTTACATCGAAGTTTGATGGATTTATAGGTGTTAAACGATGAATTCATGCGATAAGCTGACACCAGAAACCCGTGTTGTGAACTGCTGAACAGACTGCGTGTGAAACCGATGACGTCATTGGATAATTTCAACATCTCCGTCTGCCGTCAGGTGTCAGGTAACACAACCGTACGTGTCGTTATGGAGTAGAACTAATCGATCTAAATTGGGAGGGCGAGTGCCACCCCAAAAAAATTGCATGCCTCACGGTCAAACCATGGCAACCGACAAAGGTGTGGGGCTGGGGAAAGACAAAAAAGAAAGACTTCGAATACTGATCAGAGAGAAAATTCAAGAGAACATTGACAACTCGGTATCAGTGTATGGTTTACCATTTGAGGGCCCTGGCCAGGACAATTGTTGTTAGGGTCTCTGTTTTTGCAGCACGGGTCTTCTAAGCGCCCTTGAAAATGTGCACTTAATCATTCATACATGTATTTCGAAATTCGATAAAATTTGTAAAGCAAAAGTTTTGTGGAGCGTAATAATTCAGTCCGGGTTTTTCAGTGGTCCATACGCGGTGCACTACAAGGGGGCTGAGGAGGCTTTAGCCCCCACTTTTCTCAGAGCTGCGCCCTGTATACACCTCCGACATGACACTGCCAACTACTCAGAGAGGTAGTTGAGATTCCAAATTCATCAAAAACACAAAACATCTGTGCACAGCACAGAAGCTGTCTTGTAAGAAATGGCGATGCGTCACTGAACTTAGTTGAAGGCTGACTTGCAAAAATTTGATCCATCATCAGACCACCATATTGCAAAGAAGGACACTAAACGATAACAGTGATATTCATGAATGTCAGGCAGCTCTAAACGCTTTATTGAATTAAAAACTAGACTAATGAAATTCAAAAATTTACAAACCGTAGATCGAAAAAGAAGTTCAAGTCATTGCTCATAAATTTGGAAAAATTGTCTTTGCACTTACTTGATGCTTGTAGTTCCCAGTAGAATTGTGCAATGAATTTACTTTAGGTTCTTCTAAACCGAATCGTTTGCTTGTCATTCCCGTGCACACTGCAAAAGGCTGGACACGTCGTGACTCAGTGACTTACCCATGTTAAAAATAAGGTGTAGTCATGCAGTAGGCTGCTCGTGTAGAATCCGCGCACAGTGATTGACGGGAAAAGAACTTGAACTGCAGGGGTTGAAGTGTGTGCATTTTTGGGACACGCGTTCATTTTCCCCAGCCCCCCGGCAGAAGTTGGACCAGTGGCCGTGTTTCAACAAGGAATTTTGATACAGCTCTATAGGCCAAGGACTTCGGGATCATACCTTTCAAAAAAAATCTTCAGGAAATGACTGTATTAAAATGAAGTTTTCCCAAAACTGGGTCTAAAAAAAACCTTGGCGCCAGAACACTGGTATAGGTTCTAGTTAAGCCGCACGTCTCAAATGAATCATAGAGGAGCTGACCAGCGACTAGCATTAGTTCTTAGAATTGCGCATGTATGGATCAGACTTCCTGGCGACGCCATGACACCGGTCACTGTGGGAGCAGCTGATTTCTTGACAAAATAACACCTGCTTCTTAATCTGGATTTAAGCAAAATGACGAAGTCCAGGCATACACACATGCAAGCGTGTCCAAATAAAATTAAATGTATTTTCATGTGAAACCATTCAATGTTCTTTGAACATTGACTTGTGTGAGTTCTTAATTTTCTTAGATCTGCCCAATCAGGTAGAACTGCGTTTCAAGTCATTCACTATAGGCACCTGAGGGCTCAAATTGGAAGCTCGCGTCGTATGACGTCATATGACGTAGGAGATGCGAGCCTCATTTGCATATATTAGTGACATCTGTTGGTTCAAAAAAGAGGATCATGCCCGAGTACATGCTTGGGAAGAGGCATCTTTTGGAAGGGTAAAACAAGTCATGCTCAAAGCATCCTAGTGCCATTAATATGCAGTCTTTGGGGACCAAAGTGGTGTCATTTTATAGCTAAAGAATTAAGCTTTCAAACACAATGCTAGGATTCCAGACGACTTTATCATTTACTTTTGAAATCCCCTTTGAAAACACGTTAAAATGCGCTAAAACAGTTGTCCCTTCCTGGTTATCTCTTCCTGCTATAAATTAACTCCTGCAATTAACTTTTTTTCGATCAGTGCTTCATTCAGTTACCCAAACTAGCAATGGTCCATCTTATACTGCTTACACCAAGGAATCCATATCACACAGTTAGGCATAACTTAGAAATGTGTACACAGTTGTCAGTGATGTGTGTCATTTCCTCTTTGACTGATAATTGTTTTGTTGCCCTCTGTTAATTCTGAGCTTAGAATGTGTGTATTAGGTGCACTACAGTTATATCTCAGCAATTTGGTCTGACAAGTGAAATTCTATTTTATCATTTTTCCGACATGGAACCAGCATGTGGTACCTAATTAAATGATTTTCCATTTTCCAGATATGGACAACAGCTATTAAAATTGTGGGCAATCAGAGTTGTTTGGAAGCCTTCGAAAATGAAAAGGGCATTTGTGACTACAATTATTTTTGTCTGAAACTGGTGTGTTTGAAATCAGTATGACATTTCCTGCTGTCTTTGTGCTTAAACAGAAATTTATAGCCTCCAAAGTAGTCATCAGAGTTATATGAAGTCAATCTAAATCTATGACTGACTGGTTGTGAGCCTGTTGGAAATGGTGACCTATACTTTAAACTGTAGGTTCAAGTGAACTTATAAACAAATAAATCCATCGTCAGCTTTGTTTCAATCTTGAGGAAAAGGCTATGCACATATTAAAAACAACTATAAAAGTTACAAAATTGTCAAAACAAAGTATGGTTAAAGTTTAAAAATGACCAATATTGGCTGTCCCAATATTGGATGTCCCAACATTAGATGTCCCAATATTCGATGCACCAATATTGTCATGGGTGTCCCGATATTCGATGTCCCAGTATTGGATGACCCAATATTGGGGTGTCCCGAATTCAAGAATTACTATCATCTACGAACGATCATTCAGCTGGATGATATAATAATTGATGGGGACACATCAAAATGTTTCCTCGGTGAGGATTTTTAATGATTTTATAAACTGCCAAGTTTATACATAGGCTCTGTTGATACGAAACGTGGTGTCCAGTATTTCAGACCTGCTCATTAGCGGTCAATAACCTTTAGAAGGCCTCCTAATTGAAATTCAATTTTTAATCATTGTATTATTATAATTTAATGTAAATAAAAGTGTTTCTCTGTCTCTCTCTTTTTCTCCCTCCCCACCCCTCCCTCCCTCCCTCCCCCACCCCTCCCTCCCTCCCTCCCTCTCTCTCAGAAATATGATTACCCGGTAACCAAAATCTGCCATTGAGATCCAAAGACTGAGCCTTGTAAAACAGCCCTAGTTGCGTTCTTCCATTCAGTTTGAGCTTCATTCTTGTTTTTTCATTTTACCAAACAGTCTTGAGTCACTCTTATCCCATACTTTTCCAGTTTGTATTGATTTAGATTTACAAACTCATGTTTTAGTTTGGGACATATCTCTTGCACAATACCAATTTCCGGACTGAAAAGTCTAATCAAAATATAGGCTGGGTTTTGATAAAAAAATTCTCTGGACAGTTAATGCACAGTACTCAATGGTTTACCGCAGCAGGAATTGTTCTATAAAATGATTGTGAAGAAATGATTTGTGATTGAAAAGTTTAAGGTTTTGGTATCCATTTCATACAATTATGCACCTGTTTTCTTGAAAATCAAACAGCGCGGAATCAGTGTTTATGGTGTCTTTTCAGAACTGACATTATAAAGCAGTCTCCAGTATAATCACAGAAAATTCACATAATGTAGTCTCCAGTATAATCACAGAGAATGGAATCCTCAGACAGTTCTGATATTGAACTTGAAGAATATGATTTTCAAGAATTTGTTGAAAACACTAAATTGCCGCAGACGGTGAAAGTTACTGATGGTTGTGTAGTTGATGAAACAAGGTCTGACGATGAGGACGAGAATGAGGTTGGTTTTCCAACCGGTGATGTCATCACTCTGTTGCGTCTTGTCCATCCAAATGACGTCCAGTTGTCATTTTTTGACGTGGCATCCGGAAGAAAGACCATCACTGCCTCTGCCGATTCCTATGCCCAGTTCAACATTTTGCCCTACGACCCAGTGTCTGGTGATAGAGAACCCAGTCATGTTTTTAGAACTGTTGCTGATCTTGTGCAGGCTTGCCCTCCTACATTCCTGGCTGGATGTTCTTATAGATCGGCTATCGATGGAAAAGCTGTTTTCAATAAAGGAGACAGGCTGAAAGCTATCCGTTTAAAAAGAAGTAATGGAACTGTACACTTAGAATGTAAAAAAATCAAAGGGACTACAGTATTCTATCTGCCTATGGAATGCAGGGGAGATTTTACTGCCCTGCTAGTTCGTGATTATTTTACTTTAAATGCTATTATGAGCTCACTCATCCCGTGCCAGAGGAGGTTAAAGCTTGCAGATGACGTTCTGAATTCAAGACATAACATTGCTGGCCTTCCTTCTAAATTCATGGGGGAAATTATTGTGGACTGTCCAAAACCATACGTAGAAATCTGCCATTCTGAAAGTCCCGGTGATGTCACCACATTACCTGTGGATTGGGAAATGAGAGTAAGTGTTAGAGATGAGGATTACTTCAGTGTCGATATGCAGCCACACTTCATGCTGAGCGACTTTGTGATGAAAAATAGTGAAAATTTACCAATGAAAATCCGCGTCATTGGCTGGGATGAGTCAACAGATGTTATGGATAGTCACGGAGTGAAACCTGGGATAGAGATGAAACTGGTGAAATGTGAACCGGTGTTAAAAGCATTGTTGAGTGGTCCTGACTCATATTATGCCCTTCCCCTGCATAACAGTTGGCGCTTCAGTCTTTGTCCCGGAACATTTCTAGGTGTTGCAGAAGTGAGAGCAGTGAAGCCTGTCTCATTGTTAAGGGTTGAAATTGGAGCGCCATGCATTATCTTAGGTTTATCTCCCCTGGAAATTGGTGATGTGTTGAAGTATGTTGGTGAAGAAGAGTACCAATGTTCAGAAGGAACACCTATTAGAGTTGTGCGGTTTGCCAAGTACTTCCTAAATGGTCAACCAGTGGGTACCACCATCAGTGTTCCCGATTATCTTGGTGGACGATTTGTGGAGTTTGGTGACCTGTTTGACAACGACTACAGCCTTAAAGAGATTGTGACTGACATGAGCCTGCCTGTCACTATAAAACAAGTAGTTTCAGAGGAGTGTGACTATGAAAATCTAACCTTGGATCCTACACAGAAGTTTGAGATCACTTGCTGCATATCTGATGTGTGCCTGTGGGCCAACACCGAGAAATATTTATTCCACTTGCCATTGAGATCAAAGCTGTTTGTGATTTGCATTGAAATGTTGGACAAATCTTCCATAGTAACTGCGGAGGGCTCCTCGTGGTCTATGTGGAATGACTGTCCAGAGGTCCTCTCTAGTGAAACATTCCATGAACTGAAAGCGACTGCAAAGTTGTATGAGGATTTAATGGTCGACCAGGAAGAAGCTCCCAAATTGCCACCACGGTCTCCACGACAACAGTAAGTTGTTTTTACTTACTGTGTATTTAGACCACTGCATAAGAAGTAATGCATTTTTAAAGAAAAAGTTGTACTTGAATGCTTCATATGACTATGCTATGCTTGTGCCTATAGCTGCAAGGATGTGTGTAAGGATTTTAAGACTGAGTCTTAGTGTTGTTCATTTAATTAAAACTGAATGCCAATCTATGCTTATCATTATTATGTGCCCATATGTTGGTGCATATTGCCATCATCTCTGTCTGGGCATGTGGGAGTCCGGGTCTGCTGCTGTTTATCCTGAACCCCTCACAGGATATTGATGAGATTTGGCAGATGTGCTCCTATGAAGCTGTCGACGGATGACGACAATATCTGACCTGTCTGAGCCTTCTAGTGGCAATTTTAGTTTTTGACATTTACCTCTGTTTCTTCGGAGGTCCTCGACAGATTTTCATAAAATTTGGCAGTTTTAAGGCATCTATTAGTGTGATGGATTAAAGATATTTTGCACCACCTGGTGGCCATTTTTACTGTTTTCGAATCTGTTTTTGGCGTCCGCCCCTCTGTCAACCAAACCACTCTAAGGATTATAATTGTGAAAATCGGCATATATACTTCTATTGTGAAAAAGACGGCATTTCCTAAATGTTCAACAGGATCTTTACTTATTAGACTTAAAGCAAATTTATTTATATGGAGTTGACAATGCACAACGACTTTCAAACAGATCAGATTACCAGTGCACCCCCTAGTAGCTATCCATTCATTTTCGGATTGATTCAAGGTATTTTATGCCATCTAGTGGCCATTTTTATTGCTTTCGAGTCGACCAAACCACTGTGAGGATGATATGACCCCCATCTGCTTAAAACACTGACCAGTTCTTAACCTAGTTATTGTAAGCAGTCATTTTGATATGATCCATTGTGTACTTTTTTGTACAATGGTGATGGATGCTGGTCGCCAGAGCTTGCTACATTTTCCATTCAGTCATATTTTAACTCTAAACGTGTCTTCTTCGTTAATAACGTGAGACATTTGCTGTTGTTAAATTACTTCACTGCTTCACCAGGTGTGCTATATCGTACCCTGAGGTGCAACCCATGTCAAGATGGACCCCTGTCCCTCAAGCCCAAGCAGCACCCAGGCCAGCAGCACGTCGCTCTGCTGAAAAGTCTAAAAGGACACCTGACCGACAGCAACCAAGTGTTTCTACAAAGGGTACTCCAACTGGTAAGTTTTGCCCTTTGGCAACATAACACATATTTAGGCTCATGTACCTATTATGTGTTATTACAATGTTTCCCCTACTGTACATCCTTGATTGATTGAAAACACTCCTGTTCACAGGTGTTTGCCTCACGCTGGCTCTGTTCTATTAAGCTTGTGGGCTTCCTGCGGTGTGTTACATTCACACTCTCTGCTTGTATGCCCTTCTACCTGTTGTCAATGTTTATTTCGCTTTTCCACCTTATTCATTGTACCAAGTGCCCAAGAATGAGACATGTGGTATCGAAATACAGCTAGTATTTTTTAACTTCTTCGTTCGTAATATCTATAATGGGCAATTTGCTTTACAACTTCACACTTTAAGATCAGAAATTGTACAGTGTATGAGAAAGTGTATGTCAAGCTGTACAACAGAAACTACAGCCGTGTTTTCAATCAGGTGTGTGTTAATGAAAAGCTGCTATTGAACCATACTGATCCGGCCATATAGATCCATATTCCAATGAATACAGCTGTGCCCAGGTCCAGCTGTAAGCGCATGTCTACTGTAAAATTTAAAAATAGTACGTGATGTGAATGAAACTTATCAGAGGGATAGGCACTGGCATGTTGTTTTCATGTACAAAATTACGGACAAAACCAGTAAAATCACTCACACATTTATATTCAAGGGATAGCCGGTTGTACTTCTATTTCAAGCTGATGTGAAAACTATTGTGTAATTAAAATATATCCATGAGTCTGGTGAAAAATGCTGTTTTTTCGTCGACCCCAATATAAATCCCTAGCACCTGTTGTATTAACTTTGTTGTCATTGCAATAAGCAGGTGTAGGGGCAGCAGAGGTTGCCCGCCCCAAGAATAACGAAACTAAAAAAACTCTGACATCAGTTTCTTTTGAGGATTTACTTGAAAATCAATTTTTCCTTTAAAAATTTTTGTTGGGCCCCTTTTCCCTTGTAAATCTGCCAGAGTTTGGAATGCTAGCATACCCCCTGATAAGATTTGTTAACTTTGTAAAACAGTGTTATTGCTCTTAATTTTGAATTCAAATACATCATTTAACTGACAAGAATTAAAAATGTTTTTGTCTCAGAGGACCATTTGAATTGTTTTGGTTATAGATCATATTCAAAAACTCTGGTAAGTCTTCCACAATTAAAGCTCAGTATTCTGTTCCACAAACGAACCATAATAATATGACGATTATATCTTGGGGGCAATCCAACCCATGTCACCTCTCATGGCAGCAAAAGGAGCTAAGCGATGGATCCCAAAATAATACATCAGAGCTCTGTTTTGTACAAAGTTATGACAACGAAAATCTTGAAATCCCCACAGACTCCAGAGCAATATTCCATAATGGGTTGTACAGAGGCGGAATAGACATGGTTGAAAGTTGTATAGCCTGTATCTCAGGTTTTAAAATTTAGAAAATATACTACCGAGAGCACGGCCAGCTAGATCACTCGAAATTTGAGCAATATCTTGAAAATGTAAAGACGTGGTAGATCGACGTAGTATAACTTGCACTAGTTGAATTTCTGTCACTGACCCAGGCAGACGGTATTGCTTCCTAAGTCCAAAAAGGAGTTATATTAGGTCTAAGGGAAAGGTTTTTAAAAATGTTTAGATTTTTTAAATAAATATTATTTTAATACTTGAGAATATATGGTAACAGGGTCTAGCTTTCAACACAGTAGAGAGCTTGGTGGCTGCGCTGCCAACAGGCACACAGTTTTATGACATAATGAGGAGGCATAAAGGATTTCATATGGCGACCAATCGCCTCAATTAGCTGGACTGAAGTCAGGGCTATTGTATTCCCATTACTAAGAAGTAACCTACAGTCTTCCAACCCTCAATTTTTACATGTACTGGTCAATTTTTACCCATAGTGGGGTCGTCATGGCATTAATAAAAAGGTGTTGCGTGCAGATCATGCTAGGAATGTGTCCTTGGAGATGTCTGAATTCTTGATATTTAGGTCTCATTCTTTTTCCGGTGATGGCAATTTGCTCTGTATCTTGTGAGTAACCGTATTTCCATTTTGTGATTGTGTAATGTTTTCTTTCTTTAGACAATCGCTACGGCCAACTTTCCAAACCAACAACTTTGCCTAAACCTCCTGCAGTAACCTCTAAAGTGACCTCTGAAGTGACATCTGAAGATGAAAATGAGTACGAGGAAGGTAAGCATTCTCAACATGACATGGTAGGTCGTGGAACTGGAACATTTTGGCCTCTTTTTCATGTTATGTTCAATATTGTCCAACATCAACAAGCAGTTCTCGTGCAAAAATGAATGTGGTTATAGATTAGTTGCCTATTGATGACCTGTTTGTGTTTGTGGACCTAGCTTTCAAGCCCATCTAGGGCCCTTCATTGGGATACTGGTGAGAATCTTCATGTCATGTGGTCTCCAGTGGGTGGTTCTTGGTGGCTGTCCACCACCACGTGGTGGCTGCCACTTGCGAGGAGGCGCTTGTAAATAGTTGGTAATTATATATCCACTATCTCTGTCTTGCTAATTTTTATGGACCTTTTAAAAGCTTTTGACTCAGTGGATCATTCAATTTAATTTGGCTGTTGAAAGCCTATTAAAATAACTATCTTCACGTGGTTTTTGAAAGCTTTCTGACTAAGAGTTGCTGTAGCAGTCAAGGCTCTTGTGGTAATTGCTCAACTTCACTCAAAAGGAACTGAGTGAAATTACTTTTAATGTACTTTTAATGTAACTGCTGCCACACAACATTTTTGCTGATGGAACTCTTTCCATAACGCAATTTAATGGGGAAGTAATTTTGCTTTCATTTGTTTAAAAATTCTGTATACCACTTACTGCTACTGGACTGCTGTCTTAGAATTGCATAATAATTCTCTGAAAAGAACAAGTCTACACAGTATTACATTTTCAACAAGCATTATAGATACTTGGCCTGTGTGTCAGTGAGTATAAGATGCTGGGCAATTAATGCTGTTCTCTACCTTTAATAATGTGGTAAAATTTCCCCAGTTTGGGTAGTGAAAAACGATTATTTTACTCAAAGTTGCAGACTTTATCAAATTTTAGAAAGAGGCAATGTTTGCCATCCTGAATTGATATCTATGACAAACGATTGGTCACCTCTCACACTATGTTGGCACACGAAAACTGTGCCTTGGGGACTATTTTTGAAGATTTAGTGATCGACTTTCCAAGTCTGTTTTTATACTCAGTTGATATAAAATACACTTTCCAATATTTGAGAAAAGAAACCGGTACTCCATAAAAGAGTCAAGGTCACAAGTGACACAGTGTGTCACTCATTCAGTTAGACAAGGCAAACACCTGGGCTGTACAGTTTCTGTGAAGGAGTTATGCCCAAGACTAATATATCCTGCTTAGGTTTGGGCCATATAACTGAAGTTACTTTGATGATGCCTGAAACTGCTCCCAGTAGGCGCCTCAGAGCACTTGTCGTTGGTGTGTGATTATGGTACGTGTATCCACCACTATAAGTGTCTCTGAGCACTTGGCGTTGGTGTATGATTCTGGTGTATCCACCACTAGGTGTCTCTGAGCACTTGCCTTTGGTGTGTGATTCTGGTGTATCCACCACAAGGTGTCTCTAAGCACTTGCCATTGGTGTGTGAGTATCCAAGGTTCATCCCAAAATGAGCTTCATGATATCAGTGACTCAAAACAGGAAATTCTATATTTTTGTTTCAGTTGATGACTACGACTATTGCGATGCCACAGATGTGAAGCAGTTAGCGGGAAATGTTGAAAGTAAGCTACTTTTTCATTCCAGGAAGTCTTTAGTTATTCTTAAGCTGTTCTTATAGATGTGACCTACATAATCTATAGGAGCTTCTTATACACTTGTACAAGAGCAGCTGACATGAATCATGTTTGTCAGGAAATGGAATGTAACACAGAGATGCTAAGAATTCTGGAGTTTATTATTTTGGTAAATTTGATGAATATGATGGATGGAGTGGGTGTAGAGATTGTGTTTATTGTTAGTGAAAACATGAATACCTGTGTTGATCACCTCAGTGTGAATTATGGTTAGAATCTCACCAATATTATAAACAATAATTGAAACTTTAGTTTTCACCAATAATTGTTTTACAGCTATGCCAGTGAACAGGCAGTGTTTGGAGAAATAGTTAGGATTTTTGGACTGATGTTTTATACATTACATGAATTTATTGAGATGTGTAGTGTTAGTGACGTCAATGTCTGTGGCTGAAGAGTCTCTTCAGATGCAGTTCTCATATTTTGGAAATACTGGTTTCAGAAGGATATCTGATACGTTCATGATTTAATTTACTCTGATGAGAGTTTTAAATTACATGTTCTCAACACCCATGCATTACTCATTTCTTTGGAGTTCAGAAATGTTCATATTTCAATCTTGGAATCATCCGAGAGACCAGAGTATATACTATAGTCATTCCTGTGTTCTGGGATACATTGTCACAACTGCCTGTTATATTTTATTGTTTACAAGAACAAGTGTAGAGCCCTCTAATGATTCTACTGTAACAACTTTTATCAAATGATGGAGATGTAGAGCATGGTATTGCTTTTTAATATTGGTTACAGTAAAATGAAAAAGTTTGAGCAATGGTTTTGGTGGCAACACTTGCTCCCCTTAGTGGCAAGTTTAGTTTTACTCTTAGTGTTCATTGCCACTTCCTGTCTCCTCAAACCATACTTTACAATCAATGTTGATACTGAGTTGTTCAGGATTTACTGCAGTGAAAATTCTTTAATTTGGGACAAAAATATTTGATAATATTTTCATATTTTTGTTTTTCAGAGGCTTGCAATATTGTTGCAAATGCTCAAAATTTTACCAAGTGTTATTTGGTAATACCTACATGATACAAACGGTGGTTAAGTCTATGTAAATTTTCCCTATTTGTTATTTTTGCCGAGAAATTTGATGAAATAAAATTTCACCTGTCTGCCATATTGTGTTCCAAACTGAAAAGAATTTTATTTTTGAGGGCCCTCTTGCTATCACTGAAGAGGCCACCCTCATTTTAAATATCACAATTATAAATAAATAAATATTTAAGTGGTAATTGTTTTTTATGCTGAGGCTGTCAAAAGCTAAATCTGAGATTTGGTCTTTCAAGAAATAACAATCTTGTTTTTTGCTATGAAATCAAACAACTTTTATGTCTATTGAGCGATTGTGAGAAAAGTTGTGCTACATTAGTGTCATTGAATAAGACACAGTGTAGTGAAAACGCATTATTATGGTGACCACACTGTGTTGAGGTTGATAAACATGCCTCATGTCTCTCACTGTCTATGCCAGTGAATACAAAATGCTATTGCTTCTACAAATGGTGTAATTTATTAGAAGTCAAATTTTGTTTCTTGTCTGTTGCTGGTTTTCAGCACTTCTTTGTTTTCTATTGCAGAAACCGTCAAAATTCCCAAAAGTGGTAATCTATACAACTTCTCGGTAGCTGAGTTGGCGACATTCTTCAGGTCTCTCAACGTTGAAGAACATGTGGTTGCGCGCTTGAAAAATTCGCAAGTCGACGGGAAGAAGTTTGCTGCAATGACTGATGTGGATATGAATATGTACGGCCTGTCGAATAACACTGTTGTCCAGCATTTTAAGAGTACCACCAAACCACAGCCGAAACTGAGGACCATGTTCCATAAGTTGACCAAACGGTCATAAGTGTCATTCGTGGTGAAAATTATCCATTTTAGGACAGTCTCTAAAATTTTAGACACCGAAGTTTTCTTGATTCTTAAGATTAGGACATGGGGGATTTTGGTATTCATTACATTTGTCAAATTTCATGCAGTACGTTTGTGAGTCAGCAAAGTCGATTTATAGACTCGTCAGTTCATGAAGTCGTCTTGTGCAACCCTATAGTGTGTAACATGGAGGTGAATGATTGTTTATGTACGCACACACATACACACACACGTACACACACACATCACACACACACACAATGAGTGCTACTTTGCAGGATCTGGAGCCGTCTCAATCCTATTTGTCAGGAATAAGTCCATTGGTGACGACTCGCATGTAATTTTGTGCATGTAAAGGTCGGGAGGGATTCCGCTTTTGAGTGACAAGTTAAGCATATTTATATTAAATGCCATCTTCAAAGTGACAACTCAGTTGCGTATGTTTACATGTAAGTGAATGGTTGTGTAATTGAGACGAAGAAACGTGACGACTTACGCTGACTAGTGAGTTATGCGACGATGAGTTAGGTGCATGTGTAACAAACAAGTTTGATAACAACCATTCATTCCTAACTGGCTGTCATCAAGTGTGGACCAACACGTTAAGATAGATTGAGAAGTCTGTACTGAGATGTTATTAGTCGTGTGCAGAGCTTTAGCATGTAGACGCTGCTTGTTGAAAATGATGTGAATTCTGCACTTACAGCTGTTAGCCCTGGCGTCTGACTGATATTAGATAGCCTGTTGTCATATGTTTTGAGATAGAAACCGTACACTAATGTACTACAAATATTTGCAGGTGCGTTGATATCTCCGTCTCGAAAATTGAAATTTTTATGCGAGGTAACAGCAGTAGAGAACCTTGGTTTAGCGTACTTTTATGTTGAAGATAAATATTGAAATTGTGTATTGTTGAACATTTGTAGGTGTAGGGAGTGTTATCGTCAATATGTTCTCTATATAACCAGATTGCTTGTGAAAAGTTGTATGGGAAACCTTTTTTCCTTGTAGACTTTACGTAAGTTAAGTTATAGGTGGTCGGAATGTAAAACTCTCAACATAACCTTAATGACCCATTCCTAATTGACCTATCGCAAGCTCCGCCCCCTTGCGAAGTCGACAAACAGTAGGTCTTACCCGGCAACCTGTTGTTTGTCTGGTAAAATGGGGGCTTGGAAACGAAGGTGTGTCAAGAATGCTGCGTTATGATGGGGCAGTTAAGGTGTCGCTCAAAATACTGCCGATAGGTCAATTGATGCTGCATTCTGTATTGTCATGGTAAATAAGTGCACAAACTTCAGTGGGGTTTGGTGTAGAATTTCACATTGGTGATTTATAAGTTGGTCATGAGGAACAGAGTCCAGGTAAAAATTGGCCATTAGTTGATGATCATCTGATTGTTGAAGTTTGCTAAT
This sequence comes from Phoronis australis, assembly GCA_002633005.1. Classification (NCBI taxonomy): domain Eukaryota; kingdom Metazoa; phylum Phoronida; family Phoronidae; genus Phoronis; species Phoronis australis. Next base: position 166,838 of record NMRA01000471.1, read on the forward strand.
GTGAACTCAATGGCCCACTGAATTCAGTCCAGCTGCTGGGGCTGCTTGGTCACCTTGCAATCCTTTGACACCTCATTATGTCATAAAACTACGTGTGCCTGTTGACTGTTGGCAGCCTATCCAGATGGCTCTCTATTGGGCTGTCAGGGAATGGAGTTCACAAATTTAATTGAGTTTTGTTTTGAATTTTCACCTGTACAAGGCCCATCACGTGAAGGATTGACGGAGACTATGCTCGGCGCATGAAATGACTCAACCAGCATTTCAAGCCAAACTGTAGACTCTTGGCTCGAGCAATAACTGGCTGTCAGTTGGGTTGCAGCCCTGAAATCAACTGAATTTATCTAAGTAATGATTTGGGACCACTTTCATAGCCATAAATCATTTGAATCAAGTTCTTTTCTAATGGAAGGTGGGTCTATAGCCACGGCATCTTTTTCAATTTGAAAGGTCAAGGTCATAAGGTGTGTTGTTATAGTATCACAACTACTGTTTCACCATTCTTAAGTGACTCTCAAATAACAACTGGACACAATGTCGCATCGTTGTCGGTTTTTCTGCTTAGTGCTTGGAAGGAAGGAAATAACGAATGAATGCTATATCTTGGCATCAGCTAAATTGCTTATTTTTGCAAAGGAATTTGTATATTAAAGCAACAAAGTTTACTAGGGAACTGCTTCTCAGACTCTATTGTCTTTTGGCTACAGATCAGTCTGTGGATGCTGTGGCGGAACTAGGATATCACAAAGGGGGGGCCAACATTTTGTCTGTAAACATTTGCGCAAAGCACAATTACAGATGCGCATAGCACAAAGTGGGGGAGGTTGGGAGGGGGTTTGCCCCCCTCCCGTCCCGCCAGGAAAATTTCTGTTTTTTCGTCTAAAAATCAAGTATTTTCCTTGATTCCTGAAGTATTATCCAAGAAAAAAAGGCGAACGTGTCAAACTTGAAAAACTGCAATTACCACAGACTCGAACTCATGACCTGGCGGACAGAGCGCACGTGTTTTACCACTGCACCACCATGATTTCATTCGTAATTTGATTTTAAGAGACCTACTTGTTTATGGTCCACAGCGTTTGCGCGCGAAACCTACTTCTTTTTGTAATGTTTATTACACTTTTTATGTTTTGTGCAATCAGTTCGTAACAAATTTGTTGTACTTAAAATAGTTTTCAATTGCCCAAAAGACCAAATTCGTTTTTTGTGTTGGCATTAATGACGCGATTGCTCTGGAAATCGTCTTAAGTTAAGGTTTGACAAAGAATTATGAGTTTCTGAGCAATTCACTGAGGCTTCGATTAAAATTCACATCATACCAGCAGATTCCATTTTCTTTAAAAAATGAAGTGATTTTCTTCATTGCGCAGTGAAGCAACGGAAACGGAGTCGTAGTGCGCAGCACCACTGCCGGTCGTCTAGGATACTTAGCCATAGTTCCGTTACGATTGCGCCGTGTTCCGAATTTGACACTTGAAATTGGATCTGAGCCCCCCAAACGCACTAAAACTGCACACATTTAAATCTTGTTTCAGCCGTATAATGTTAACTACCAGGGTTAATTAATAAACTTCACATTTCCCTATGCTCTTGCCGTTTTATTTTTTTTGCGGCAGCCAAGGGGGGGTCGCCCTCTCCCTAAATCCGCCTATGGGATAGCTTAGCCTGTTTTAGAAAACCTGTCTACAACTCAAAGCCACTAAGGCATATATCCCTCACCTTCATGGTTTAGTCTCCAATGCCGCGTCTCATCTATTAAATTTTAGTTGAAGATTCTTGTGTAAGGAAAGGTTCTATTAAGTTAGTTAAGAATGCGATTTGATTGGAATTTATACAGAATGTTTTATAGTAGTTATATGCATGTTGTGTGGTTGACAATCATGAATGCTTTTAATTTATTTTTCTACGATTTTTAAGGTTGGATTTTTTTTCTAACTCTTTATGCATGCAATATGGCAGAGGAATTTTTGATTCCAATATTCCAAATGTATACGTCTTTGTAAAATTGCTGAGGTTGTAATGTGGCTATATCATTTCTAAAATCTGTTGGTCTATTTACTCCAACATCTAACCTTTCTAGAATGGCATGACACGTGTGCCGATTTGTCTATTAAAGAATGTTACAACATCTGAAGAGGCCAAAGAAGTGACTGACTGAAACATCATGCATTTGTATGTAAGCTACAGGTTGGAGTAGAGATTTTAGAAATGTTACTGATTGTAAGATATTGAAATGTTTTTTGCTAAAATTGACTGTTGAGGTTGTTTTATTTTAATACACTGTTATGCTAAATGCTTTTTCATGCAAGCTTTTTACACTGCATAATGCCATAGTTATTTCCCAAATGCTTTTATCAAGGAATACCAATAAAAAGTTAACCGTTTTGTTTTATTTTCTTGGTCACAAAAACATATGGATATTTTTGCCAATCTCCTTTCATTCCAATCGGCCTGATGGAAGGACACTTCACGTCATGCAAATTGTTAACAGTGCCCAATCATCTTATATTGTGTTGCTACATACGACTGGTGCGACTTGATTGGGAGAGGGATTCAAGAACACTTTACCATGATTAAGACATTTCTGGTTAACTGTTGGGACCTGTATCTACCAGATAAGACAGCCTAGAGTGGCCCGTCGGTGTTCACTAGTGGTCCAGTTTTAATCCCTTCATCCCCATCTGGCCTTAGGTGCTGCATCTCCAAACCCCCCATGATGGAAGTTTGTGAAATTTTGCAAACATGATCCCATACAACATGGCGTACCCCCTAGTGGCAAAGTTAGTTTTTCACAGCCTCTAAATCCATGTAGTTCTACAACACGTTTTCAAGAAATTTGGCATAGCTCCCATCAGCCAGGCAACAGTGCAACTGGTATGTGAGTCTCTCTCACTCTGTTACCTGGTAATGCATCATTTGTGTCTCACTTCAGTGATAAAAAACAGTATTCAACAAAAACTCCTACCTTCTATGTCAAAGATATGACTCTAGGTGGGTGGTGTCTCCTACAAGTTGTGTAACTTGCCTACAATGTAGATCATGCTTGCCCGTTTAGCAGATTATGCTCCAAATATTTGAGGGAATTGGTGAGGGTAAACAGAGCATTATTGTGCATCAGACAACTAGATGGGAATGCCAGTTTTAATATCTGTTAATGGGCCAAAACTGGGTTTGGTATTCTCTGAGCAATATAACCATGAAAAACGCACACTGTAACTGACAGAACAAGAATTTCTATTTATTTCCTCCTCCATATGCTATGCTACACTAACTACAGTGCACACAGTTTCATACTGGATTGGTGTCTCATCCTTAAATTCTCCAAATAAATAAACAAAAACAGCACATCACATGGATTGGTTATCTATTACAAAAATGTGCATTCACAAAATCATTTAAGTTACAATGCACTGTTGACACAGACAGATTTTTACTTTTCCACAATTCTGTCGACAGCAATACTCGCCATCTTTAAACGAAGTAATATCTCCCAACGGAACACCACAAAAACCTGAAACATATAAAAAGTACTTAAGAATAGAACACTTAGTGAAGAAAATACCACAACAATTAAAAGACCAATTGCAAGACGAGAAACAACATGAATATTCCCATGACAACTGTACAAAAGGAGCCCACCTGAGGTATGTAAGACTCCATGCTTAGTCTCCACAAGCACGGGTACAGACTATGCGAATTTATGCCACAAGATGGAGATGTCCCATTTTCCCTGATTATTTGGGAAACCCATAAATGGTGTACTTCGTCCATTCCCCAATGTACATTAACGAGACAATTCTACTCATTTACATGGCTTAATGCCATTCAGGGTCTGCTCTCAAAACAGTTTAAGAAAACGATAACATTGCAAATTTTGAAATCGTGCAAATCAACTGAGAACAAAGAATGACAGTTTCAGTGAGTAACATGCAGGCATGCTGTTGAACAGGCATCATCAGGCCACATGCAGATATAAATATTGGTAATAACCAACCCCACCAGCTTGTCTGGAGCCCGTTAAAATCACCATATCATTAACGCATACACAATAATCGACAACTCTTGCACAAGCATGTTCTTGGCTGGCATCAACCACTGTGGCTTCAACTGCTTTAACTTAGTAAAGTTCCCGAGACTTCAGGACATTTAATATGGCGAGCTTAAATTCTTAACTGGTTTATGAACCATTTGACACATGGAAGTATGATAATGAGTTACAACCCAATACTAGACTCAACGGTAAACAGCCAAGTTAGTGTTAGTGACAACAATTGGGCGGGGGAAGTGACGGGCATGCAGCGATGTTCTGTACAAGATGCTAAAGTGTGTGGTTTGACCTAATGTGCTCCATACTACATAGGGAATACTTTAATTTTGTGAGATTGCTAGAGTACAATACTCAAAATGGGGGATAAATGGATTACAGCATGTTTGCAGTAGTTATTTCCAGCACATAGACTCCCAGTGAGATTTCGAGGACAATTCCTCCAAATCCCAAATGGGGTCAAGATACAAGAAATAACTGCCTCACCATGTCATAATCTCTAAGTAAAACATATAACTAAACGTGAAGTATCACAAACCATTTTAGACAAGCAGTATAGCATAAGTCACCACTAGGTGTCACTAAAATCAAAATAATCCAATACTGTGAGACCATAATAAGGTCATCCCAATAAAACATCTACAAAGTACCACATACTTACCTAAAATTACACGCCAAGCAAACATCACCACTGGACAGGCTCCCCACCAGGCTTGACAGATGTGAACACACCAGCCTCCCTCATGCGAATAAAGTCCTTGTCAGCATCATAAGTCCTGTAAATAATGGGTCAAGAGGTCATCCACACGCAGTATACATCAACACATACTACTCTAGGCTTTATAGGTCTCATTTTAGGTCAAACTGACATAAGACAACAAATAAAAAGTGTTTAAGCAAACGATGTGATATTTACAAGGTCTAGACATTTCGTATAGAAATCCTACACATTGTAAAGCATTTCTGTCTTTGAATAACAATTGTACTTCCACTAAGCTACAACTCTTGGCACTGCCTCCAGCTGATTGTGTGCTTCCTGTCCCCTTTTCAGTTTGTGACAGCCATATTAGTGTTTGATCATTCTGCACTGTTCGCCTTGTGATTTTCAACTGACGATGTTCTGAACTAATTAATAAAACGCCTTGACTACAGGCTTAGAACATATAAAATGTATCACTGCACTCATCTGTATACACTACAGGTTTAGAACAGATGAAATGCATCACTGCTGCACTTTGCCCTGTTTAGACGGTACAAAAAAAATGAATATCAAGGCTTTCATTCTCACAAAATCGGCAGGATTCTATTTCGTTGCTATTACCAACAAGACCATTGAATCCACCCGCATGTCAAGAATACACTTCACAATTTATTGGGATTGGCTAATAATCCTAAAAATGCCAGTTTGAAAACGGTGCATGCACGTGTTGCCTGTTGACTTGGATCAGCATTAATTCAAGACCAGATGACCATGGTAATATTTTAAAACTCAAACCAATCCATTTAAGAATTCAACAATGACGGCTAAAACAAGGGTGAAATGGCTTGCATGTTTGTAAATTTAAATACTTCCTTCACGGTGACTCTTAAGCATGGTTGCATTCTTGGTTACCAACCTCGTGCCTAAATATTTTTGTCCTTTCACATCATTTGAATTTAAATTCAGAAAATCAAACTTACACAATCTAAACTGTGACAAGTGAATTTAAATTTTTCTTCATAAAAAACTTAGTAGCATCCGCAAATGCTTTCCACTTGAACTTCCATGCTTTTGATATCATTGGACAATGCTTAGAGAAGTTTTTGGCATCCAAAACTAGAACCCTAATTTGGCAATTATTTTTTTTACCGTAGTGACTACAACAACAAATTTCTGCCCAGCAAGAAATAGCAGTCCTGTATTTTGTATTGAAGTCCTCCGACTATTTCAGAAGAATCAAAAGTACGATCGTACTTGTAATAATCCCTGTAACGCTTCTTCCTCCTTTCTGAGATAAAGATCTTGTAGCACGATGCAGTTCCGATGGCCAAGACAACAGCAGTGGCTAACCTCGCCTTTAGTGAGCCTGTTAGCAAGAACTTCAACTGTGGCTTGGGAATCTTCCCAACTGCTTGTTCCTGGGACATTCTGCCTGAAAGTATTGTAAGCATTACTGTAGAGCTGGGAATTGGCAGAGATGGACCTTCACAGTGCTTGCCATTAGCACAGCCAGAGCTTGACAGAACCGGACCTTGACAGAGGTGGGCATTGACGGAGGGGGCATTGATAGAGGTGGGCCTTGACAGAGCTGGGCATTGGCAGAGCTAGACAGTGACCACCATCTCTAGGTGGCTAGTAGACGCTGAAGTTCCTATAGGAGCTACATCGTCTCTAGTCAGTGAGAGACGGTGGTCACTGTCTCCCATAGGCTCAGCATCAACCCATGTGGGCGACTTAGTGAACTAACGACTGCTGTTTGAAAAGTGCCAATGCGCAGCAGTTTGACAGAATTTCTGAAAATGAAATACTCACAAACTAAAAGAGTGATAAATTCTTTATCTAAAATTTGGGGGGGCAAATTGCGCAACTGCAAAAAAATCAATCTCCCGACCGACCAAAATTAGGCCTTCCGGACGATCAAAAACTCACCATGAAGACTTGGCCTTGACTTTGAGAAAATAACTTGAGGACAGTATGGAAATTGCCGGTGAGTTACGGAAGAACCGACATCGTGACTTTACGTGACAAACCGACAATTTCCGTACCGTCCTTGACCTCGAGCGGCCCACGGTGGACGTGTGTGGGTTTTTTTGTGAACATTTTTGTTCTTTGACTGCGAATTTCTTACGAAGTCGCCGGAACAGGACATCGTGAATGGTATTGGGAGAAAGAACAATTCTTCATGGTTTGTTGTACCTCTATTTTGTGAAAATTTATTGAGTTTTATATTTGCTATGGACAGCTGAAGTGAAGCACCCGTGGAATTTTTAGTCGGGAGTGTCATACCTTGTAGTATTATATGTAGTGTATTGGGGACGATCAGAAGCTGAGGATGCCTGTGACCGTGACCTACTCTTTGATTGCCCTTCCCACTAAACAACGGGTTTTCATGTATACTAGTAAAATGCACAAAAATATCTCTCGTAATCTCGCAAAGTTTTGCTCTCAGCGAGGTCCTAGCGTTGATCCAGCGCTAGGCAAACATGTACCCCCTCATCCAGGGCGATGTAATATCTTAGTCCAGGCATTCCAGCGCCTACTGTACTGAACACTATCCGACCCAGGACATCCCGGTCACGTTTGCCAGCACAATTTACAAGTTACAAGGCTCAAGAGAGAATAAAAGACCCAGAATCACAAACTAAATCCTGTAATCAGCATATCATCAGACGTGCAAAACAATATTCCAGTATAAATATGAAGCACTGATTACAAAATTAACTCACTTTTAGTTAAAGTTGACTAACGAAGCTCGAATCCGAAGATGGCGTACGTGCGTATCCCAGAATGCACAAGAGTAACACTTATTTGTCGACTCGACAAAGCAAATTTCCAGTTTGCAGATATCCAGAAACTGGATGAATTAAATTTAAAATCAGTACGTAGGTACTATAAATAGTCAATTTTTGGACAATTCTGTAAACTTAAAAACTTAAAAATACATTATTTGGCGTTTTAGTAGACAGTGGCTTCATTTCAAACTCGTGAAAAATGGCGGCGCCCTTGGCTCGGAACTTGTGCAAATTCATTGGTAATGATTTCCCCCGAAAGTTAATCAATTTAAATGCGTTTCGTTTTTTTAGTTCGATACAAGTCTATTCGATATCCGGTCCTCTTGCAACGAAACTAGCTTTCATGTAGACAATTTTTTTAACTGTGGCACGTCCACCCATGCACAAGTTTTTCTAAGCAATTACAATGCATCGCCCTGTCAGGGCCCCTGGATGCCGCAGGCCTAACCGCTATGTGTTGCTCTGTTGTTTTTCCTACCTCCGCATTCAAATGAAATCAATCTTGTTAGGGACGCTTCAAACTAAAAGAAACCAGCTGATAAACGTCATTTTCTTACATCACTCTCCTGCTTTGAAACTTAGAAAACTGAAAACTAAAGCAGTGTAACTGTTAGGCAATGACCATCGCCTCTGTTGGCCCGAAGCAGAGGCGATGTAGAGGCTATAGGCGCTCTGTACGCCGGAAGCTTTTCGGCGAATTATGCCTCGCACCGACTAAACCATCAAAGTCACGTTGTTACAAATACCTTTTGCGCATAGAGGAACACCTTAGGAGGTTGTCGATGTGTTTAATTCCTTCCAACTCGAACAAATACTCCCGTTATGAAACTTTTTCTTCGAGCAGTCCCTATTTCAGTTCCCAAAATCGTGAACTCAACTTTTTNCGTTGGGGGCATTAAACCCGAGCCTAACTTCAAAATACAGCTGTTAATTTAAATGGGCTTAGAATATGTGACGTCAGCTGGTTTATTGTGGTTTAAGAAATAATATTGATTTGGAAATTAAATACAAATTGAGACAGAAGCATAACTATGAAAAATATTGAAAATCCAAGGTACTTATGCATTTATCTAAATTTATCAGAGGTAGTTGTTTTTTGCGAGATCATGTGGAAACTAAAGCAGTTTGTGATTGATCTTTATCTGTTACAGACATTGGGGCCAACCTCACTGATCCAGTTTTTCGTGGAGTATATCATGGTTCGAAGAAGCATGAAGGTAGTGTATTCCTACTCTGGGTTATACTGAATAATACATGATTCTTTGAACAGGTGCATTTGAAAGGTAGAACTGAAATGTCAAAATCAATGCTAATTTTATGCTCCCGCGTGATTTTTACCTATTTAGGTGCGGATTGTCGTCGTCTCTGGACTCTTCTCTTGGACGATATGTTGCTATGGAGATGATAGTGGACAAAAATGGCTTTGGGAGGGATGCAACTGCTAATGTGCCCCCTAGTGGTATCCTCGATTGTATCTCCTTATACCCTTGCAGGTTCTTTGTAAACTTTGGAAAGTGATTTTTCTATGAGTGTGATAATAAAAGACAAAGTTGGCAAACAGTTTTCTATTGAGTAGACGCTGTCCCATTTTTGGACGGGTTCAATGTACTTTGTGCCATCCAGTGACCAATTCTGATAGCAATAAACATTCCTAGAAGCATAACAATTTGGGGTGCTGTCATGAGTGTATTTCAAGCTTTATGTTGCTCTTGTTTTTCATACTATTAAACACCACCGTTTGTGGTTCATTCGTGGCTACATTGAAAACTTTGCATTGCTCTTGTTTATTTCAGGTTTGTAATACCAACACTTGAGCAGCACAATGCATTGTACTAGAAAAAGTTTGTTATATGATTGTGAATTACAGCACAGCTCATGAATATTTTGTCCAACAATTGTCACCAAACGTACATCACCCATCCTACATTCAAAAAAGTTCAAACTTGACATAATAAAATTTGTGAACTGTACTGTAAATTCATGAAAATTTTTGTTGTCATTTTTTAAAATTAAAATCCTTATAGATGTTCGTATCAATTTTTATCTTTTTAGATGATTTCGAGGATGTTCTAAAGAGAGCTGTTGATAATGGCCTTCAAAAAGTGAGAACTCTTTATAAACTGTAATACTGCAAGAAGATCATAGTCACAGCAGTTTCAAATTAAGATCATATGACTCTTAGTGTTTGTTTTGACAATGTGAAACAGAATTAATCAAATTAGTATAACAATGTTAGTGTAGCGCAATTTGAATTACATAATAACTTTTCCAACCAACAGCAATGCCCCTGTTGGACGATTACTGTTAGGCTGTGGATTGCCATTATCTGTGGGGATCTCGTGGATTGCTGACCTACCCTTAACACTGATGGAGTGTTTGTGTATTGATGGGGTGAAATATCTCAGCATTTGAGTTGAAATACTGAACACAGAGTTAAAACAGATTTTGCAAGAATGATTGAAGTGTATTTACTCATTTGCGACTGCAATCAAATAGACCTCGTCGCTTGTTGAGAATTATGGGGTACTTGTGGTGCATTATGGGTACTTGTGGTGTGTAAAATGTCTTAGTCACAAGATTAGCAAGATTTATGAACTAATGCTTTGTAAAACTAATATCTTATTGCATTTTCTTTTGTTGAACTAATTACAGATAATGGTTACAGGTGGGAGTTTAGAAGACAGTCAGAAAGCTTTGGAACTGGCCAGATCGAATGGTACAGCTTCAACATAAGATTCTTATTAATTGCTTATGGTCATTGAGACTGAAAAATTTACATAAAAACTACAATTTTTTTGTGGTTTGTACTAGTTAGTAGCTTTAAGATATAATTCTTTGTAGCACTTTCTGGGCTTAACTCTTTGTATTTTCTTTAATGTTAAAAAAAGATCACAGTTCTGAATCTTTGACGAACTATTGCCTGACTTTGACATTCATGAATTCTTTGTGATTTCCAGATCGCTTGTTTTGCACAGTTGGATGTCACCCCACCAGATGTCAGGAGTTTGAGCAGAGCGGTGACCCAGAAAAATATTTGAATGACCTCATTAAGTTGGCCAATGAGAACAAAGATAAGGTGGTGGCCATTGGAGAGTTTGGTCTGGATTATGACCGGTTGAAATTTTGTCCAAAAGACATTCAACAAAAGTTAGTACTCAGTGCTTGATTTCCATGACCCAATCTCATTTGTTGCAGCTACACCAAATTTCCACAACTACAAGAAGTAAAATGCTACTTGAAACTGTTAATCGGTATTTTTCAATTACATTATTTTTAACACTATGTATCTTCTGTTAGAACACAATGACTATAACACATTTCTTGACTTCATTTAATGTTGTTTCATTTTGCCTTTCAATCTTGTATTTTATCTACTATAATACTGTAATGTCCCAAGTGCAGTGGACATGGTGTTTGACACAATGTCGCTCCATAAATGAGCTGTCAATTGGGGAACAAGATAACCGTCCTTAAATGTTAGCACCATCAGTGCCTATTTCCTTTTTAAGCCCACGCTTTTGTATGTTAAGCTCTGCTTATGTGAGGATTTAGGTCCATGACCTTGTATGTGTAATTCTATATCAAAATCCAAGGAGCAAATGATTAAAATAAATTGTGAACGAAGCATGTCTTCGCTGTTACATTATGGTATGTGTAGCCCCTATTCAGTTAAAGGTTTTAAATTAAAATAATTCATATAAAAGAAATAAAGAAAACATCTGAGACTTTAAGAAACGTGTACAAGTGATTGGTGTTTATGTGAATCTTAGACACGTGAATGCGCCTAAAGACAAGGTTACATAGTGTCTTTGAAAATTTTGTCTGGTGTTTTCACTTTGAAATGTACATTACACTTTTATTAAGTGGTGAAATTTGTCTGCAACCCTAAGATTCAACTGCGACAACTTGACCTACTTATGATAGTTACGGGCTTCAAGTAGATCTTAAGCTACCTTCAATTTGCCTGATTTGTTTTAAATTTCTTTTATTTTAGATATTTTGCTCGCCAGTTTGCCATAGCTGAAGCTACAAGGTTACCCCTATTTCTGCACTGTCGAGGTGCTGCCAGCGACCTTATAGACATTATTAAAGATAACAGACACTCCTTTACTGATGCTGTGGTAAGTTATTCGTGGCAAATAGTTTTGTTGACTTCCTAAAATCGATTTGAGATCGTGATGTAGTAATATCACTTCTAAACCATGTTTGTTTATTTGCACCAACCTCTTGCCGATTTACATTGGCACGTTTCGTTCAAAATGTGCGAGTGTAAATAGGGTAGAAGTGGGTAAATAAGCCAATAGATTTTAGAATTGTATACTCTCTGGTAATTTCTAAGTCAAAATTCACCTATTCATATAAAGCACCTAATGTGACTCCCTCATACAGTAACCATGACAGCCAGTCATTTGATTCCATGCTATTTCTTCCTGTGATAAAAGAACCATCAGAGTTGCCTCATTTCCAACATACATTGCGTGTCAGTCTTAGTAGTGAACAAAATTGTTCCTTAACTGTGTCACTATAATATAGGTCAGACTGTCTTGTTTCTGCTTTTGCCGACCCATGATATTTGTTTGGTGTTAGCATTGGCCGTGCAGAATGAACATTGGTAAGGGGAGACGTACCAAACATAAATTCCTGTGACCACATACTGTTGCCCATGCTTAACTTGACTAGTGTCATGATTTGACTTATAATGTGATTACCCTTTACATCTGGATAATGTCACAACACTTACAGTGCTTCAACCCATCCTCATCCAGAAGACTTGCTTAAACTGTACATGTGTGACTTATCATGCGACTCTTTTTTTCATTAGGTTCACTCCTTTGACGGTCACCAGGAGGCAGCAGCGTCCCTCCTAGACTGTGGACTGTATATAGGGATCAACGGTTGGTAAGTGTGTTACCTTGCTGCTATGTAGTACTATCATTCAGTGCTAGATAGCTATAATGTAATGGACTGGGTTTGGGTGTAGGCCCACTGAATTCATTTTCTTTAAATTGTGTTGGTCCTTAAAGTGGAAGTTGCAAGCTAATTCCTTACCTCTATGATTGCTTGGTCATGTTAGTTAGAAACACAAGATATAGCTACGATTTAAATGTGAAGTACATTGGTAGTTGCGAAGGCATGTTTTTAAGAACGAGTTTTGTGTTAAAAATGATCTGCCGTTAATCACTCAACCATGTTCAGTGGTGAAGTTGGCTGTATTCATTTGTGAGTCCTCCTTTTACAGCTCGTTGAAAACACAAGAAAACTTGGATGTCATGTGCACAATTCCTAGTGAACGGTTAATGATTGAAACAGGTATGTGTCGAATGAGTTCATTGAAAAGCATTCTCATGCCAAGTTTTGAATAGATTATGAAATCAGCTATGTAGAAAGCTCCAAATTCAAATACCTCTGAGGTTGTCTGGAATACATTCTTAAAGTTTTCACATGAATTTGTCCAGTGCGAGTGTGTGACAAACACTGGATGAATGATTTTTGATAAAACGCCCCCTGGTGAGGAATGTTTTATCCTCCCACTACTCTCATGCCTTAGTTGATTGACACATTTGCTAATTCCAGATGCTCCGTGGTGTGAAATAAGACCTTCACATGCTGGGTCTAAGTTTATAAAAACAACCTTCCCCTCAAAGAGGAAGGAGAAATGGGAAAAGGGTTTTGCTGTAAAAAGCAGAAATGAACCGGGATTTATCATGTAAGTTGAAATACTTTCCCACAATTCATTTTTTCTGAAAATTTTCATGATTACCATACAGTGCTGTTTTTTGTTTTCGAGGCTTGTGTTCACAATTCACATCATTCATAAAATCGACTATACTAGTCAATTTTCTGAACTAACCAAAATAATCTTGTTTTAAGTTGTGTTAGTTTTCAAATATTTCACCACATGGTGTTAATGTCACCAGTAGAACCACGTTGATCAATTGATTGATAAATGTGTTCATGACATCCAAGTCATGTGATCCAAGGATGCTTGGGACATTTTGTAACTGAGGTGATCAATGCCATAACTACCTATTTGTGTTCATTTAATCTTTTTCTGTTTGTAGGCAAGTACTTGAGGTGATGGCTGAGGCCCGCGGGGAGGACATTGTGCAACTGGCTGACACTATTTATGAGAATACAAGGAAAGTCTTCTTCCCAGAATCATTGTGAGGTGTGGACAGTTTGTGAAGGTGTACCACCTTGTTCAAAACTGACAAGTTTTCTACATGACACGTGTAGTGTGAGATTATACAAACATCAAGAAGGGAATGGATATAGCTAGCTCCACTCATACTCGCTGTTATCTGATCTGATACTTGTGTTTATATAGGGACTTAAATGTAACCTCCTCTAGTGCCTTGAGTTAAGGAGGTAACAGGTGTGCTTTTAAAGCAAACCAGGAAAACAAAAATGTAGCAGACTACACACTGAATGGACTGGTGTGCAACTGAAGCCTTTGGTGAACTTTGCAACAATTGACATAATTTAAACCTCAAGCTTTGTTTGGAAATAAAAGTATTAAATGTGACATCAGTAATTTTGAAAACCACTGAGACTTAATAAACTGCATGGCTAATTTAAAATTATGAAGTTGTGTTTGACATGAAAGTATAGATCAACGCCAAGACTGCCAACTGTAACAAATTCATTCATATTGTGTGTACTTTTAGGGCCTGAAAATCTTTAGGAATCTTTAGGTCAATTGCTTTTTGTTACACACAGTGTGAAACTGTTGATTTTTGTTTTTAGGTTATCATGCTATCTTTTGACTGAAATTTAAACTTTCTCAAAATCTTGGAATAATCGCAAGTTTTCTTGCACAAAGAACAAATTTTTTAACATGTGGGTTGTTATGAATTATGTGCTTGATGTGCTGGCAGTCTTGTAATGATGATTAACAATGTGGTGTGGAACTTGCCTATTTTGGAAACGCAAGATAGAAATGCATTGTATTAGGTAACAGTAGAGAAAGTTTACTGCAAGTTGTACACACGGTACAATCTCAATTTAGGATACAGTGTGGCAGACACGTTTAATTTTTTCATTGTGCATCGATAAAAGATGACTGACATGGAATTAATGTTTTCTTCCTCAAATACATGTAATTGTTTGAGAAATTGTGAACATTTTCAATGTTATAAACCAGAATCAGAAGGCAATCTTCACAACAGCGTAATCCTATTAACAGAGACAAAGATGATTACAGACTCGGCCAGATGCACAATCCTATGTTACGCCCATTGACACCTAGAGGCAAGATATACCAATGAAGGTTTCGTCCATGTTTGTGAAGCTGAAAATTTCTGGCATTTTTCATTTTATTTGTGGATGCAAAGCATGAAATGAATGTTTACATTGCATTGCACTTGGAAATTGGGTAAAGTATGCAGTATGCAAAATGAAATGTGTCCACCTGCACTAAGCCTTAGATCAATATATGAGTAAAAGAGAAATGGAGTGCTTTTTATAAGAAATTTCATGAATTGCGGAATGAAATGAGAACACTTTATGGTTTAAAGCTTTATTGATAGTCAAGACGTGTTTACACCTTAGCAACAATACAGTAGCTTTCAACAAATCACTTTAAGTTAACTTTAAAGCTTAGGAACAGTAAACAGGAATAATACATGTGATATGTCTGTGTCACAAATTAACGAAAATGCACTTGTCTCATTTAACAGCTGTTATAATGGTTTCAGTTTGCAGTGAAATTCATACACTGTTGATTCACCAAGTTAATTATTATACAAGTGTTAACTGAAACATAGAAATCGCCAGACTTGTCATGCCATTCGGTTATTAATGCATTGAAGAAACATGTTGGTGAACAAGAAATAAGATCCATTGGCTCTAGAAACTTTCATTTAATAAACTATGAACGTTTACTTAAACATTAGCTCAAAATTACAATTATGCTTCATTAAGTAATTATTATAATGAAAAGGAATCTATTATACAACTCTCACTCTTCCCACCAATCCAGAATAAAAGAATTTTATACAGCTGTACAGACATGAAAGAATATTTGCAAATATGATTTTATACTAGATGGGTGTACTCCAAACTGATCCGATACGTATCGAAATCATGAGGAGATACAGACATTTCTTCACATGTTCTACTATTGCACCTGTTGCACTTGTGTAAGTCTTCTGGGAACCAATGCACACACATTTGAACAATGCTTTCAAAGGAGAGACTTTATGAAATCTACAACCACTCAAAATTTGAACATAAAATTCATTTACTAGTTAGCAATCCAGTATTAAACGATATAAGATATAATTTTTTACCAGAATTATCCATACACTACACCGACATAAAAACTTCACATATCTATTCAAAGCAAACAATAACGAGCTTTTCAAAAGATCTCTATTTATAAAAGCTTGTGATTTCTGGCAGGAAATTCTGATATGGTAAATGTATATGTATGCATGTATGTATGTATGTATTGAACATCTGATCATGAAATTCACTAATGTAACATGCACAAATGAGCTTAGCTCCAAGTACAAATAAACAATCTCTCTCTCTCTCTCTCACATATTTACAGTTTGGGATGTTATGAATTTTTTCAAAACCCTAACTCAGAAACAACTTTGCATTACCATTAACACATTTGCACTTCATCTACCAGACAAGAAACTTTAAGGTAGCAAAAACTATTTGTAACAAATTTCAACTGAAGTTACACATATTTATAAGCACAATTGCAGAACCCCCATAGTGTGTAGCCAAATGTTTAACGATGTACTCCTGAATGGAGGTCACATCGGACTCGAGAATATAGAATTTAAGATAAGTGACAGTTTTTATTGGTTATGCATTAAGGCTCACTGTGAGAGGTGGATTGGAGAGTGTGATAGATGTCAGAGAGATGTTAATGTTGATACTAGTCTCCATGAGTTGAAGCCAGTTGTAACTAAGAAATCCCACAAAAGTCTGCTGTGCATGTGTCCAGGCACTTGTCTTGTGTTTTCGTATAGTTTGTGCCACCTGAGAAATTTATTACAGACCAGGGGAGATGATTTTGGAATGAGTTGAATTCAACTCAGTTTACACTATTTGGTGTTTTATTTAGTGATGCTAGTTTAGCACGATCAAAGAAATGTGCAGGATGAGTGCACAAACTAAATTGTTAAGTCCATACTCAATGTTTCAGACTGGGATCAGTTTTGTAGACACAGCAATATTTGTCTTCAACACCTCCCACCAGACCACTACCGGGTAATAGTCCATATAAATGTCCGTGTCAATTATCAAACCATCACACCCAATGAGAAGCATGGACACAGAACCTCAAAGCGCTAACTTCCAGATAATAGTGTGCAAGAAAATGAGGCGAATGCTAGAACTGAATGGATGAACTACATTAAGAAGATGGCTGATGTGAGGCAAAATTAAAGAAAAAACAATATGATTCCAAAATTAACTTTAAACCAAAACCTTTTTCTTCTAAGTTCGGGATGGAGGTATTGATTATGAATGTTCGCAAAATAATTAGTAAAGGAAATAAGTAGGAGGACAATAATCTTGGCCATATATCATTTTGAAACTTACAGATTGTTGGGTTTCACTAAACCAACCAAATGGAAGTCCACACAAGAAAGTTGTCGCAGTGTATCCCCTGCCATACTAGAGGATATCAACACCTGTACAGTTAACACTCAAGAAACAGGCTGTTTCACTTGGCAACAATCCAAAAGCCCTCACAAGATTTACCACAACACTTCATCAGTCACTGAAATGATTGAATCACTAAACTGGCAAACCCTTGAATTCTGAAGCTACTGACCTCTCGAAACTCTACATTTTATAAAATTGTCCACCAGTCCATCGCCATTCCCAATACCTGCATGTATCCCTTCAATACTACTCTTACACCTAGATGCCATATGACATACTTCACTGTACCTGTTTATAGGTTTCAAAGTGAAGATTCAGAACATCTGAACTATGAACATATTAGGTTTTGTTTTGATCATACCACTCGCCATGGTGGTCGCCATGCTGTCGAACCTTTCAAAGCTCTGTTCATTAACTACCGGCGTGATGTTTATCTGGAAAATTCATTGTCAACTAAAAAGGTTTGGGATAGTTTTCAACTTACTGTAAAACAACACACTTGCCACTATCTTACAGAAATACTGATGAGCATTTTGGACAAGAGCTGCTAGAGCAGGATTATTGCTCGTCCTCGTACCGAGGAGGAAGGATAAACAATTATGAAGCAATTAGTGATTTGTATTCCTATCAGTGCAGCCAATGGAGTGGAGTTTTTTCATTCTTGGAGATTGTTAAAAGATGTGTACACACGGAGTGACTTGAGCTAACTTATTGGAAAGGCTGGTGGTAAAGTCACAACAAAGTATTCCAGGAATTGTGAAGAGCAGGTCGACAAAAATATTTGTCTTGTGTGACTCCAAAGTCAAGTCTTCCCATACTGTCATTAAAAATGCTCTGGCACAAAAGTATCCTATTGTTAACCACGATTATGTTTTCAATGTTCTCAAGTGGAAATTCCAGGTGCAATTACCAGAATTGAAAAACAGTCGACAAAGTCATTATCGGTAAATAAACAGCATTTCAATACTATTATAAAATCGGAAGATGAAACATGATGCGTCTGCTAATGTCCTAATTCTCTTTTAAAGCATGTTCATTCTGACACAAAATTCTTTGCAAGTGTCTGGTGAGGATGAAATTGGAAGACGCGGGGATGAGAACGTAACGCTTAAAAGAGAAAATAAGTTGGTAAAGGCAGTGATTGCCAACATGCAAGGTACACATCTCACTGTTAAGTGAACTTGAGATGACCAAAAAATGGTGTACTTTCAGTTGGTAGACATAAATGCAGAATTTGCAGGTTATTCAAGTTTGGTGCTTACGATTGTTTTAAGATTATATGTTTAAAGCCTTGGAATACTTTGTTTTGGCATAAACAATTCTAATTTTTCACTAAAACCATTGAATTCCCATACCAAAAGACCATGTTCGCCGCAAGCTTGCTGCAAACATGCCGCAAGCTTGCAGCAAACAATTTTGTTTGCAGCAAAGCAGAATTTGCCGCTACCCGCAACTCAGCCGCACACATTGCCGCAACCTTGCTGCAAACACTGAAGTTTGCAGGAATGTTGCGGCAAACTTGGTGATTAAAAGAGTGTTTGCGGGGAAAGTTGCAGGAAACTTTATTGATGAAAAAGTGTTTGCGGGAAAGTTGCAGGAAACGTTATTGGTGAAAAGTGTTCTCAGGAATAGGTGAAAAAGTGCTTGCACGAAATTTGAAGTGAACCTCAATGTTTAAAGTGTTAGCATTAAGATTGTGACAATGTTAGAAATTGTGACATTGTTTTTTATTTTCTAAATTTCAAAGAAACCTCAAATCCCAGAACCTAAGCAGGGCAGTTACTTATTTTAGATAACTTATTACTTAAATGTGACCTACTGTCGGGTAAGTTACATTGTTAAAAACAGCAAATGCTCAAAGAAGACCAAATGTGACCTAAAACACTAGAGAATATAACTGCATCTGAATGTACTTTATTTGTTTTTTATTCAATCACTATACTTAACAAGTTTTCAACTTTCATACTGCTGTCAAGGTCAGTACAGCAGAATATGAAATGCAATTGCTTTAAAACAACAAAGGCAGTGTTACCTGCATGTTGTATAAACAAGTATAATAAATATCAATACAAACCATACACAAATATATGATCCAATTTTACCAAATGTGCAAGTATTAGCATTTGGAGCAATTTGTATTTTTCCAACATTTGAAATTATCTCATAATCACGTGGTAGCAGCCACTGTAGCTACAGTAAAATTTTGTCTATTTCGGACAAAAATAATTGCCAAAAATTACTCATTTTGATTTTTCAAGGACATTATAGTTGTTGTGAAGACCCACAATTTTTCAAAATATTGTCTGTCAGCACCTATGGTACAGACTTGGATATGACTCAGGATTCTTGTGGTACTGCACGCTATTTGTGAAAAGATAAGAAATTTAATTTCACTAGTGTCCTTATATTATTGTTTTATGCTTCTAGAGTTGTTTAGTTTAATCATACTAGCCCAGCTACATGTTGAACTGCTAGGACTGTTTTCAAGGAATGCCTCTTGGAATACATTAATGTTTAATGCCTCTAGGGCTGTTGATTGTTTATTTAAATTATGCTAGCCCAGCCACATGTTGATCTGGTGGGACTGTTATCAAGGAAAGCATGTGGTTGTCAAGGTTACATGACTGGGAAGTGACCTATAAGCTTTTATTTGATCCAAATTCAAAGGGGTTTTGGTACAGTCTAGACTCTACATGGATATCTGAAGAACTATGTGGATGTGAGTTTTGAATTTAAAATTGTATTTATGTTGATGTGATTGTTAAGTAAAATTAGTGCTTTGTATTCCTATCAGTGCAGTCAATGTAGTGGAGTTTTTTCATTCTCGTTCGTAATGTTCCAAAAAACTTGTTGAAACATGTGTACACACTGAGTCACTTGAGCTAACTTATTGGAAAGGCTGGTGGTAAAGTCACAAAAAAGTATTCCAGGAATTGTGAAGAGCAGGTCAACAGAAACATTTATCTTGTGTGACTCCAAAGTCAAGTCCACCAATAGTGTCATTAAAAAGGCTCTGGCACAAAAGTATCCCACTGTTAACTACGATTATGTCTTCAATGTTCTCAACTGAGAGTTCCAGGTGCAATTACCAGAATTGGAAAACAGTTGACAAAGTCATTATCGATAAATAAACAGCATTTTCAGAAGGAAGTCAGAATGACTTCTCCAGATAAAGAGAGAAATAACAGTGAGTGAAAATAGCAACAAAAGCCAAGGAATGTTGTTTTATGAGCTTCATCAAAGATGTAAACTACTTCTAAAAAATAAAAAATACAAAGTGTCAATTATATGTCTAAACGTGAAACCGGGGCAAGGCAGAAAAGATCATTTCTACTGCACTTGTGCAATGATCTTCATACCGGTAACCACATTTATGCAATTCCTACGGTTGCCAGTCAGCTGTGCAGTGCTTTGTCTTTAAACTTTATAATTCTAAACCTTTACAAAATATCTTCAAATTATCCAAATACCGGACAGAGCGACAACTGGAATCCTACCAAGATAAGGAGTCTCGTATGTATCTGGGGAGAACCCAATATCCAGTACGAGCTGGAAATAATCGGGCAAAACGGCCTTGTTCACTCCAGAATCACCAACCAACTGAATCCCCAATTTAATAATAAAGGAAGATGAAGATAAAGCAAGCAACTAACAAGATAAAAGACTTACAACGAAACTATGAACTTTGTAAAGATATGTTAGTTAGGCCTACATCTTAAGAGTTAGTAATTCATTTTGTTTTACTCGATTGTTAATTTGGCTTGGCATATATAGACGTGGGGAGTAGTTGGGAGACAAAACACGGCCATAATCTGTTTGCAACCCATGGATGCACTGAAAAACAAGAAATATAGGAGCCCTGGGGTAGTTTTCATGAAAATTGGGAGACATGAAATTAAAATGAGTTTTGACCAGGTTGGGGGGATGCAGTGTACTGTCTTCACTTGTTTTCTTTCTCACTGATACGGTGATATTACGACTTGTTTTTTTACGAAAAAAATACCACACCTCCAACTGAATAATTACATGTATTAACATGCACAAGTTACTCGCAAAATACGAAATGCCATATTGTTCGATTTACAAGAGCACCATATTTGGGACATCTTGTTATTTAGTTGAAAATCAACTTACATATTATGAAATGTATTAGGATAACATTGATGACGATGACACTGAGGGCACAATTTAAAAAAGATCAGGTAGGTAAGTGAGGAGCTGGTAAATTGTAAAAATTATTTTTTCACATATTTTTAGCAAAAAAATGAAACATGTATGCTCAGGGTTAACTGCAGAAATATTTCACGAATAGTTGCTCTGGTGCCCACTAAAACTCACAAGAATTTAGCATTGAGTGAAAAATGTGCTTAGTGCTCGTATTACTTTAATTTTTAAAAACATTCCTCAATTCCCCCATTTGGTTTAGACAATATCAATAGAAAGAAGAAAGTTTAAACATGTTACCGATATATTTTTGATTGTGCACCGTTAAGTATGCTAACAGATATAGGGTTGTGAAAACCATGAACAATGGCCTTTCTTCGATATTTCAGGTTAAACTGAAGTCTTTGGAGAGTGAATGGTTTTTGCCGGTTGTTTACTGAGGGCCCTCTTGGAAAGCAGTGCTATCACTGAAGAGGTCACCCTCATTTTAAATATCACAATAATAAATAAATAAATAAATAAATGACAAAGAGGTGGAAAGCAGACGTTTCTTCGTAGCAAAATGGAACAAAGGTGAGTTTAGTTAAAAACTTGGATGGAAGTTTTCCCACAGTAAGGGGTAATGGAGACATGTTACCTTTTGCAGATTTTGATTGCTGAATGAGGTTAAAAACTTCCAAAGCTGCAGTTAACTTTAGTCGGTCTCAAGCAATTCAACTATTGCCTCCAAAGTTTGAGCATGAGATGGTGACCCACTATAAGAAAAAAGTCTAGCGAGGACACTGATCATCGAAAGAAAAATGAAATTCGGATTATCCTTAAGCCTTATCTAAGTAATCCTTTATGAAATCGTCTGCTTATGTATAAGGAAACTGTTTTGTTTCAGAGACTGACAGCACATCTGTAGACAACCAGTGTTTTGCTGACATTGTTCGGAAGTTTCACTTTCTCCGTGAAACGTTCACTGATATAAAGAAGTGGAGAGGTCACTGTGCCAGTCATCTGGGTGTAGCTGTGAGTTTTTTCCTAATTTGTATAGGTGGGTCTGACCTTTATATCTTCTCCAATTTTTTTAGATGTTCAGATCGCCAATTCTCAAAATTTTGCGATTTTGCACGGATTTTACTTTTGCATGCTGTTTTGACATCTGGAGTTTCCTTGCTAAAGTCCATTATATTAATTTAATTTCAAGGCAATGAACCAAGTAGGAATTCCTGTCTTCAACAAGAGATGCAATTTTTGGGGGTTTTGCCCCAATTCAGATATTTTATTTATTCTTTAATTAGAATTTAGAACTTTCATTGTTTTTTTTTTAACTAGAAAATAATTACCATTCCCTGATAAGTGTTCAAATGTAAATATTTGTTCTAGCGGCGGACATTGACAAACACCTAACGCAACCACCTGCAGGAACTGGGCCCTTATGGGACGAAGTACTGGACTTATCGAGAAGTGGAGGTGCCATCAGATAGTTGGTCAGCAAAGGATGACCTCGCCAAGACAAACTTTCCTTAAGAACTTGAAAGAGGGTATTATCTTCAAGTTCTAAAGTGTCTTAATGCTGGCACAATAAGCTATGGAGAGTTCAAAAGTAGACTGGCGCCCTTGGTTAAAAATGACAAGTATGTTTTTACTTCACATTCTGAAACCATTGTTCAGGGACTAAAAAGAAACTGACCGCACATTACCACAATTTCTAAATGTGACACCTGGTTAAACAGACTATCAGCCCATCCCTACTTCTGGCTGCCTGATACAAAATATTATCCAGGCCAGAGTCCATCCTAGGATTTAAGCTATCCAAGTTGTGTTTGTAATAAACTCAAGTCTTTCTTTCTTACCTATGGTCCCCCTGAGAGAATCCTTACAGACCAAGGGCGTGAATTTTGCAATGCTCTTAATGAAAGAATTTTCTCTCTTTTTAATGTAAAGCATTTGGTCACACTTGCTTACCATCCACAGACCAACGGGCAAGATGAGAGGACCAACCAGACTGTGAAAAAAATTCTGTCCAAAATGTCCAGTAAGAGCAAGACTGACTGGGACCAGCACATTGAGACGACTATGTTTGGCATTAATACAGCGATTCAAAGTTCCACTCATTATTCTCCTTTTTATCTGATGTTCAATCGTTCTGCAAGGTTTTTTTTCAGAGATAGCACACCGAGAAACTAGTCCTGAGACAGAGACTGGGGCAGAATCATACCGAGCTGATGGTGTTACTGAAGAAGAGGTTCAAAAGAGAATTGAGGTGATGGAGAGGGTCAAGGAAATTGTTGACGAAAACGCGCTGAAGAAGTCAAGGGGAGCAAAGTGTTTTGACTTTGCTGTGGGGATGGAAGTATTGGTCAAAAACATGAGGAAACAAGGTCGGAAGGGCATGCGTCTTGACGACGAAAGGAAGGGTCCGTACACCATTGCAGACCTTGGGGAACAGTCTGCGACTTTGATGGGTGGGAATGGCGTACGCATGGCCAAAAGGGTACCTGTAGTCTAACTGAAGCCTTATTTGAAGTCATCAGAGCCACGTCAAAGTTCAAAAGACCCTGAATCCACCAACTCCTTTTGTGACTTCAAGATTCCTGTGAATCCAGAGGTAGAGTCATTCATCTTTTAACTGCTCTGAGTCATCTGATGCAACCAAAACCTCTGTTCCTCGTGTGATCCCTGGTCCAACTTCTGCTTCAGTGTCCACAAAATCGACAGCCGTGGGAAAGCCCCCTATGGATCCATCCCACCTCTCCAAACAATCCAGTGCTACCAAGCCCCCCTGAGCACTCGCACTCCATCAGGTGACAAATATCCCAAAACAGGTAATTCTGATTGCCCACTTCAGTGTGAAGGCTCAGTGTCTTCATTTATGTCTAATCCATCTCCATCTAGTGCTGCAGGTTCTACGACAGGTGATGCTGATGATAAATACCAGTCTCCAGCAAAGTCAGTATCTGCAAAACCTGCACTAGAACATTCAACTGTTTCAGCACTTAAGAACAGAAAAGTGCAGCAAGCATGCAGTAAGACTAATCCAACTTTCAGATCTAACCCCTTCAACTCATCTGTAGTCACCATCTGAATGCCCAGTTTCTCCACTTAAGCCTAATCCATCTCTATCTAGTGTTGCAGGTTCTGCTACTGGAGATGCTGATTGCCAATACCAGTCTCCAACAAAGTCAGTATCTGTAAAAACTGCACATGAACATAGAACTGTTTCAGCACGTAAGCGGAGAAAAGTAGAGCAAGGGCGTGGTAAGGCTGTTCCAACTGTTTTTCCCATTTGCCAGGTGACGTCATTACCAGCTTTAACATTGGCTGAGAAGCGGACTTTATGGAAAACACTTGATCCGTCATCATCACAGTGGTTGGATGACCGAATTATTGACAGAGCACATCGATCCTGTCATCTCAGTTTCCCGAATTGTCCGGTTTCCAGTCATGTGTTACATTGACTGATGGTCATTATAGTGGGTATATGCCAGTAGAAAATTGCTACTTTGTAGAGATTCTAAACATAAACAAAAATCAATGGGTTACTTTGGGTAACTTAAGGTTTCGTAAACAACTCAATGCTGTACAGCTGTATGACAGTTTACCATGTAACAGTGTTCCTCAGATTGTACAACAATTTGCAGCCGCTGTTTTGTATGATCCACGTGACCCTCAAATTTCTGTTGAAGTGATGAATATCATGCGACAGAAAGGTTGATGACTGTGGCCTGTTTGCCATTGCCAACGCAACTGCACTGTGCTTCCGGGATGATCCTGGACGCATTGTATGGAAACAAGATGAAATGCGAAGACATCTGCATAAATGTCTCATTAATGGGAGATTTGAAATGTTTCCACACCACTACACTGCACACAATACAAAATTTTCCAGCATAAAGTTCTCATTGGATGTGTCAATATTTTGTAGGTGTCGTATGCCCAATGACAAGGGATGCGAAATGGTGTGGTGTGACACCTGCCACGGATGGTTCCACCAGGAATGTGAAAGTCTGGATGAGAATCAGTGGGCACATGTCATTTCAGATGCATCACCAACATACAGCTGCAAGGGCTGCACCTCTGCACCAGCATAATTGACAGTTCGCACTACTGGAAGTACCACCTCGTGCAAATTACCGTTCCTCCAAGCCACCGCAACCTCCTCTATTAATCAGATTTTAATGGCCTCTGAAGTCCGTGTTTCAGATCATGATGCTCTTGTCTGTGGTTAATTGTAGCAGTTTTCATTTTCAGCATTTCATTTCTGGTTTTCATGAAGTCCAATTTCAAATCCTCGTGTCTGATTCAGTTTTAGATTTGTGGGATTTTATGCTTGCTTATTTTGGTGTGCATATAGGAGTTACTTGTGCACGCTTATATAAGTACGCTGCCATCTTGGTGTTTTTGTTTAGGTTTTTCTTGAAGTCCAATTTCAAATCCTCGTGTTTGATTCAGTTTTAGATTTGTGGGATTTTATGCTTACTTATTTTGGTGTGCATATAGGAGTTACTTGTACACGCTTATATAAGTATGCTGCCGTCTTGGTGTTTTCATTTTGGTTTTTCTTGAAGTCCAATTTCAAATACTTGTGTTTGATTCAGTTTTAGGTTTGTGGGATTTTATGCTTACTTATTTTGGTGTGCATATAGGAGTTACTTGTGCACGGTTATATAAGTATGATGCCGTCTTGGTGTTTTCGTTTTGGTTTTTCTTGAAGTCCAATTTCAAATCCTGCTTTATTTAGCTTTACAACATTAGATACTTGTGATGTTGGATGTTTGATTGTGTGAGAAAGATAATTAGATACTGTGATGCTGAGTGTGGCTGTGTGACTAATACTTAATCCATCTTTTTGCAGGTAAACTTAATATCTGTTAAAATCAAGTTCCTTATTGACTGCAGGATATTAGCAGCGTTTCAACTTTTAACCCTCCCTATGTCCTTGTTACAATTACACTGTTCTCATGCCGAACACACGTATTTTGGTACTGGGATTTCTAAACATGATAACTGAAAATAATTCCTTTTGATCCACCAAACTGACACTAAATACACTGCGTCTTCAATTTTCATGGATGGGCTACGCTTGTCTATATCCTGACTGGGTACCATGTTCAATTGATTGTGATCACATTAACATTTTGTTTTCAGGCTTTACATAACGCACTTTTTTACAGTAATTTCTTGTTTAACTTAGAAAACCACCCAGCCTCTTACACAATTGTGCTTCATCTTAATTTTACTGTGCAGTCTTTAGTATAAGTAGCTAAGTGTGAAACCGAAATTGAATCAACGGCACCTTTTTAACGCTAGTGAGCTTGTCTTTGGCAAGTTGGTTGTCATTGTATTTACCAGTTCCTCCATTTTAATGATGTTCACATAAATATCCGGTCAAAGTTGCGTTATTCAATGTTCATGTATTTAAATTGCTAGCTCAGTTTTTACGATTTTTAGGATAGTATTGGTGGTGTTTCTGTTTTACTAAGTTTCTCTTGTGGTTGTGGTGTGTATGCTATTGCTGTTCCACCACATTAGCCACTGGCATTTGTAGTGCTCTATTTGTAGTGCTCTATTTGTAGTGCTCTATTTGTAGTGCTCTATTCGCCCTCATAAATGTCTGAGCGAGTAGAAAAATTAGTTTCATGGGGGGAGGGGACATTTATTGTAACCTTAGAACCTAGGATTCATCAAATTCACACTCTACGACAGGCATTTGTCTAAACTGTGTTGCATTGCTATCAAATTTCATTGTTAAATTACGATCATTTTACAGAAAGTTGTGCCGGAATCCCAAGTCAAAAACCCGTCGATGCGTCTCGACAAACACACATGTTGTTTTCACGTGAGGTTTCTTTTGAAGATCGTCTGGGTGTGTCAGCAAGTGTGCCCATGTCATCAGATAGTTATTTTCGTGGGACATATGGGTGTGAGTGTGCGGAGGTGTTCAGTTATCTTAAACCTAGTGCTGCTAAGCCCAGACTTCTCCGGTTTCAACATTCCAATCTGTCTGGCTAATGCTGGAGGTCTCCGGCTGTCTAGCACTGATCTAAGTAGGTCAAACTCAATTAAAAAATAACAGCCAATCAGAAAATTCAAAAGGGCCTAGTTCGGTTGGGTTACTTAGAGACAAGCATAAGATGGTAAGTATTCATAAAAGACTGTTTGTGATTGGCTAATTTAGGCGCATTCCTCAATTGTTCATTGATAAAATATTTCCGCTTGTAAAAATGGCGTCTTACTTACCTGAATTTGAAAACTTCTACGAAATCTTGAATGATGCTGAAAGTGAAGAGGAATTTGAAGGATTTGAGGAAATTAGTGAAGATTCGTCCGATGACGATCGCGACTTACCTGCTGGCTCCGAAGCCGAATAGGTTGAAGGCGATCGCGAGCCCGCCCATCTCGGGTTTTCCGCGACTCCCGGTTTGGCTACGGGAATACACCTGCCAGAAGATCCCCAGCCCCTCGATTTTTTTAAGTTGTTCGTCACCGACGACGATTTTAAAGAAATGGGGCATGAAACCAACAAATACGCGGCTGACGAACTCTCTAAAAATCAGGATAGGCTGAAGGAGAATTCCCGGTTTAGGAAGTGGCGAGACACGACCTGGCAAGAAATGAAGGTGTTTATTGCTATGACCATCGCGATGGGACTAGTTGTCCAGCTAGATTTGTCTTCTTACTGGACAACTGATGAAGTTTGCGAGACACCTTTCTTTAGAAAGTGTATGTCCAGGGACAAATTCTGGCTGCTTATGTCTTTTTTTCACCTGGCAGATAATGCCAACCAAATTTGTCGTGGCCTACCTGGATTTAACCCATTGCACAAACTTGGATCATTATACCAGAACAATATTTCCCGCTTTCATTCTGTATATACACCACATCAGCAGCTCTCATTAGACGAAGGAATGGTGCCTTGGAGAGGAAATTTATCTTTTCGTGTATACAATCCCGACAAACCAAAAAAGTATGGAATAAAAGCCTACATGATCTGTGATGCAGTAACCGGATATTGTTCAAAATTCAAACTGTATTCTGGCAAAAGCGAAACACCCCCTTCTGAAGACGGAGCAACATATGACCTGGTAATGGATTTAATGCGAGGGTACTTTGGACAAGGCTATATTTTATTCATGGATAATTATTATAGTTCAATTAAACTTTATAAAGATCTGTGGGAGTTAGGTTGCGGTGCGACAGGAACTCTTAGACAAAATCGTCGCGGTGTGCCCCAATTTGTAAAGGAAAAGAAACTCAGTAAGGGAGATATATTTTGTGTGCATGATAATAACCTATTACTTGTAAAATTTCATGATAGAAAAGTGGTTCATTTATTGACAACTGTAGATAAAGGTAGTAAAATAGCAACTGGCAAAACAAATCCACGTGACCAAACCCCTATAGAGAAGCCAGCAGTAGTAATAACGTATGATAAATTCATGGGTGGAGTAGATCGCTCTGACCAAATGGTCAGCTATGCTACCTTCAATGCTCGAACCCTTAAATGGTGGAAGAGAGTAATATTTCATGTTTTGTCATTATCTGTACTGAATGCGTATCTGGTGTACAAATCTGTAACTTCTGATCGTGTTCCACTGCTACATCATCAGTTCAGGCAAAAGCTAATTAGTAACATAATTGCATCTGTTGATGACAATTTAATACAACCGTCTTCTTCTGTCGGTAGGCGATCCTCTGGTGAGCCGCTTCTCCGTCTTCATGGTAAACACTTCCCAGAGCGTATCATAGGCACAGGTACTAAGAAAAACATTTCTCGAGCCTGTGCTGTGTGTCAACCTGCTGAATGGAAGCGTTTATCAAGAGTAGGGGAGAAGCGAAAAAGGCCTGGTAGAGAATCGTCTTACCAGTGCAATGTCTGTAAAAAGGCACTGTGTGTTGTGCCATGCTTCAGGTTGTATCATAGCTATAAGAATTATGAAAAAGCATATTACGAAGAACAGCAAGGTGCTGAAGATGCATAACTGCTGTTTGACACACCTGGACACACCTTGAAATACCTGTGGATGTGAAAATTAGAAATTAGTTAATGTCATACAATATAATAATTTAGTATTGGTTAGTATGGATTGTAAATACAATCATTTATATAGCATTACCATGTGATATGAATCAGTGTTGAACATGCAGTTTACTGAGCATAACATGCCAGTAACTTACCTTGACTTACCTGCTGTAACGTGGCCTCTTGTTTGGAATGGACACTTGATACTGAATTCAGAACACTTCTACCCTTGTTTTGCTTGACATGTTGTATTATTTTGTGGTTATATTTGTTTATTTTGCATAAAAACATTGACAAATATTGTTTTTTACACCTTTACCTGTGTTTGACTTGTCATCAGGTGCATATATCATACTTGTTTAGCTAATTGTTATGATAGAAATGAAGCTGATTTTATTAGCTTCACAATGATGTATAATACATGGTATATATTACTAAACTGGTTTGTTTACTTTTTGATTAAAACAAGTGAGTGTGTTAATGTTGAGCTTGACCTAAAAATAGCCAGCCAGACAGCCTACTAGACACTGTTTATAGGGATAGCACTACAAGGGTTAAAAATAATGCCAGTCAACCAGATGCGTAGATAACCGACGGGAAAGGCTGCAAACCGTTTGACTGATGTAACATTGTTTGACGTTTGAACGAAGACATTAGTTCATAGGGCATACAAACTCAAAAACAATGCAAATTTTGGTTTGTAATCTATATTAAATCTTGCATATTAAGTCCAAAGGATTAATGACAAAGAAAACATTTTACACACTGTGGCCCTGAAAAGGGCTGTTGAAGTGCAGTATTCACTGAAGTCCCTGTACACTGGACAAGCCAAGAAGTATGGCACTCTTCAGTGATCTGTATAAACGATCATTTCCTGCTTTGCTGAGGTGCTCATGATCCCGGTGTACTAGCTTCATATTGTTCTGGAATCTTTGGTGTTTCCAAAACTTGACATAGGAGAGGTCACGCACTGTGGTCTAATCTGTGGTTGAGCTCGTCAGCCTTGTATGTAAAATGTGGTACGTTGTATCTGTACAGGACTGAGCATACAATAACCTTGACGCCATGCTGATGGTGCAGGAGGCTCAACAATGCTAGAGTTACCACCAAATCAACTGTGATTGGAGGATGCTACTACATACAACTTGTGTATAAAAGGAGACAACTCAATCAAAATTCTTAGTTCACCATGACCATGCCAACAAAAGTACTAGTGATCAGGAGTAGTTATATACGAAAGCTATATGGTGCCTGTGTACGGTTGGGTGACCATAAGAAATACTTAGTGCATTTATAGACAACTCTGGACATGGGGTACAATTCCCTTTTATCTGTTTCACAGCTCCACTGGTGGTACTAAATCTTCAGGGACATTAGAAGGGGGATTATAGGATTGGCGGTGCTATTGGGATAAACCCATTCAAGTCATTCTTCTGCTTTCCATGTGGTGGGAACTCCCATCAGGCTTCATCAGCAGGGTAAATACTTTTGCATGCTTTAATTTTAATTTGTGTATTGTCTGTTTTCCAATCAATGGCCTTTGCAGTATTTGGTAGTTTTGAACCTTCCTTAGATGTTTTTAAGTTTTGAAGTCTTAATTCTCATATATCATATTTGATTGGTCGTTGTTTGTTGAGGAATCAGAAAATTAAATTTCTGTGGTTTATTAAATTATGTTTGTCACATATATATCTAATGACATATGAAAAATGTTCACTGACTGTCAAAAATTACATCTATCTGGATGCCATTACTTCTCACAGTTAACCAAGTTAAAGAGCATGTGTTTTTGTCTCCAAGACTTTCATTAGACATGATGAATATGTACTGTACCAACTTTCGCAGATGTGCTCCAAAAATTGTAGATTTTGAAAGCGATTTTGGTTTGAAAATGTAGTAAAATTTGTTCGAATTTCATTAATGGCCCCAGTCGTGTTAGCTTTTTGCTTCTCACGGTTAACCAAGTGAAACAGCATGTGTTTTTGTCTTCAAGACTTTCATTAGACATGATGAATATGTACTGTACCAACTTTCGCAGATGTGCTCCAAAAATTGTAGATTTTGAAAGCGATTTTGGTCTAAGTTTGTACAAAAATGTTTAAGGATTCTAAGTGTGGCTCCATTTATGCTAGGTTTTTGGCTTTCATATTAATTTTTATCAAGTTATAGACCCACCTGTTTACTTGTAAAATATTTACTGACTTCTCAATAAATGAAAACTTGTCTGAGCATGTTTCACTTCTAACCAATAAACTTTTATGTAATAAAAACTTTTGATTGGGATTCTTTGGTGAATCAACTTAACCTCCACACAGAAAATTGAGGGGGTAATAACGGTACTTCTTCAACTTCAATAACGGAATTCTGGGCTTAGAAAAATCAGTTATCTTTATAATGCACTGAGATAATTCCTTGAATGACATGTTTAAACTGGATTGATAACCCGAAAATAAGTGGGAAACATTAAACATGAAGCCGAAATCGATGGAATATCACTAATTTGGCGGTATGTAATAGTGCAGTGTTTAAATATACACTCTCACAAAACCATATATACATAGATTAGGCCCCAATGGCTTAGTTTTATTTAGAAAAAAAGCGTCAGTTCCAGTCTTTCTTGTGCCACCTACAATGAAATTACATTTTGGGTAGGTTGAATTATTTTCAGTTGGACTTTATAAGCGATTTACATTAGGCCGGTAGGAGACGTCTCGCGCAAAATAACTAATGAAAACGAAATTTCCTTTTATTTGACAGATCCGCGATCAACCAAGAATACAAAGTCAAGCAGTTTTGCACTTTTGATTACATTTGGATGCAGTAGCGAGTGCATTTTGCAGAGCAAAGATACATGAGCTTCAGTCTTGACCACGGAAAAAGTTTTGCTCGCTCCTGTCCTTGCATGCACTAGAACACATACATTTCTAGGCAGTTGCTTGTCTTTACATCACGGGATATTTGCAATGCAAATAATATATTAATTAAGTATTAAGTTATTAAACTTTGACAGCCGTAATATGGCAAATATATTTCAACACCGCATTAACATGATTGTTTCTGTTGACAAAGGAAGTTATTACATCTGAAAATTTCAAATTTCAGTTGATCCATTCTTGTTGTTTTATTTACCGATTTATATTAAATTTTAAAACACACGAATGTTGGCCAAAAACTGGCATGATTTAATAGTTCACTTGGCCTCAGAACATATGTATTCGTTCAAACACTGGTAGTTCAAGATATGTTTGCTATACAACTTGTATTTTGTCTCACAGGTTGTCTATGCATCTGCAAAGTGATTCCATTAAGGACCACTTTCACATCCACCACAAAAAGAAAATTACCCGTTCCGACATCGTTGGCAATACCACTGTAAAGTACTTCCTCTGAAAATTCTTGAAGCATTAACAATAAGTTTTTTGATATAAATTCACAAGATACTTGGTTTGTACCTTACTGTTAGATAAATAATGTTCACATTTTGTAAATATTACACAAAGACATGTATTTCATTTAGTTTGACAACATTTTACAGAGGCATAGTTCCCCATGCACTTTCTACTGAAAATTGAGCTCTTTTAATGCTACTTTATATTCATGTTTAAAGTCATTGTTCTCGTTTCATATATCATACACGATAGCTTTTATAATTTTACATTCATTTGCCTAGATGACTGAAGATCAGTGAAATAGTTAATGTAAATGACATCAAGAGTTTTATAAATTATCAATTGTTTTTATGTCTTTATTCAGGTGAACACAGAGGATTGTCACTAGGAGACTCAGGATAGCCTTGCCAGACTTCTCATGACACCATTTATTAATCCTGATGGTAATCCAGAAGTGTCTTATCACGCATTATGCAGGCGAGAGTGTTAATTGAGTAAACCTTTAGTATTTTAAAGCATCATTTCTAATATCTTCATGGTGAGTTGTGAGTTTCTTCTCAGCAGATCTAGCTATCTATTTACGCCTATGCAATTTTACATAACACTGGGATTGAAAAAGGGGGACATCTGTCCACCAGACGAAGATCAATTAGATCAATGATGATGATGAACGACTCTCAAGGTGTGTCAGACAATGTTGAGGATGGGAAGGAAGTATGCAAACACACAACCAGTAATTATTTTTCCTTGGACAATTATCACGGACTTATGGCATTTCATCATGTTTTAATGATCAAAAATGTAAAATTAGTATGAAAAATATAAAGATATTACACCTTCTGAGACGGTTTAACATGGCAATAAAACCCTGGCTTCTATCAAACGTTTTCAACACAAGAAAAAGGTTTGTAGTCACTTCAACTTGTACAATACAAGTTGAGGACATGAACCCCATTAGCCAATATGTAGACTCAAAGCAGGCTGAGAGGGAGAAGAAAGCCTTTTGTACAAAAAATAAGAAAGAAATTGTTTTGTCTACGCCAACTAGGCATGGGTTGCTATCTATAAATTTTAAGTTGTACAAAGTGAAAGTTGGCATCAAGCTCAAACAATGCTTCAAAGTTGTACTTTTACCATTAAATGATCTTGAGTTAATGTTCAGACTGTTCATGCAAAGTCTACTTATCATTGTGTATTCTGGTGGCAGTTGAACATTTTGAGTAAGAGAAAGGTACTAAATTTGTGTTGAGCGAAAGGTTCAACCAAGATCCAATAGAAAAATGGTTCTCGCTTCAACAAAGTCCAGTGAGAGCAAGACTGACTGGGACCAGCACATTGAGACGACTGTGTTTCGTATTAATACAGTGATTCAAAGCTCCACTCATTATTCTCCTTTTTATCTGATGTTCAATCGTTCTGCATGGTTTTTTTCAAAGATAGCACACTGAGAAACTAGTCCTGAGACAGAGACTGGGGCAGAATCATACCGAGCTGATGGTGTTACTGAAGAGGAGGTTCAAAAGAGAATTGAGGTGATGGAGAGGGTCAACGAAATTGTTGGCGAAAATGCGCTGAAGAAGTCAAGGGGAGCAAAGTGTTTTGACTTCGCTGCGGGGATGGAAGTATTGGTCAAAAACACGAGGAAACAAGGTCGGAAGGGCATGCGTCTTGACGACGAATGGAAGGGTCCGTACACCATTGCAGAGCTTGGGGAACAGTCTGCCACTTTGATGGATGGGAATGGCGTACGCATGGCCAAAAGGGTACCTGTAGTCCAACTGAAGCCTTATTTGAAGTCATCAGAGCCACGTCAAAGTTCAAAAGACCCTGAATCCACCAACTCCTTTTGCGACTCCAAGATTCCTTTGAATCCAGAGGTAGAGAGTCATTCATCTTTAAACTGCTCCGAGTCATCTGATGCAACCAAAACCTTTGTTCCTCATGTGATCCCTGGTCCAACTTCTGCTTCAGTGCCCACAAAATTGACAGGCGTGGGAAAGCCCCCTATGGATCCATCAAACCTCTCCAAACCATCCAGCGCTACATTTATTTGTGACAGAATTGTCAATGGTGTCCGCAACAGTCACATCTAGTTGAAACTTCTAGACTTAGAAGTAAATGATTATACTTTGGAAAATGTCATTAAAATTTGCCATGCAAGTGAACTGTCACAACAGCACTTAAAAAACCTATCAGCAGAGGACAATGTGTGTTACACAAGGCACAAGATGTTTTGTACAAATTGCACGAGAACGCATTACGATGATAACTGTCCTGCCAGAGGCAAAACATGTCACACTTGTGGCAGTTTTGGCCATTTTGCGAATTCGAAAATTTGCAAAGCACAACAGACATCCTCGCAGAGATCGCTACGACAGCAAAACCACCATCAAGAACAGAGAAGAGGACAATCTAGAGGGCGTTAGAGAGGCAATCGTGGTTGGAATCACCAAGGACACAAATGTACACAGAACAGAGGAGGAAGAAATGGCAAAAATTATGGAACAATGCAATATTAAAGATTTATTTGGTATCAATTCCAATTATGCATGTACCAATTCTGATGACTAGTACAAGTTGGTAAGTCAAAATTATCCTTAGCAATTGATACGTTAACTTTGCAGATTGCAATGTATTGACACTAGCTGCACTGAGAAAGTTAGGTGGGGAACACCTGTTGAAACACAGCAATGTTATGAGGAAGACAGTGACACATGTCCTGAAGAAGACAGTGACACATGTCCTGAGGAATACAGTAACGTAAGTTCTGAGGAACAGACCGATACACATCATGAGGAACATGCTGACACATTAGACATTGAGAGTACATTAAACCAGCTTGATCTTTTTTAGCACAACACCACCTGAGATTATATGAGCAAACTATTTAGCATAGCATAGCATTTATTCGTACGGGTATACCTCGAGGACTGTAGATAATTTTGAAAATTAGAGGGACTTGCAGTGTTCTGTTACTCGGGGCCAATATGTTAATAAAATTATGGCGCCTCAGTCAGGGTAATATCCACTCCACACAGTCGCCAGAATTTCCTTTATCACCTTCCCCCGCCAAAATGACTTTGGAGTTACTGCTCCTCATATCACCTTGCCCAACTGACACAACCATTGAGACTGCTTTCCATGAGGCCCTAATGTGTACATTATTCAAACCCAATGCATAGTCTGGCACTGGATCAAAGGAACTGTTGTAGTTCCATCACTGCACTGTTGCACACTTCCACGGCATTACTTTACAGCTGAATTTATTGGAGCATTCCACAAAGAAAATCCCAGATGATTAAATTTGCTTCTTACTTCTATGGTTTCACACCGAGGTCATTTTCTATTCTCGGACTCACACATTTGATTTCAGGTGCACATGTGGAAACTGTCAACTGACACCAGTGTCAACGGAAAGAGTGTGTTGCCAAGAGATAATGCAACGGAAACAGAAGTTGCAAAAAGAACTAGAACGAGGAGGCCTTAGCAAATCCAGGCATTGTATAACTTATCACAGGGATTTGACAGAGTTTGTTTGGACCCTGATGTGCTAGAGATCAGTTGGGGGCAGTATAAATTCCATTATCCCGATGGTTATGATGGACCATATGATTGCAAAATGAGACATACTGCCTACCGACAATTCGTGCTGAGAATGCAATGGTCGCTAGGGCCACCTTGCGACGAATCAATACGCGCTTTCGGCGCCCGCTTGCGGGGCCAAGCCAGCATTTGTAAGTTCAGCTTACCATGCCCTAACTGCAACTACGCCGTTAATTACACAGAGCCCATTATAAGCGCAAAGTGATTCCATTAAGGAACGCTTTCACATGCATTACAAAAAGAAAATTACCGGTTCTGACATCGTTGGCAATACCATTGTAAAGTACTCTGACTAAAAATTCTTGAAGCATTAATAATAAAAACAGAGTTTCTTGATATAAATTCACAAGATACTGGGTTCAAACCTTATTGTTAGATAAATAATGTTCACATTTTGTAATACAAACGTATTTCATTTAGTTTTACAACATTTTATAGTGGCATAGCTCCCCATGACACTTCCTTCTGAAAATTGTGCTCTTTTATGTGCTACGTTCTCGTTTCATGTATCATAGATAGCATTTATAATTTTACATTCATTTGCCTAGATGACTGAATACCAGTTGAAGTACAGCAACTATGAAATGTTATGTACGGTGTTTTATTTTATACTTACTTAATGTGTTTGTGATGCCACTCACACTCAGTGATTTACTCTTTCGACTATCATTATACAAAAGACAGGCAATGTCTTAATAGCCTACATATCTAATAACTTGACTTATACATTGTATACGTACATGTTTATGTTTTGTAAATCTTTACTAGATGTAATTCTCTTGTATATTAAGCTTTATCATTTCATATTTATTATTTGATATTTCCTGGATACAATGAAACGCAGTCCAAGTAAACTGTGTTGTACTTTAAAATTGTTTTGTTAAATAAAGGTTTAATCAATGAAAAAATGTCTGAGATGAAACCTGATCAAAAACACATTTAAAATATCTGAGGCGGAAATTGATAAAGGACGTTACAGGAGGCCTAATCATTTTGTGCAAATGTGTCATACCAGAATCAGAACAAATAGTTGGAAAGCAAAGCGCAACAAACGTGACAACACTCAGGAAAACATGGTGTTCAATTTGAAGATCATGCATGGTCTGGCGACAGTGGCATTCAACACATTTTGCACCATTTTGAATTCTGAAAAAAACTTCAAAACATTTTGTTTATGATAGTCTTGAGAGCAATTCAAGTCTGTCCTGCTCTTGCTTCATCAATACAAATTAATTTTATAACATGAACCTTATGTGTATGCAGTATTGTGTCTCAAAGTGAAATAATTAAATGTAACTGACATCAAGAGTTTTATAAATTATCAATTGTTTTTATGTCTTTATTCAGGTGAAAACAGAGAGTTCTCACTAGGAGACTCAGGATAGCCTTGCCAGACTTCTCTTATCACGCACTATGCGGGCCAGAGTGTTAATTGAGTAAACCTTTAGTATTTTAAAGTGTCATTTCTCATATCTTCATGGTGAGTTGTGAGTTTCTTCTCAGCAGATCTAGCTATTTATTTACGCCTATGCAATTCTATATAACATTGGGATTGAAAAGGGGGACATCTGTCCACCAGACAAAGATCCATTAGATCAATGATGATGATGGACGACTCTCAAGGTGTGTCAGACAATGTTGAGGATGGGAAGGAAGTATGCAAACACACAACCAGTAATTGTTTTTCCTTGGACAATTATCATGGACTTATGGCATTTCATCATGTTTTAATGATCAAAAATGTGAAATTAGTATGAGAAATATAAAGACATTACACCTTCTGAGACGGTTTAATGAGACAATAACACCCTGGCTTCTATCGAACGTCTTCAACACAAGAAAAAGGTTTGTAGTCACTTCGACTTGTACAATACAAGTTGAGGACATGAAGCCCACCAGCCAATACGTAGACTCAAAGCGGGCTCAGAGGGAGAAGAAAGCCAAGAACATTTTTGTACAAAAATAAGAAAGAAATTGTTTTGTCTACGCCAACTAGGCATGTGTTGCTATCTATAAGTTTTAAGTTGTACAAAGTGAAAGTTGTCATCAAGCTCAAACAATGCTTCAAAGTTGTACTTTTACCATAAAATGATCTTGAGTTAATGTTCAGACTGTTCATGCAAAGTTGTACATTTACCATAAAATGATCTTGACTTAATGTTCAGACTGTTCATGCAAAGTTGTACATTTACCATAAAATGATCTTGAGTTAATGTTCAGGCTGTTCATGCAAAGTTGTACATTTACCATAAAATGATCTTGAGTTAATGTTCAGACTGTTCATGCAAAGTTGTACATTTACCATAAATGATCTTGAGTTAATGTTCAGACTGTTCATGCAAAGTTGTACATTTACCATAAAATGATCTTGAGTTAATGTTCAGACTGTTCATGCAAAGTCTACCAATCATTGTGTAGTCTGGTGGCAGTCAAACAGTTTGAGTAAGAGAAAGGTACTAAATTTGTGTAGAGCGAAAGGTTTGACCAAGATCAAATAGAACAATGGTTCTCGCTTCAACAAAGTACTGGAGATTCAAATTCCAACCCACCGTGCAGCATCTGAATTAAAACTGTGCATCGCTGAGAGTACAGAAATTTACCACTAATGCAATTTTCACAGGAAACATCAGCCACGTCAAACAAGACACTGTTGTCAATGATAGCACTCCACTTCAAAAGAAGACATGAAAGACCTGACCCCTGTGGGTGGTAAGCACTGACAATTTTAACTGTTGTACTTTGATGAAAATTAAATATGTTTTGTTCTCTGTTTGATTCGTCAAGACAATTTGCTGTTCAAGGTTACACTGGTCCCGTTATTATCAAGTTAGGCGTATTAAAACAAGAATGTATAGTTCATGTTGTGTTTCAAGGGTGCAGGGATTTATCAGTAATAAGTGGTTAAATAAGCTATTCTGTGGTTTGGCGATTGTGATTCTCTACGACCCAATGTCCAACTTCATTACAACGAGCATGGTTTGTAATGTTCGCTCGTGTAGTGTTGTAGCTACTCATTAGGTGGCACTAGTGGAGTTGGATCCAAGATGGCAATAAATGAGTACACTGTATAGTTCAATCTGGCGTTTTAATCTGTTTAATATTAAGCATATCAAACAGAACAGCTAGCTTACATTTCCACAAGTTACAAGCCAACTGAAATGTATACATTATGATTTGCCTACAGCGAATTTCAATAATGAGCATTTCAGACAGGTCCAAAGAGTGTTTGTTGTAATGCAGACCTACTGCAGTACCAGCTCATACAAGGTGCCTGGCCACAGAGTGTAAAAGTCCCAACGAGGGAATCTGAAAGACGAGTGGGACTGCACGGAAACTCTCTGAGTGGTATCTCAAGTGTCAGACCCAATGTTATGGCTGAGTCAACGCGTGATTACCCACAAGATGTTGGGGGAAACTCCGAGTGTGCATTGACACTGGTGAACCGAACAAAGCCCTGATCAGAGAAAGGTACCTCATACCTGTTCCGCATGATCAAGTTCATGGACTCGAGAAGTCAAAGAATGTCAACTTGTCATCAAGTTACAGGAATATCTCTGCTGAATACTTTTCCAACCTCATTTGGCCAAAACCAACAGACTCGCTTGACCTTTGGGCTCAACATGTCCGCTGAAATATTCCAGTGCAGATTCATGCAGGCACTGGAAGGTCTCATTGGCCTCCCATGTATAGCAGGCAATGTCATCATTCATAGTCCTGAGGTAAGTGATGGAGGTGTGGTTAAGAAGATTGTTAGAGACTATGTTAAGGTCGTCAAACCACAGACTGAATGTCATTATGTACCATCAGAACATAAATTTATGTAACCTCATCTGGTGGTAAACAACAGGCAATTTCATGGTGTTACTTTAGCAGTAACATGTGAAATTGTATCAACACGTGGTAACAA
The DNA here is from genome assembly GCA_002633005.1 of Phoronis australis. Taxonomy (NCBI): domain Eukaryota; kingdom Metazoa; phylum Phoronida; family Phoronidae; genus Phoronis; species Phoronis australis. The sequence continues at coordinate 207,076 of NMRA01000471.1, forward strand.
TCCAGTCTGAGTGAAATGGTCTTCATAGACTTGAGAACTACAAGTTGGCATAGTTTGTTATAACAGATGTAAACTACAAATAATGCAAAGCTGATCACAGCAATTTCAGAACTAAAGTATGAGTTGTGTTTAGTTTTCTAAGATGAGGATATTAAACTGCCTATAAATTATTGTACAAGAAAGTGGCACAGACATATGACAAGCGTAGTATCTACTCCTTTAAAAATGTTGCAAAGCTTTGCTGGCTAAGGTTAACAATAAACGCAAAAATTATACAAAATTATGTTTCCTTGGACCATTACCCTTCACAATGGATCATACTGAGGTCATTACCCTCCACAATGGGTCATATTGAGGTCATTACCCTCCACAATGGGTCATACTGAGGTCATTACCCTCCACAATGGGTCATACTGAGGTCATTACGACAAGTCATCCCAGTTACTCTGATGATGATTTCAAATTTCACTGAGTTGGCAAGGGAGAAAATTTGGGATAATTTTGACAGATTATTTTCCGTGTGTTTTACAGCAAATTGTCACAACTTGCTAAAAGATGTTGCATGTGACAACTGCGTAGCTCATTCTGTCCCACTATTAAACAATTCAGGTGAATTAAAAAAAACAACACAATACAGAGGACAGAGTACAGTAAAATGCACAAAACCATGACGATGGTTCATTGACTATGTAATGCATCGTTAACTTGTCGGTTAATGAGGCATTCAACTGAATCAGTTTTGGGCATTTCCAATGTGCATTTTGGAAATGCCAATAACCTAATACCAGGACAATACAAGAACAAAATATGAAAAAATGTGGAGATGATAAAACGCATGTATGTGAAACACACGTGTTATGACAAAATAAGGCTAGAACAGCAGGCTTTACACATAACCCCAACACACACACTGATTTGAGGCTCAAAAAGGACATTATCAGATAAGATTTTAAATGCTCTCTAGGTGTCACCTCTGTGCCTTGCATTCTGTGACTTGCTCAGTAGACATACACTTTCCAGTTTCTACTGTTTTATTTTTAGACTCTTTGAATTTGGCTAATGCATCTGAACAGTTGACAGCTAGGTCAATTTTCTGAAAAACAAACAACAAAAAACATGTTAAAAAATCTTAATATCTAGCTTTATTGAATATATTTAGCCTCACAAATGAGTCAGCCTCCACAAAAGCAACTTAAGGTTATTTCAAACCTTATTTAGTGGCCTCTGTTCTAACTCGTATATCAAAAAAACTAAGCTTTGTCAACTAGTAAAAGTATATATTTTCTGAAAGAGCAATATCAGGAAATATAAATATACTTTTTGTATTTATTTGTCATTATTATTTTTACGTAAAAACCTTTTTTAAGTAAAAATTCCATTTTCAAGAAAGGTACATTCATAGCAAAATAACCCCTCGGTCAATTTTAACGAAACCTTTTTTAAATGAAAACTTCATCAATTACCTCAAAAACGCTGTTAGGAATTTTCGATAAGTTTGTTTGTTTGGTTTCTATGACAAATAAACTCGCAAACCGTAAGGTATTTTTGTAAAAAATTGAAGTCGTATTCGTTTTTGCCACATTACACAAAAACTAAGCTTTTATATCAAAAGTCCTAACAGCGTTTTTGAGATTGGTGACTAAATATTAAGTCTGGAAAGTTTCAGCGAAATCCATCGAGCCATTTTCGAGAACTCGTGTTCCTAAGTTCAAATAAAGTCGATTTGCCGAAGCCGAGAAAAAGCCGATTAAACTGGGACACGTGAAAATCTNAATACGAGCCTACTCTAAGCTTAATACGAGCCTACTCTAAGCTTAATACGAGCCTACTCTAAGCTTAATACGAGCCTACTCTAAGCTTAATACGAGCCTACTCTAAGCTTAATACGAGCCTACTCTAAGCTTAATACGAGCCTACTCTAAGCTTAATACGAGCCTACTCTAAGCTTAATACGAGCCTACTCTAAGCTTAATACGAGCCTACTCTAAGCTTAATACGAGCCTACTCTAAGCTTAATACGAGCCTACTCTAAGCTTAATACGAGCCTACTCTAAGCTTAATACGAGCCTACTCTAAGCTTAATACGAGCCTACTCTAAGCTTAATACGAGCCTACTCTAAGCTTAATACGAGCCTACTCTAAGCTTAATACGAGCCTACTCTAAGCTTAATACGAGCCTACTCTAAGCTTAATACGAGCCTACTCTAAGCTTAATACGAGCCTACTCTAAGCTTAATACGAGCCTACTCTAAGCTTAATACGAGCCTACTCTAAGCTTAATACGAGCCTACTCTAAGCTTAATACGAGCCTACTCTAAGCTTAATACGAGCCTACTCTAAGCTTAATACGAGCCTACTCTAAGCTTAATACGAGCCTACTCTAAGCTTAATACGAGCCTACTCTAAGCTTAATACGAGCCTACTCTAAGCTTAATACGAGCCTACTCTAAGCTTAATACGAGCCTACTCTAAGCTTAATACGAGCCTACTCTAAGCTTAATACGAGCCTACTCTAAGCTTAATACGAGCCTACTCTAAGCTTAATACGAGCCTACTCTAAGCTTAATACGAGCCTACTCTAAGCTTAATACGAGCCTACTCTAAGCTTAATACGAGCCTACTCTAAGCTTAATACGAGCCTACTCTAAGCTTAATACGAGCCTACTCTAAGCTTAATACGAGCCTACTCTAAGCTTAATACGAGCCTACTCTAAGCTTAATACGAGCCTACTCTAAGCTTAATACGAGCCTACTCTAAGCTTAATACGAGCCTACTCTAAGCTTAATACGAGCCTACTCTAAGCTTAATACGAGCCTACTCTAAGCTTAATACGAGCCTACTCTAAGCTTAATACGAGCCTACTCTAAGCTTAATACGAGCCTACTCTAAGCTTAATACGAGCCTACTCTAAGCTTAATACGAGCCTACTCTAAGCTTAATACGAGCCTACTCTAAGCTTAATACGAGCCTACTCTAAGCTTAATACGAGCCTACTCTAAGCTTAATACGAGCCTACTCTAAGCTTAATACGAGCCTACTCTAAGCTTAATACGAGCCTACTCTAAGCTTAATACGAGCCTACTCTAAGCTTAATACGAGCCTACTCTAAGCTTAATACGAGCCTACTCTAAGCTTAATACGAGCCTACTCTAAGCTTAATACGAGCCTACTCTAAGCTTAATACGAGCCTACTCTAAGCTTAATACGAGCCTACTCTAAGCTTAATACGAGCCTACTCTAAGCTTAATACGAGCCTACTCTAAGCTTAATACGAGCCTACTCTAAGCTTAATACGAGCCTACTCTAAGCTTAATACGAGCCTACTCTAAGCTTAATACGAGCCTACTCTAAGCTTAATACGAGCCTACTCTAAGCTTAATACGAGCCTACTCTAAGCTTAATACGAGCCTACTCTAAGCTTAATACGAGCCTACTCTAAGCTTAATACGAGCCTACTCTAAGCTTAATACGAGCCTACTCTAAGCTTAATACGAGCCTACTCTAAGCTTAATACGAGCCTACTCTAAGCTTAATACGAGCCTACTCTAAGCTTAATACGAGCCTACTCTAAGCTTAATACGAGCCTACTCTAAGCTTAATACGAGCCTACTCTAAGCTTAATACGAGCCTACTCTAAGCTTAATACGAGCCTACTCTAAGCTTAATACGAGCCTACTCTAAGCTTAATACGAGCCTACTCTAAGCTTAATACGAGCCTACTCTAAGCTTAATACGAGCCTACTCTAAGCTTAATACGAGCCTACTCTAAGCTTAATACGAGCCTACTCTAAGCTTAATACGAGCCTACTCTAAGCTTAATACGAGCCTACTCTAAGCTTAATACGAGCCTACTCTAAGCTTAATACGAGCCTACTCTAAGCTTAATACGAGCCTACTCTAAGCTTAATACGAGCCTACTCTAAGCTTAATACGAGCCTACTCTAAGCTTAATACGAGCCTACTCTAAGCTTAATACGAGCCTACTCTAAGCTTAATACGAGCCTACTCTAAGCTTAATACGAGCCTACTCTAAGCTTAATACGAGCCTACTCTAAGCTTAATACGAGCCTACTCTAAGCTTAATACGAGCCTACTCTAAGCTTAATACGAGCCTACTCTAAGCTTAATACGAGCCTACTCTAAGCTTAATACGAGCCTACTCTAAGCTTAATACGAGCCTACTCTAAGCTTAATACGAGCCTACTCTAAGCTTAATACGAGCCTACTCTAAGCTTAATACGAGCCTACTCTAAGCTTAATACGAGCCTACTCTAAGCTTAATACGAGCCTACTCTAAGCTTAATACGAGCCTACTCTAAGCTTAATACGAGCCTACTCTAAGCTTAATACGAGCCTACTCTAAGCTTAATACGAGCCTACTCTAAGCTTAATACGAGCCTACTCTAAGCTTAATACGAGCCTACTCTAAGCTTAATACGAGCCTACTCTAAGCTTAATACGAGCCTACTCTAAGCTTAATACGAGCCTACTCTAAGCTTAATACGAGCCTACTCTAAGCTTAATACGAGCCTACTCTAAGCTTAATACGAGCCTACTCTAAGCTTAATACGAGCCTACTCTAAGCTTAATACGAGCCTACTCTAAGCTTAATACGAGCCTACTCTAAGCTTAATACGAGCCTACTCTAAGCTTAATACGAGCCTACTCTAAGCTTAATACGAGCCTACTCTAAGCTTAATACGAGCCTACTCTAAGCTTAATACGAGCCTACTCTAAGCTTAATACGAGCCTACTCTAAGCTTAATACGAGCCTACTCTAAGCTTAATACGAGCCTACTCTAAGCTTAATACGAGCCTACTCTAAGCTTAATACGAGCCTACTCTAAGCTTAATACGAGCCTACTCTAAGCTTAATACGAGCCTACTCTAAGCTTAATACGAGCCTACTCTAAGCTTAATACGAGCCTACTCTAAGCTTAATACGAGCCTACTCTAAGCTTAATACGAGCCTACTCTAAGCTTAATACGAGCCTACTCTAAGCTTAATACGAGCCTACTCTAAGCTTAATACGAGCCTACTCTAAGCTTAATACGAGCCTACTCTAAGCTTAATACGAGCCTACTCTAAGCTTAATACGAGCCTACTCTAAGCTTAATACGAGCCTACTCTAAGCTTAATACGAGCCTACTCTAAGCTTAATACGAGCCTACTCTAAGCTTAATACGAGCCTACTCTAAGCTTAATACGAGCCTACTCTAAGCTTAATACGAGCCTACTCTAAGCTTAATACGAGCCTACTCTAAGCTTAATACGAGCCTACTCTAAGCTTAATACGAGCCTACTCTAAGCTTAATACGAGCCTACTCTAAGCTTAATACGAGCCTACTCTAAGCTTAATACGAGCCTACTCTAAGCTTAATACGAGCCTACTCTAAGCTTAATACGAGCCTACTCTAAGCTTAATACGAGCCTACTCTAAGCTTAATACGAGCCTACTCTAAGCTTAATACGAGCCTACTCTAAGCTTAATACGAGCCTACTCTAAGCTTAATACGAGCCTACTCTAAGCTTAATACGAGCCTACTCTAAGCTTAATACGAGCCTACTCTAAGCTTAATACGAGCCTACTCTAAGCTTAATACGAGCCTACTCTAAGCTTAATACGAGCCTACTCTAAGCTTAATACGAGCCTACTCTAAGCTTAATACGAGCCTACTCTAAGCTTAATACGAGCCTACTCTAAGCTTAATACGAGCCTACTCTAAGCTTAATACGAGCCTACTCTAAGCTTAATACGAGCCTACTCTAAGCTTAATACGAGCCTACTCTAAGCTTAATACGAGCCTACTCTAAGCTTAATACGAGCCTACTCTAAGCTTAATACGAGCCTACTCTAAGCTTAATACGAGCCTACTCTAAGCTTAATACGAGCCTACTCTAAGCTTAATACGAGCCTACTCTAAGCTTAATACGAGCCTACTCTAAGCTTAATACGAGCCTACTCTAAGCTTAATACGAGCCTACTCTAAGCTTAATACGAGCCTACTCTAAGCTTAATACGAGCCTACTCTAAGCTTAATACGAGCCTACTCTAAGCTTAATACGAGCCTACTCTAAGCTTAATACGAGCCTACTCTAAGCTTAATACGAGCCTACTCTAAGCTTAATACGAGCCTACTCTAAGCTTAATACGAGCCTACTCTAAGCTTAATACGAGCCTACTCTAAGCTTAATACGAGCCTACTCTAAGCTTAATACGAGCCTACTCTAAGCTTAATACGAGCCTACTCTAAGCTTAATACGAGCCTACTCTAAGCTTAATACGAGCCTACTCTAAGCTTAATACGAGCCTACTCTAAGCTTAATACGAGCCTACTCTAAGCTTAATACGAGCCTACTCTAAGCTTAATACGAGCCTACTCTAAGCTTAATACGAGCCTACTCTAAGCTTAATACGAGCCTACTCTAAGCTTAATACGAGCCTACTCTAAGCTTAATACGAGCCTACTCTAAGCTTAATACGAGCCTACTCTAAGCTTAATACGAGGCTACTCTAAGCTCAATACAAGGCTACTCTAAGCTTAATACAAGGCTACTCTAAGCTCAATACAAGGCTACTCTATGCTCAATACGAGGCTACTCTAAATCAAAGAAATCTCAATCAAAAAGGCCATCCTTTATAAACTGACTAATTCTACAGAAGATGCCTTTTTTCAACATAACCAAACGATTTGGCAGAACACATCAGATGTAATACTGTTGTTAGATTGCCAAAGACAGAGTGCTTTCACACTTACAGTCACAGTTTCTGTAAGCTAAAAAACTTGTTGAGTACTCAGACAACAAAAAATAAACAAATTTTCAGTAAGTAGAGGGGAGAACTAAATTTACATAACAACAGAGATGATGCCAGTAAAAGAAATTTACATCACACATGATTGAAGAACCAACCTATAAGGAAGCAGACATCAGCATGGTTGAGACATATTTCAGGTATGATGCCCGCCAGCAGATCCAGACCCTTTCTGTAGACAAGTCTACTCATCACTACAATTGTTACTAGAAAGAGACAGTATTAACTGTTGGTAAAGGTGCTCCAGATAACAAGTTTCACATTTAAATTCAAAGAACTTAAACAGCAACACGAAGCATGCATAGCAAGAGAAGAGCATTTCCCAGAATGCTCGGCTATGTTGACACAAGGTCATGGCAATGCATTATACAACAGCTCAAAAAGAATTCGATTGCAAAAAAGGAAGGAAATGCCGTAAGTCAAAAATTTGGTTTGGACAATGTTGGCAAAAATAAACTTGAAATTTAACACTGAAATGACGAAACAGTTACAATTCTGATGAAAACATCTGAAAGTTGAACTTTACGTATAAATCAAAATTCCAATTAGGCAAGTAGACCTTGGAGATGAGTCCAGGCCGCGGCACCAGTAAGGTGAAAACACACCAAAAGAACATACAAGGCAACAGTAACGAGACAAATACCATTTCTGCATCATGACTAATTCAGCTAACAACATTAATGACTGTAATAACTACTATGGTGACACATTCTAATAACAGAATGGCTTTGTCACTTCACAAACATTCCTCTTAATTCACTTTAATTCACTGTCATGAGGCAATGTTACTCCGATGATGAATAAGGCTTCTGTCCAGTTGTCATGATGGGGAATTCTGGGACATTTTGCCCTGAATACTTTTGGCGAGTACTAAGTAAACATTACACGTCAGACAAAAATGAGTTATCTATTACATACAACTTGAATTATAAGAACACAAAGACTGTTATCTGTAAGTTAACAATACAATAAAGGACAACTATAGAATTCCATTATGAATTGTCCCTCACTTGAGGCTTACTTTTGTCTGAGTCACGTTGGCTTGGATCTGGTGTGAACATAGTGCAATCAATTGCATTTGGAATGACAGACACCAACTGTGGATGAATGGACGCACGTAGCACCGTATTTTCTTTACTGTAATGTAATCAATGTAAAAATTATACTACAGTATTGGGTTTAAAACATGAAATACAAGAATTAGAAAATCCCCAGTTTTAAAAAATTGAAACAAATCATGTACACAGCCTCAAATCCAGTCTCGGACGTAATCAATGAATTTTCCAATCAGTAGTAAAATCCTGTGAAAATAAAGACACTATCTGTTTCAGAGTCTTCCTAAATGTATACCAGAGAAACCACAGAATTAGACGTAGTTGCAGGTGACTTCAAAGAGCCGTCACATGTTCAGATGGTAACACATTGACTGTTAATGATAGCATTTTTATTTAAACTAATTCACTAGGCATATTTTGAAGTTTTGTTGTCTGTTTTAAATGTTTGGACTGAGTCTAATATATGCACTCAGAGTTCACTTAGACTGCATTTTTTACCTATCATCAGCATGATTCAAGAGCAAATTTTTAAGTTTACTCAAAGCTTGAGGTCTAATTGTTCGATTTTCCAGTTGAGTGGCAAGTAAAGAGATCATACTGCAGAACCTAGCATTGAAATTAACAATAACAAACAAAATATCGATATCAGAACTTTATCATGGTTAAACTGAAACTTTCATAAGGGCACTACTGTACCTTGTATGAGACACACAAATGGCATGATTAGCGCCAGCTAGTGAGAACATCAGGAACTTGTTAGTAATGATAGAGCTGGCATCAGCAAAGCCAAATAGAGAATGATCGGTAAAGACAGCTGGGATACCCATGGTTCTGGCATGGAACATGGCCTCATGGGCCAGAGTGGAGAAGGCCTGAAATGTATGATGAGATTACAAGTGTGAACAGTTGAGGAACACCATTTAAGGTATTTTCTAGAAAATAACATTGACCTCACACTGCATGTTGTTATTTTTGACCAATACATTAGATGTCACGCACCAATGAAAGCTTAATATCCACTACATAAGTTTTAAAAAATTATGCAACTCAACCCTGGTGTGTGTTAACAACACTCACGGGTCAATGTGGAATATTTGGTGAGACAGACGACATGGCAATTTGACAGCCATCAGTTTGTGTCCACAAGACTTATCAGTAACTTGCCATAAATTGAATGAACACGTGTGTGTAATAACAATGGAGAAATATACGAATGTGAACGCACTGTCAAGAATGTAGGTGATAGCAACTTGCTCCATGTCACCACTTCTGTACGCAGAGAATAATACACACACTTGACAAGATGGATTAAACAGCAAGTTGTAGTGTAAAGTATATCCCAAGTGTTAATGAACATTGCCCAGCTTGTTAGAGTGTTAGAGGTAAGAGGCCGATTTTGTTATTTCATGTTTAGGTTACATACAGAATGTCCGTGTATAATGGTGACTTGTTCCCGTAGACATATGTTCCTGATGATGGGCAGTGTAGTGAACAATGTAGGAAACACACACTGGTTGTAGAAGGGCTGGATAGGAAGGTAATATACCTGCAGAAAACAAATATCAAATTACAAATGATACCAAATGCCAATGCTTGTACCTTCCAACTTTTCATCAAAAAAGACTATGATGTCATTCTTCCGCAATTAGAAAAAAAAATAATTTGGGAAAATTTCATTACTTACTAGCTACAAATAGTCATACTTATAACAAATGTTGTATACGACAACTTTAAAGTACCAAAATAGTAAAACTTTCTTTGTTGTAATATTTGTTTTTAATTAAAAAAAATATGCCAGTTTTATCAAAAGGCACAAGGGATACATTGTTTGTGCACAATGCTCAGAATAGAACCCCCCCCCCCCCNGCCAGTTTTATCAAAGGGCACAAGGAATACATTGTTTGTGCACAATGTTCAGAATAGCCCCCCCCCCCCATAGATGGTCTCAATAAAGCCACAAGTTTCATTATATCCCAATAACACAGTGGTATATCAGGCAGGTAATTCCACCTGTACTCAGCCAACAAGAATTTCTGGCTGACTACAACTAATCAATTTTGTCATGTCCCATATATACTCTATCACCAACTGCAAAGACCAAATTCTTACCTTTAGCCCATTACTCAGGTAACGTACACCTGACCGTTTCCCAAAAGCATGAGTGACCACGATCACTTTATGTCCCCTTGCAATCAAACAATGAGACAGTTGATATATGTGACTTTCAACACCACCAATGTTGGGATAGAAAAAGTCGGATACCATGCTGAAATAGAAAAATTTGACATGCACCAAAACAGAATTTGACGATGAAAATTTATAAGTTACACATCATATCGCAACAGCTTACAGTAGAAATTCTTTAGTTTACGATACACTACCGGAAACGGCAGACTATTGGAATTTCATTTTGTAAGGTATCTCAGCAATACGAAATTAACCAAAGACTTGCCGCCTTGTTGGGTGGTATTTTTGTCATTAACAGGTTTCGACCTAGCCTTGGTACAAAGCTGTATATATATAAATATACAGCTTTGCACCGATGTGGGTAAAAAAGTGGCAAGATAAAATCTGACACAAAATTGGTGTCATTAAAAACTACAGTCTTCCTTGAGTAAACTAAATTATTTAACGGTGTTGGCAAAAATGGCATTCTACCGTTATTCTTCTGCTAAAGTTGTGGAGCGATCTTTAGCGACAGCTTTCGGCGCCGTGAAATATTGCGTCACCTATTGGCCAGTTTCTTTTTTCGCCGATTCTTCAATCAACTGTTGTTCTTTCACGAGCTTGCGTACACGTCACAACAAATTATCAGAACTGGTTTCACTTCATTATAAGTTTTTAGAATTTTGATACCGAAAAATCGAATTTCAGAAGAAATTTTGCTGCTGCCAAGCTATCATCATCACCCGAGAGATGTCGCAAAAATTTAGGAAATAGCGTGTGCGCGTGACACGAGCGTACTGTTTTCAAAACGACGAAATACTTTTCATTGTTAGAAAAGGCGGAGAGCTACACAAGAAAATGACGTTTATTGCATTGTTTTTCACTTAAACAGCTGTAACGGGAAAGGTGAGTGTCGGTGGACTCCTAGATTTTGCATGCACACCGCCTGGTTTTAGCTTTACATGTTGATACAAGTTTCACGGCGCGGTGACGAGCAGAACTACCCAGGCTGTGTGCAATTTCGCGGTCTACGGAAGAAATACACACAGTGGGACCTAGCTGTATTTTTTTTGACGACCAGCTAGCTGGCTGGCTAGTTTCGACCAAGTTCACGCACAGCATCCCTGCCAGCCACGCCCCTTATTCCACCGAATTAACTTTACCACAAAGTGTAAAGGATGTTAGATCCACCCCATGAAATGAAGAACTTAACAACATAAAGGTAAATTCATACCATACGCTGTGAAAGCCTTGCGTCATTTTCACCGCACATTCATTGCCGCCTGACTTTCACATTTTACTGCTCTCTAAAAAGAAGAAACTAAAGTTGTGGCAACGCGCCCTCTTTGAGTGATAGTTGACGGCATGAATGGTGATCTGGTGGCTTTACAGTGCTTTGGCCTTGTAAGTGGTGAGATGGAGTGTCTGAGGTGGAAAGATGAATTTAAAAAAACTTGCTGCTTGGTTCTTCGTTTTGTGCTATCGTCAGTTGTTCTCGTGTATGTCTGTCTTTGTTTGTTCTTTGTTGTATTCGTACATAAAATATGTCACCCGTCTGTCCTGCCACCTGTCGGCGTGGCTGGCATTACTTACTTGGATATGTTGTAGGCTAGAAATGTCTCGATTTTTGCCAAGATTCTTGGCGGTGGGTAGTATTGGCAACACTGCTCACTTTAATAACAGACGTCCATCACTGTTCAGGTCCGGTGTTGAAGTGACTATAGCACGACTTGGTCTCATCACCCCTGGTGGTCAGGCAGCAAGAGTCCAACCAGCGGCAACACTGAACACAATACACAAAGGAGCATTACATAACATAATACAGAGTACAGTACAGTGAAACAACTGGGCACTGGACAGGGATGAATGCTCACATTCCCATGTGATTCATGACAGCGAATGACTGAAGTGAATGCAGAAACAAGATCTTGCTGGCCTTTTTTGGTCAGAGGGGTTCTGAAGGCAACTAGGGGACTCTACTCAGCTGAAAAAAAAACTGGCATCCACATGCCATTAATCAGAGCTGTCTGAAGAGTCTGACCTTTGGATTTAGAAATTATTTTTTCCATGTTCATGGCATTCTAGATCCATTTTAAAGGAGTCACAAATGGTTACTTACTCACTTAAATGCTGAACAGGACATCCTTACAGCTATGGTTTCTAAATTTGAGTCACGGTGACCATTTGAAGTAATGTTTCGTAGTTTACGATTTTGAGAGCCAGTGGCACTGGTCTTTGCCTGGTTCTCAAAGTCATCTGCCACCAAAAGTGACTGTATTGCTTACCAAGATATACTTTGTACAATACCTGCAGTCCTTGATTCACTGATATCCATGTCCAACTTGTTGTTTTAGTGTCAATCTTGAGTTGATCTGTCAGACTCTCCAAGACATACAATGTCCAGTGACCTTCGCGATGATGATGCACTACTTGAAGATGAAGCATCAGACAGCTTACAACCGTTGCCATCGGATACATCCATTTCCGATTTATCTCCAGCACAGCAGGAGGCTATTGCTAACAACCAACAAGTGCTTGAACAGGTTAACTATATAAGGACAACCTATTTTTGTCGTTAGTAATAGGAACTGAAATACTTATTCACTATGAGGGGAAATTTTTATAAACAGTCAAAACTCAAAAATATTATGTTCACGACCTCGGTGTGTTTCTACTTTTGATGTATATAACTTGTAACTGTAGTGGTAATTATGGTTTTATTATCAAGAAGCTGCATGGTGACAGGTATTTGTAATTGGGTCGTCAGCTGTACTTGGGTCATCAGCTATCAGCTACACTCTGTTTAATGGTTTGGTAACTCTCCACTTAGTTTGTACAAAAATAAAATTGCCAAAGTTGTCATTGTTCCATTTCTCAAAGGTGGATTACTTTGCTACAAGTAATGGAAACTTTACCAAAATGTTGTTTTATATCTCCACGGTACAGAGTATGTTCATAATGAACTAAAATTTAGAGTGCAATTTAGGTACAATCTTTTATTTGTTTTATGCTCGATTATTGATCCCTTTGGATGTGACTTAGGCTAACGCTATACATTTCCAGATTTTAAAAGCCAAGAAAGGTGAACCTAGTAAATTCCAGAGTTTTTGGGAGAAGGATGAGGAAGATGTTGATCTTGATACAGAGGAACAGATAAGAAGTGAGTGGTTTGTATACGATGGGATGATCAATCATTTTATATAATGGGACGATCACAGTGTATACGATGGGTGGATCACAGATTGTGTACCATGGGATGATCACGCTTTGCATACGATGAGACAATCACACATTGTATCCGATGGGATGATCACACTTTGTATATGATGAGATGATCACACACTGTATACAATGGGGTGATCACACACTGTATACAATGGGCTGACCACACATTGTATACAATGGGATGATCATGCTTTGTATACGATGGAACGATCACACGTTTCATTTGTTCATGTTTGGTTTTGCAAACTGTGATGTATTTGTCTTGTTACTGGTCACATTTGTGGCCTGCGTCATGAACTCTGACTTATGGCTTAAGTCAGAAATGTATTAAGGATTCTCTTCAATATTGTTTGTGAAGAATTACAATGTAGTTGTTAGCATAATGCAGTTAAGAAATATTTTGTGCATTGAATTATCTACATATCTTGCATCATGCAGTAGTTTGAATGTGCCTCAGTAAGACGAAACTGGAGTTAAGTGAAAATTCATCTGATGGGAATTATGCTGTAGTCTCTTGTAAGATTTTTTACTAAAGTAAGATTAGATTAATTCTTAATTGTATGTTACATAATACCAAATTTCTGACTAAAGTCCAGTTCTATGGAACAGGTCCTTGGTTGAAGGCTGCTTTTGAATTTTCAAAATTTGACTGTAACCATAATGTTAAGTGTCGTGACAGGGATACAGAATTTTGCTGCACACTGGTTCTGTAGATATGGTTATTTGTCAAAAAATGGTCAGTTTTTGTTACGGTTACTTTAAAACCATTGAGTGTACATACCTACTTTCAGCCGTGCCAAGTAAACGTATGTTATGGGCTGCTGAAAACAACATGATGGAGGTTGCTAAAGAACTGTTAGAGAAAGATAAGAGTCTTATTCATAGCAGAGACAGGGACCAGTACACTCCATTACACAGAGCGTGCTATAATGGCCATGTTGATATGGTCAAGGTAATCAAACTCAATAATAGTGTGTGTCAGTTGTTGTCAATGCTCGATCTGTTTGTGCATACGGTTCTGTCAAGACCTATCTCCAAACTGGGTAAATATGGAAATTTGCAGAGTTCAGTATGGTTCTGGTGAGTAGTTTTGCCAAACGCACGATTTGTGTAGTTTCTCTACCCATACTATTCCTTCATCATTATGTAAGTGAATGAGAGCTGAAATCACTATCAGAGTTTGGAACGATTCCAAAGTCGAGCATTACAGTCGAACTTTGATCTCCTAAACCCCACTCCCGCACTTGTGGACAAACCTGCTGTACAAATTCTGTACTTGCGTCCTTCAACTCCACACGCAGAACTACTAGGTGACCAGACTCTCTGCGCCAGACTCATGTCTTACACCCATGGTCCAGCATTTCCGTTGGAACCCGTTTTCTCTTATTCTGAATACTGTTGGCTCTTTCTGCAGGTTTTACATGGTCTCTTGTATGTGACGTTATGTTTTCATGCATGGTACCCAACTTTTTCAATCATTCATAATTTGTTTTTCATCTTGTACGTTGATGTTCATTTGTTCTACAGTGCTGCCTACAGGGAGATAATTGAACAAATTGATGGTATTACCTCAGTCATTCATTAGTTTTGTTTCATTGAGCATTGTAATTACCAGGGGTAGAGTTTTGGTATACAAAACTTTGGCCAAAAGGTGTTGCATTAGTCTGTCTATATGTACTTATTAAGGCAGGTTACGTATTTCGGTTACCCCAGGTAAACTAAAACTATAGCATGAATATTCTTTCAACTATCACCATTTTGCTTGTAGTTCCTCCTTAAGCAAGGTGCAGACATTGGTGCCACCACTGTCGACTGTTGGCAGCCTCTACACAGTGCCTGCCGGTGGAACAACGTCAATGTGGCCACAGTTCTGGTCCAACAGGGGGCTGATGTCAACGCACAGACGGAGGGGGGACAGACACCTCTGCACCTAGCTGCGCAGAACAGCGAGGACTGTAAACCAATATTGGAGATGTTACTGATGAATAGAAAGATAAAGCCTCATTTGAAAAATAACCAAGGAGAAACTGCATACGATGTGTGTGCACGCTCCAATGAGTTTCTCTGTTTGTTCGAAGTGTCAGAGCCCAGCATCAATGAGTTGAAGCCCAAGCCAGCGGCTACATGACAGTGTTGTTGTTACATAGATGTTGTTTAGCTTGTTTTATATGTTTCTATTGTGTTTTTGAATTAAAGTATTTGTTATACTTTTTTAATTTTCTTGTTGATGGTTTATTAGCTGCAAATAATTCATAATACATAAATGATCTCAAATAAATGATCTCCAAGATTCTGTACTTGGCCACAGCACTTCCTTGGAGCATGAAGGTTTGTATATATTCAGCCAATCAGAGGAGGCTTGCTATGAACTTATGCATTTATCAAGCACAAAAAGGTTTGGTCTATTCTTTTTATGGCATGTTACCGTCTCTTGGATTTTCCTTTAAACTAGGTTGCTTGCTTGGTTTATTTGAAATGGATTACTGGTGTGTAACATGTATTGCCAGAAAGTCTTCAGTGAGCTCTGGTCAATCATCTTTTCAATCCTGAATTCCAAGCTTGGAAAATCATGCTTCTTAATAAGCTCGACTAAAGTTGCTGGTCAGTAAGTTTATTCAAGCTGTTTGCGAGTCAAGTGTTAATTTCAAGTATTCAAGGCCATACGCCCAAAGTACAATTTAATACAGCAACTATAAGCAGATTATCTTTTAGTGAACTCTAGTCACAAAACAACTCATTTTCTTAGCCATCTAGGACAAAAATAAAAATTCCTTGGCTTGTATGCACGCATAGTGTGTAATATGGCAGGTCTTTTAAAGTTTGAATATTGGCAGTGCTTGAATAAGGTCACGTACTTTTTGCTGGATTGATTTTGCCGGTGGATTATTCAAGCTCGATGAATTCACCATCTTATTTATTTCACCCCCACTCCAGTTGGTAAATAATCAAAATGGATCTTTCTTTCATCAATCAACAAACGTTACTTCATAATTCAAAACGTTAACAAACCATGGTCCAAACGAGTGACTTTTAATGTAAATTTAGCAGTAAAAGTTTACTTTTACTGCTAAACGCACCAATCAGCGAGTACTTGCATGTTCTTGACCTGATTAATCCAAATTTTCGCGGGAGGCTAGAGTACAATAACAGATTTACCAAATCCCAAACAAAAGTATTTTTCCATATTTACAAAAAAAAATTGTTGAATGTTTATCGTGAATTTTTGATTGATAGAATGTCGATGTTTAATTGACTCAAATTCAAAGCAATTGTCATTCAGGATCAGAGTTTCCAATATCAAACACAAGCGAGTAGGATGTTATAATTTTGAAATAAAACTGTTAAAAAAGTAAGTGTACCATTTGCTTTTCACCCAATTTCTAGGAAACTGAGAACGTGCACATAATCCATAGGTGTATGCGTTTGGGAGGAATTTCCGGAAAATTTGAAATACATCTTAGGAATATTCATCTTGTGGTCAGAGAACTTTCATTCTGCACACATCTACCACAATCGTAGTCGTCTTTGTGTTCCTTGTAAGTGCTGCCATCTGCTGAGAGACAGTAGAATTAGTGTAGAAAAAGATGTGTGTTCAAACTGACTTTATTCTCATGCAGTAGGTTTAACAATAATACATCAGAACCATGGCAATGATCAGACCCAACACATCCTTAGAGGATACTGAGACACTTTTGACTATTTGAGATTAAATCGAATGTCAATTACAATCACTTGCCAGAGGACAACGACTGCCTTCAACTACTGAGTCATGATATAAGAAAGAAGATGAATAATCAATCAGTTTTTTCCTTTTCAATCGGTGGAGACTAAAACTTTCACATGTAATTTTTAAGAAGTTTCACCTGGTCTTGCCATGGGACAGACCAATCCTCCAATTCCAAAGCCCACATGTCAGCTGCTGGATTTCTATGACCATAATACTGTTTGCTACGGGACATAATTTTATTTCCTTCATTAACATTCAAGACAAGTTTGATCAATCTCATAATTGGGTCAACATCGCTGTCAATCAAATCGTAACAACTGAGGGGCACGTCAAAAGAACGTTAAAACACATCAGATCGACAAATTAATAAAACTTCTAAACATTTGTTAAGCTCTGCATCAATCCACCACACACATTGTCCTCGGTATCCTCATGTCGGCACGCCATCTGTTCCTTTAGCAGCCCACAAACTTGTTATTTTTGCTATAAACAACTTCATGTACTCTTGCAGAGCTGCCACGAAGTCCCCGAGCATAGTGTAAAATTTTTCACTGAAAAATACGCAATTTCTTCAGTTAGAACTTTGGAGAACCTTGCATTCATAATAGGGTCAATTCCATGTTTTTGCTAATTGCAAACTATCAGCTCTATTCTCCCTCCAAAACAACTGTACAGTATCAAGATGCGACTCTATATTTTGCTGTTTACATTACATGTCCATTAGTTACTCATTAGCAATTTGAACAAACACCTTAACATAATTACATCATCAAAAATGACGATTTTTAATATTTAAAGCCAAAAAGAAGACAAGACTGAACAGTGAAGTGGTTCACCAGTTTGGTGACAATCGTGGAGGAACCCATGGGCCGTGAATTGAAACATTTTTACAGACGCACCAAAATTCCTCTGTACTATAATTGTTAACTATTCATATCACGTAGCACAATCTGCTCCTCACAGCAAAATTGAAAATAAAAAATCAAACATGGAATCTTTCTCGAGTCGGACAGGCAAATCCTGTCGACATTTAACTTGGACAAAAGTCTGTGGTGCATTCATTTGTATCAGACAATTGCATGCTCCACTGTATTAAATAATCTGAGCCTAAACAACTAGCACTGCCAAGATGACACAGATGATTCTCAACTTACGTAAACACGTTTTCCTGCAGCCACGTTCCACAGGCTTGCACTCCTGCCACCAGGTGGCTCCACCACAACACACAGTAGTGCTGTAGTAGAACCCAAGCTAACGTCAGTTTTTCCACACAATATATATAGACCCAGTGGTTACGGACCTGTGAAACAATATAAGAGTTGTGAACATTTGAACTTTAAGAAAATCAGCTTTTCACACGCACAGGCTAAACAAAAACAAGGACGCTAACTTTAAAGTTCTGTACAGTGTTAGGTCAAGCCAAATCTCCACTTTCAAGTTCACATCGTCAAATCTTTTTACAGAAATCACCTGGCAGTATCATTTGATCTGTGAAAAACACCAAAACTATATCCTTGCAATGAAAAATAGTAAAATTTATTGCTTCAAAAAACACACAGTCTGTGGTTTCATCAAAACACAATTGAAATCTGGCAAGAAGAGCCGAGACACTAAATGGTGACTGCATTTTCGTGTTTCCAGTCAACAAGCAACAAGCTGGATGCAATAAGATTCTACGACAATGAGCTTAATATTTAATTCCTGGCCTTGAACCAATACATTTATGAACTAAAGATGACCTCTTCTGTAATATAACATAACTACGTGTATTTAAAACACAGTCTCCATTCATTAAAACAAGACCAGCATCAACATGGAAGAATTGACAACATGGCCAGCATAAACGAGTAATATCAGACGATCTATTTGTATCAATGTATGCCCAACACAACACTTAATCAACGCATGGGTTTTCAAAGAAACATTGTCAGTCAGTTTAGCTTCACCAGATGCTATGGCCAAAACTGAGAAGGAAACCAATCAAAAATAACAGTAAATAACACAAAAATAAAACTATACAAAAAATTAGTTGATTTTTGTTCTGAACTCTTGATTTTAGACAAGGGATTTGGTCAAATCTTCATCTCAAAAACTAGATTGTGCATGACTGTCTGAATGAAAGAACAAATCAAGAAAAACATTAAAATCAATGAATCCATTATTAAGAATCTGGTGGTTTAATATCACTGCACCCAGAAAGTTGTCACTCACAGTTTCTAACCAGATGGGTACGTTATGTGCAAGCCAGGCTCTTTGTGTCTTTGTCATTTCTACCAGCCATGAACAGGCATGTTGTAATGACTCCCAGATGACTTGTAGTGTTGGGCCCACCAGCTCCACAAACTTTGTATAGTAGTAAGGAACATTCTCCTGAAGCCAGCTGTAATGGCGAGTATAAACTAGAGTGACTGTGAAGACTGTATATGTACAACGGCTTGGAACGTCAATCAATGGAAAAAGGAGCACATTCATGTAATTATGTGGAACCTTTAGCCTACAAACACACCTGTTGTGGTGAGTCATTAGACAGAGACGGTCCCTTCTTTATTGCAGTTCCAAGTGTATATAGTCTCCCCTTTAAGAAACATGATACTAAAGTGATACAGAACATTTAAAAGACTGCTAGGAAAGCTTCAGTCAGCGATATAGGTAATCAGACATGGACCGTTCTGTTACATAACATAAAGTTAATAGGTTGAAAATAATGAATCATTAATGCAACGCCTGTCAGTATGTGGTCAGTGTCAGACAGTGTTGAGCCCTGCACTGCCCCTTAGTGGCAGTATTATATTTTTTGCTTTGCCTCAATACCTACTTTGTAGGAGGATCTTTCTCGAAATTTGTAGATTAGATTTCATCAAGGACGAAGCAGCACTTGCTCATTTTTGAACAGTTCTGACTTTCTCCTTATACTGGCAATTTTATAAGTTATGTTTATTCTAAAAAAATTAAACCGAGACGGGCAAGAGATCTTTTATCTATGGAGCTGCTATAATATGGAATTCTTTTAACCCACAAATTAAACGGTCCAATTCAATTACTACCTTTAAAGTAAATATTAAAAAGTGGCTGTAATTTACTTGACCTTTTATACCCTGCTTGTCTTAATCATGTCATTTTTTCATTGTCGTAAATACTCTCACTGTCTAGAATCATCTCTTAATTTATTTCATCTGTCTTGGTTAAATTTTTACCATTACTTGTCATTTAGTTTTTGTCTTAATTCTCAACCTGTTTTAATTGTATCTTTGTTACGTATATTTCATTGTTGTTTTATTACTTCATTTTATTTTATTACTGTTTTTTCTTGTTGAGGGCCCTCTTGGAAAGCAGTGCTATCACTGAAGAGGCCACCCTCATTTTAAATATCACAATAATAAANAATCCTGTCATTTTTCATTGTCGTAAATACTCTCACTGTCTAGAATCATCTCTTAATTTATTTCATCTGTCTTAGTTAAATTTTTACCATTATTTGTCATTTAGTTATTGTCTTAATTCTCAACCTGTTTTAATTGTATCTTTGTTACGTATATTTCATTGTTGTTTTATTACTTCATTGTATTTTATTACTGTTTTTCTTGTTGAGGGCCCTCTTGGAAAGCAATGCTATCACTGAAGAGGCTACCCTCATTTTAAATATCACAATAAAAATAATAATAAATAAAATAATATTATTATTATCGTATAGTAGTCACCTCTCTATCTGCCAAAACTTGAGACATTCATCGTAACAAGTTAGGTGAACATGACCGGCATTGATTATTGGATGAATTCACCAGTTTCAGTGCCCCCTAAAGGGAAAATACAGTCATATTTTGTGCCATTCGAAATATTCCAGGATTGCATTGAAAGTCACTTTACTACTCACACATTCAACTTAGCACCATAGAATCCCAAGCGACTCCATAAATGTTCCAGTATAGGCAGTAGTCCCAACTCGGCAAGAATGCCAGCTGTGCGCGACCCTACAACATAGAAGAGTAGGGTCACAGACCAATCAAGTATAAGTGGGGCACTAAACTCTTGCTAGAGCCAGATATGCCAGAATTTTTATGTTCACTTTTGTGTCATTTTCATGCAAAGATTATGTGAAACTCCCAGGTCTCACCTGCGCTTTCAAGGGTCCCATCCCAGGTCTCACCTGCAGTTTCAAGAGTCCCAGGTTCAAAACTGACAAGACCTGGTCACGTATCTTTAGTGTCGTCATGTTTCAAACATCCAGAATAAAACTTAATATAAAAGATGGAATCTCAGATAAGAATTGTAGTCATTTCTAACAAGAGACAGTACAAATTGCAAACATGAGCCCATTTAACCTTGACCTTGCTAATTCTCACCTTTGAAAGTGGCGCTAACATAAACGTCATACGCCACCACAGCCAAGAGTGTAGCAAACAGAAAGAATAGCAGTGACCCCCAGGGGAAACCACTCCTCTCTAACTTGTCCAGTAATTGCTGGAATGATAGAGAGCAAAAATTAGATCATAGAACTTGTGACAACAGATGTCTCTCCCAGTACTGTACTTATTATTATGTATGTTACTGTGCTGTCACATCATGTCTTCTATTTGAATGGGAGACTTCACATTCATCAGGTGGCGCTTGTGGAGATCCCTTGTTGCATAATCTGAACAGAGTGAGAATAGAAAGCTGTTCACCAGCACAGCGGGTGTTCCTGGGATAAGTGTCAAAACTATTTCCTTATAGTGTGCATTTATTCACCACTGTTGTCTCACTTGCGACATCTACTGGATTTCACTAGATACTACATATGCTGATACACTATATATACCTCTCAATCAGTTCATATTGTACGATTCAAACATGCGCCTTTGATAATAAAAAACAACCTCAAAGTTTATAGCAACACTAGAACATCTACAGACAATACAAGCAGTGTACATGTTCTAGCATTCCCATTCAAACACAGACAGTTTGTACACAGCTGGATCATGATAACCAGGAGGGTGTGTCGCACTCATGAGAATGTTAATCAACCTCTGGTCCAAACACCTGCTACACATCAAACATCATACGGCCTGTATCATATCACCCAATCCAACTCACCTGACAACACTTAATACACCCCTGCACCCCTCATTCAGCCCCCTGACCCTACTCAACTCGGCTGACATGACTTAATATACTTCTGCACCCCTCATTCACCACTCTGACCCCACTCAACTCGGCTGACATGACTTAATATACTTCTGCACCCCTCATTCACCACTCTGACCCCACTCAACTCGGCTGACATGACTCAATACACCCCATCACCCCCCTGACCCTATCCAACTCACTTGACATGATTTGATACACTCCTGCACCCCCTCATTTTGTCCACGCCCATGTGATGTCATTTCCTCATTCGTAATGCTGAACGCTCGAATTGTCTCCTTTGTAATAGTCAAATCCAGTTTCTTCTTCATTTCCGGCCAATTATCATTCAAGTGATCCAACAAAACACTGTAACAGAAATCTGGCCAATCAAAAAGAAGCTACTAACTTTTTAGGTCATGCAATCCTAAGCAATAGCCAATGAATACTCCCAGAAGATTTCAATAATAAATAATTATCCTGTTTCCAACTCGGCAACAATTCTGTACTAAATATGCACAGGAGAAGATCGTAGCTGGAATTTATAAGGTACTGCCAAGGAATTGTATTCGCTCTGTTAAATCCAGCTCTGTATTAGGATTTTTAACACCTGAGATGGAGTACTCACCTTGTCTGAGTCATCTGCTTCAGGTAAACCTGCCTCCACACACTGAAACAGTGTCGGTCAGTGGTCAAGCATGTCACCAAACTGGACATGAGCTGTAACGGAACAAATGGACGTTTGGCTATGTTGTAAGATCACAATTATTGGAATTCACCACACCTAAACAATCAAGACTGTACGATAAAGTAGCCATTTTTCA
Organism: Phoronis australis; assembly: GCA_002633005.1. NCBI lineage: Eukaryota > Metazoa > Phoronida > Phoronidae > Phoronis > Phoronis australis. The sequence continues at coordinate 229,989 of NMRA01000471.1, forward strand.
CGCTAAGAGACAGCTAACTCATTCAAGCTTGACTCCCATTATTAAGCAAACTGAGCAACATTTACTAAGACTGTAAGAAATCACAAATTAAAAAGGCCAACAAGCACGGTCAAATATAGTTAGACTATTTACACGTTCAATAACCTTGATTCCAATAGACTGAGTTCAAGTTTTTGGTGTTTTAGATTTTGTGAAGTTTTTGGCCTCATGTCTATTTGGTTACATAACACATTACATCGTCTGAGGATAACTACTGACCTCTGCCTTCAGTACTGGAGGGCAATCTGGTTTGGCCCTGGTCAGAAAAGATGGGAAGAAAAGTCTCAGTGTCTCACTAGGCTTGTCTCCGAATGCAACGGTCTAGAAATGACATAAAAGGGCGGAGTTACGTATATCAAACAATTGTCTTGAGCAGTGTACAGACATATCTCTAAAACAGCTGTTATAAGTTATAAGCAATGATCCCGAACTTAAAGGTCACCTCAATGTCACAGACCAGCATTTCATGTTCCCTTAAATATTCAAAAAAACTTAAATTTTGCTCTGATGAGAAGGCACATTACTAAACAATCAAAGACAATTTTAGTACAAGCAGTACACTGCTTCCATCCACAATGTCTGACTCAAGGAATTGCCGAGATGAACAAATTAAAGAGACTGTACATAGAAAACTCCTAGAAATTATATCATGCATTGGAACTTAGTCACCGTCAGTGGGCTTCAAACAAGCCGATGGTGTGTACGCAACTCATACCTTTAGTTTAGGATAAAGTGCCAACAACTTCTTCTGCAAGTGTTTTGGCAGACTGCTGTTGGCAGTAAACACGAGGTCAAGGAGAGGGAAGAAATCTTTGAAGGTCATGGCATCTGATGCCATCTTCAGGTCTGAGTGATACCTGCAGCAAGTTAAATGATGTACTAATTAGCTAAGATAGGTACTCTGTATATAACTCTACCTACTTTAACATGGTAAAGGAGTACTCCAAGATTTTTCCTTACTTGATAAAGCATCTACGCTCACAAAAATTGGAAAAGGTCGCAAGTGCCATTTATGTGACAAAATCAACACAACAGAAAAAAGTTGGTTTTCAGAGCAACCCCTAGACGTTCTTTTCAGTTGATACACCGTGCGTTGTGGTGTAAAAGCTGAATTGATTAGTATGACGACCATCAAGTTGCATCTATTAAAGGAACATCCATCAGTTTTACAACCGCAAAACATATTTTTGGGATTACTGTGGAAAGGAAGAGACTTCCTGAAGTAATTGCTGAACTTTGACCAGAACATACAACATCTGTTGTATTTCACAACTGCTCGCCATTGTCAGCCAGACATTTACTGCAATCGAGCCAGTTAAGTGCACTTTAAGCGACATTATCAATTTGGTGACCAAGAGACGCAACTTTGGGATTATTGATAGATACTTTTTGAAGTTATTAGCTTTGACCAGAGGTATACAACAATGAAAATTCATTGTTTGTATAATTTGAATACAAATAGCCAATTCTCACTATTGTCTGCCAGAAATTTGTAGAAATCAAGGTAAGTGACTTCACTAGTAAAATATGCTTAAAATTAAGGTAAGTGACTTCACTAGTAAAATATGCTTAAAATCAAGGTAAGTGACTTCACTAGTAAAATATGCTTAAAATACTCTGACACCTTTAAATGTGTGAGACTTTGGCTCAGCAGAAGATCTTACAGCTCCTACTGAAATGGTAGTGGGTTCCATTCTGCATTGCTACTAATTTCTGTGAAAGTAATCTTCTCACCAAGAATGCACCTTTAAAATACTCTGACATTTATCTCTTAGAGCTTAGTGACAACAGCAAAGAGTAAGGTTACAGCCACTGGGGTTCCAGGTTCGATTCCGTGCTGGAGCTAAGTTAAACATTCACTTTTCTTGACGATAATGTCACTTTAAGACCACAAAAGTATAACAAAAAGTGTCCTACTCAAACAGCTTCTCAAGGTAGTCCACGGCGTATGGCGACAGGCTTCTCAACTTCAACATAGGAACCATCAACTCAACCCAAACTGAAAAACACCAAACACCATTTTTGAGACACCAACAGACTGAAAGTGAAAACACTTTTGAAACACTTACACATTACAAATAACATCACTTTTCAAAGACTAATAGATTGCAAATGACACCATTTTTAAACACCAATACATTGCAAACAACAACATTTTTCAAACACCAATAAAATGCAAACAACAACACTTTTCATCCAACTCTTCAAGAGCTTTCAGTGTTCACGCTACAACATTTTCTTTTGATTTCATCACTTTGCCAATTATCCTTCCATCATTTAAATATGACTGACAGGTGCATCACTCAGACCTTACCCTTCAGACCATTCATCAAGTTCTTAGAACCACACTGTCCCATGGCCCACATGATTGACAGACACCTCAGAGGTCGATTCTGGTTACTTTTTAGCAACTCCAAATTCTGCAACACAACAGCACATCAGCTAAATTGGACGAGTTTGGCAAGTCGTGTTAATGAAACACGTCTTTAAAATTTTTGAAATATTTAACCAAAATAACTTCATTCCAAGTTTGTGTTACTCTGTTGCTATAGTAACAATTGCTCCGCAAGCTTGGCTAATATTTATCAAGTTTGAAATGTTTCCAATCTTGAATAACAACACTTATTTGTTTCTTCATACTATTGTCAGTAACAATTATTTAACCTAGTATGTACTTTATCTTCCATTGTAAGGTTGAGCTGTAAATATCTGGTTATTAACCCATACAGTTACAGTGGGACATAATGACTGGATGGACAAATGTGAGTCATGCTACCAGGTCATGTGATAGTTGAACCACTACAATGCCTAAGGATGACTGAACTCAAGTACAATAGAACTTGAATTTTTGTTTTGGGTTTTGTACAATTCAATACTCAAAATGAGGATATCAATAGATTATTACACATCCTCGACAACCATTTCTGTAATCTGGAGGACTCATCAAGGAAGGGACACTAGCACCAAATGTGACAATTCCACCAAATCCAACTCGGGGACTAAATATGGCAAATAAAAGCCTCATCTTGGACTAACTTATATCAATGTATCAGTGGCAACAAAATAAAGGTTAAAATTAAGGCTAATAATTTGTCAAAATGATCACTCCACCTTGTCCATATCTTGCACACAAATCTCCGGCTTGTTGTAAGCAATGAGTTGGATGAAGACACGGTATCCGTAGGTGGGAACATTCTTGGCCATGTTGTTGATCATTGATTGGACGCAGTGATCAAAGAACAAGAGTAGGGTCGCAGTCTTACATTCATTCAGTGTACGGTTGAGGAGGCTGCGTACAGACTTGGTCAATTTACATGATGGGAAGTCTGCAAGTGACAAAGTAGAACGGTTGAAAGCCATTAATGACCACAAGATGGGGGTTCAAAGGTCAGCTTCGTGAGACCACACATATAGAAAACCTAATTAAACGAGTAGCAACAACATATACATGAACTGCAAAAAGATTGGTCGCACTTTTCATGACTCACAACCCTATTCATATGTCATACTATCACATTTTACAATGAATTCCTGTAAACAGCCCCCAAACGCATACCCATGGCCTTATACTAAGAAGTTTTCTAACATAAGTATCTAAATTTTCTGAGGTTTGTAGGAAATAAACAGTGTCAGCAAGTGTAAAGAACAAGGCATTGCAAGACACAGGAAAAAGTTGATTTCAGCACATTGTGGCTTATTTGCAAAAAATAAACTAAGGTATCATTAGTGTACCGCTAAATCTCTTAATTACAACTACTGGTGTTCACTACATACTGAGGGCACATTTCCCATTTATAGGCAACCTGTTTGCGAAAAAAATCCTGGACTTATATTTGCGTTACTAGAAAGGAGAAAATATACAATTTTCTGAAAATAGCCCCCTAGGTGATAATTTCACAAATTGGTGAGAAAAGTTGATACACATGATTCAATCAGATAAAGCAATATTCAGATGTCTCATTGAACAGACAGCAGACACTGACTGTAAGTCACAGGCCAACTCATCAGGGGGCACTACACACTGATTGTTAATCACATTTCCACTCACCAGGGGGCAGTACACACTGATTGTTAGTCACAGGTCCACTAACCAGGGGGCAATACACACTGATTGTTAGTCACAGGTCCACTCGTGCAACAACCTTCAAGTAATACTGTCAAAAACCTCATTACTTTGTTCAATTCACAAACAGTATACCCTGATCGTTAGTTACAGGTCCACTCACCAGGGGGCTGCTCAGAGTACACAGGGTCATTATCTGGAACAGACTCAAACTTGAGGTTGAGTACAGACGCCAGGTCTTTGAGCCACACAGCTGGACTATCAGGGAAGGTAGTCTGATCTTTGGTCAAGATCGTCTCCAGCTCACCAGCCTGTATCTGGGATAAATCAGAGTCAAATACAGAACAACAGGAAAATATCTTTAGTACATCAAATGATGAAATGGTGAAGACTTTGAATTCACATTTTAACATCAAAGTGACTGTGCTTGAAGATACAATACAAGCCACAAGTATTCAGACAAAATGACCTGGAGTTGCCTGTTCTGACAGCAGGGCGTAAGCTCAATTCAACATGAGAGCAACATTTCCTCACAACCAACAATTCAAGGGAGTGAACAGGATCGTTAATAAGGTAACTAAGCTATTTTGTAATTAGAATTTTGCCGCCACAATAGTGGTTATTATTAGTCATTTCTGTCGATACCAGAGTTAACTGTCATGATGCGTAAACACTATGTTGTCTGATTCCTTTTGTCCCATACTATACATCCTGTCATACAACAGTCTGATTCCTTTTGTCCCATACTATACATCCTGTCATACAACAGTCTGATTCCTTTTGTCCCATACTATACATCCTGTCATTCAACAGTCTGATTCCTTTTGTCCCATACTATACATCCTGTCATTCAACAGTCTGATTCCTTTTGTCCCATACTATACATCCTGTCATACAACAGTCTGATTCCTTTTGTCCCATACTATACATCCTGTCATTCAACAGTCTGATTCCTTTTGTCCCATACTATACATCCTGTCATACAACAGTCTGATTCCTTTTGTCCCATACTATACATCCTGTCATACAACAGTCTGATTCCTTTTGTNTTTTACCGCCACAATAGTGGTTATAATTAGTCATTTTTGTCGATACCAGAGCTATACGTCATGATGCGGAAACACTATGTTGTCTGATTGTCCCATACTATACATCCTGTCATACAACAATGACTGGAAGTGGAAACCATTACATGCAACAATACATTGCTATCAAATCATGACATAATAACAACTTCATCTCGGACAAGTCGCTTCATTAGTGAGTCAATCTGCCAGTTTTCCAGTTGACTGAATTCATCAAAATGTGTATGGATTTCATGTCATGGAAGTAAGTTATTCATGCGAAAACTGGACGATCACTTCGCCTCACACTTTGACAGGACCAGAGTTAGTCACCTGTTGCCAGGCAACAAAACAAGTTGCTGACACAACACAGAACACAGATACTGTACATACCAATGCAAATGCATCGTCCAAAGATTGCGAAGTCGGTTTCTCCGACTGCTTCTTGCGCTTGTTACTGGACTGAGGAGACTTCTTCACATCACCTCCGCTGGCCACCTGTTTGACACGAGACTGCTGAACCTGTTGTGATCGCTCTTCCTTCTCAACAAAAGCAGAATAAATTGTGGGATCTTCTTTCACCGGATCTGTAACCATCACATAAAAGTTCAGCATTATCTAGCAATATAATCAGGCTGGAAAGACAGTTTTCTACACAAAAGTGGTACACAGGTGTGCCTCTTAATCTAAGAGATATTGTTCAAATCCAGCCATATGGTTGGCCCCTTGAGCCACAACTCAGAGTTTCTCGTAGTTAACAGACCTGGCAACCTTTCCGATTCAGTCAGGAAGATCTTAGTTAATCAGCATTTTTCAGAATTCCCCAGCTTACAAAATCCAGTCAAATCCTTCTGATTCTTTCAAAAAACCCACCGTCTTATTGTGAAACACAATCTTCGTACCATCAACAAACTGAATGTCACTGTAGATAATGTGCTCGAGGTCAAATGGAGCTATACAGAGGTTCATGGGGAGGTCACCAGTCTTGGCAGCCATGCTGAAAGGAGGCATGACTGACTAGTTCGAGAGTAGTGTTGTGAATTTCTAGTTCAGTGTACAGTATAACATGCAATCAAATAAAGACCTTTCTAAATCTCTCGCAAATGGCAATTGCTCTTTGGATGCTCGACTTGCCCACCTATGTTTCCTCCACCAGCAGAGTAGATCTAGGTCTCACGTTTCTACTGCTACCTTTTGGCATAGTTGGCAGACGTTGACCTCCCCATAACTGTCTTTAGGTTTCTGTTTGACCTTGAGCACATTGACTTTAATGCCGTTCAGTCTTCAATTTTGATGATGCAACGAAGGACTATTAAAAAAGTTGATTGTGGAAGTATACGATCGAGTTGGAAGGATTTTGAAGACATTGTTGCAACAGTGCTTCCATTGAATCACATGTGCCTCAGCCACTCACTAACAGGCAATTGCTTATTAGTGGAATGGTTAGCACACTTGCCGGTGTTATCGGGGTCCCTGTTTTGATTACCGGGTCAGGTGATCTCAGCAATTACTACAATTGACGTAGTTGTCAAATGAATGATCTTCGTAACTACAAATGAAGCACTGCTAATCAGACGACGATAAAAATTCCAGTAGTTGAGAGACAACCTTGCGTTCACCTGTATTACGGTGATAAAGATACCAAGGGAAGTTCATGACCTGCAAGCGAGATGATGGTGTTCACCATCCTGGTGCCACACCTGTTCCATAGGAAAGGGGAGAATGTTGAAAACAGGCTTCCGGTGAATCATTAGTCTCAGGTAAACACTCACTAATGGGCTCTTATCTGAATAATTAACACACTTGCCAGTTTTATCAGGGTCGCTGGTTATGTTGTGTCAATTGACTTCAGGTGTGACCTTGAGCTTCTCTCAAGTGGAAAATTGCTTTTTGGCTGAAAAGTTGGGACACTCGCTTCTCACGTGAGAAACCCCAGTTAAAAATCTCGGCGTCCCAAGATTTTTCAACATTGACACAAAATAACCAGACGGAATGACGGCACCCCTTTGGGACAGTCTGGAGCCAGGCTCCATCAACTGCAGTGAAAACCCAGACCACAGATATGGTCAACCTGAGGCGGCAGGTGGCACACTTGATCCAATGCAAGAAAAGGAGTGTTCTGACATGCGACCTCTGGGTGTGATGTAGAATTTTATTAAACTTCTCTAAATGGCTTGCCAAGCAGCAATTGCTTCTTGGTTAAGCTGTTTGGATGCTCAGTGTCAGCAAATTTTTCAACACTTGCCTGGATTTCCAGGTTGGCTAGGTGATTTCAGGAATTATTACTGCCAATGGAAGTTAAACTGCCTCCAAAGGTGTTCAACTAAATTCGAAATAAAAGTTCAGAATATGACAGCATTGACCTACTCACATGATTTTGTGTCGTGCAATTCCTCGCATTGCTATCTTTCCAAAAATACAGGAAAATGTCCCCTCAGCATTTTTTTATCAAATTTCTGCTCGCACTAATTCCCGGTAGTGATATTGCAATGTTGAATGGAAGGAGTCATCTGGCGACCAAAAACTGAATTAATCTACCGACACCCAGGTTCTGCAGAGCGTCGCTCTTCATAATTTCAAACTGACCAAGATCCGTTGACCCTAGGCCGGAAGCAATGGCCCCATGGGTTCGAATTATTTCCTATGGTGACCCTGGTACGCATTTTCTACCAAGAATCTACAAAAAATGGGACTGTTTTCGAAGTCCAAATTCATGAAAAAGGTATTACATCAGAGAATTTCTTGGAAAAGGGGTTAAATGGTCATAATTCTAAAAATCTTTGGAAAAGGGTGAAATGCTGCCCGTTGTTGCACCATGGTATCTAAGGAAAATGTTACAGGAAATCTAGCCCCTCGGTTGGCCGATTATGGGCTACAATACTTCCCATCGCTTTCTGTACGCATTTTGTTCCATGCATTTTAAATGGGCGCTAGGCCAAATCCGGCCACTGACTTTGAGTTTTCACCTCGTCAAAAAATACATTCTACACTTAAAACTATCACTTAAAAAAGCGCTTACTTTCTTCGTTGGTCCTTTCTACTTCTATTATACATATCTTTGCTGAAGCTTAGTTGTGAGAATTAAGGTGACTTTGGCGAAGAATTACAACTCCACTTTTTTGGTTGCCGTTAACTTTTTCACCACGAGCACGATAACAAAAAGTATTTCAACTGAGTCACGTGAGTTAGGCAAACGCTAGCGCAAGACTGAGCGAAGCGCTTGACACTGGCGCGTGACACTCGCAAAATAGCATGGGAAGGTATCAGGTGAAATTTGTAAGATTTGTGTCCCTTGGACTTTTTATTATTCAACATGCATGATTTCACGTAACTTCCTCAAAATGGCACCCAGTAAGAGAAACTCTAGCAAACCGCGACAGATTTTCATTGATTTGTTCAAGTTATCTTGACTGAATTGTCTCCCGACTGATGGTATGAGTTGTTTATAACTACATGTGCATATATGCATGTTTCATTTGATTTTATTTCCTGTATTTTGAAACTAGTAACTTTTTGTGGGGATGAACCTTTGCCCCTGTATGCCTGCGGCATCCAGGACAATGTAATTGCCTATGGAGAATCTTTCAGGCAAACACCACGCAGGATTAATGATGCTGTTTCGTTCATTAGCAATAGGTGTCGCTGTATTGTAATCTTGAGTAGACAGAGACCACAGTCTCTACTGGCTCCGCAGTAGAGACTGTGAAATTCCTATAGGTGCTTCATACGCCGGAAGATTTTCGGCAAATTATGCCCCACACTGACTAAAGCATCAATGCTACGTTGTTATAAATACCTTTTGTGCATAGAGGGACACCTTAGGATGCCGTTGATGTATTTAATTCCTTCCAACTAAAACAAATACTCTCGTTATCAAACTTTTTCTTCGAGCAGTCCCTCGTTCAATTGCCAAAATCGGTAACTCACCATTTTAACACACCGCGCACCAGGGGATATGACATTTTGGAATGAGAAAGGTGCAGACGGAATCAAAATCATGTGTTTAGATCAGTGTTCATATTGTAAACAATTGTACATTTAACATATAGTAAAGAAACTGGCACAAGTCGGATATGAATTATTAAGACCCTGACTTAGAGAACTACCGTTATTTAGTGGATGAAACTGGTTCTCTAAATCAGAGTCCATTATATCCGACTAGTGCCACGAAACGTCGAAATTTTTATCTGATTTTAGCGTAATTTTCAGAAAATACCCGGCGTAATAGGCTTAATAAGAATTTAAGATGCAAAGTTGACTTTTCCAGTTCAACACCACAGACATGAAAGTCATGAAACTACTAGGCTACATCACAGTTCTTTCTGCGCAGTGTAAACCTTACCCGCTTTTTCGATTCTAGGCATAGAATCTTGAAAATTTTTCTTCTGATTTTTTGTCAAAGATTGACCGTTACTTTTAGACTTTTTGCTGTGTTTTCCAACTGTTTCCCAGTGGTGAACAACCCCGGTACGGCTCGCCATTGTGGTGAAATGTGTCACATGAAACACAGGATAGCATTGTTGCGTCAGTTTTACGTTGTAACTTAAAAGTTGTCTTGCACTTTCACAAAATTAGCTATTGTGGCTATCAAAAAAACTTAAAAATACTTGCAATTCCTGAAAGTAATAGATAATTTGTTTTGAGATAGTTAATTGTAAAATACTTATGATTATTTTGAAGTTTGTCTGTTTAATCGATAATTTCCACTAATAAAAGCAGAGAAATATTTCTGCTAGCACAGGCAACAAAAAATTTAAATTACAAACCAATTTTCTAAATTGAGTGGATTTCTTGGGTTTGTATGAATTTATATGAGTGTAAACTATCAGTTTCTCATACATGTGAGGAACGAAGTATTTTAATTCTACGTTCTCGGCACCTGATCTGAAATAAATATATACCCGTTGCCTGTTCATCATTGGAAATAAAATGGAATGACAGTAGCCAGTGACCAGGAGAAGGTGAAACTGAAATTTTATCCCCGTTTGTTGTTGTGAAGGTAAGATTCATAGATTCATTAACATATCTATTACCTGCAGTTCACTGCGTTCACTATCGTGTCATATTTTGTAAAAATTATTGGTTTTGTGAAATCTGACTCACTGCGGATTCGATTATTGCTTGTTTGATGAGCATGTTCATTACAATACAGTTGGGAAGACTTGTTTGATCGTCAGTCTCAACGACCATTCATTTTTAAGATTCTGTGTAATCCGATGTGAGATCTCATTTAATCAGTACGGAATATGGCTCAGTTATTTTAGCTTACCAAACCACAGACTACAGTACATGGACTGCCAACGCCAACTCCCCTTTTGTGTACTACTACTAGTACTAGGCCTATTCTCAATGGACGAAATCTGTGGTCATCCGCACAAGCCTTGATGTCACTATTCAGTAGCGGTGTCTAGTGTGTTACCTGGCGTGCGCTCATTAATGCTAGGACCTACACTAGGACCTAGCTAAAATTTAGCCAACGTAACGTGATCTCATTTAAAATACACGGCAATATCTCACGTAATTTCGCGAAGTCTTGCTTTTTAGCGAGGTCCTATCATTAGTTACTGAACGGGAAGCAGGTCTTACTTCTGCCAGTACGTCGTCTGCTAATCATGGTCATTTCGTTACGATTTATATCGGGGAAATTGGCGGCATAAATAAGCAAATGTTCTGCTTCAACAGACTGGCCGAAATAAAAATGAGATACACAATATTGCTATAAACCACACGTGCATATTGACAACCATTTTACGCCAGAGCCAATCAGATAACCGAGGATAGCTTTTTAAGAACGGGCTTTCAATTTTTATGTAGTTCTGCTGACACTGCTACAGAATAAATTATTTTCAAGATTTTATCGTGTTATAATTAATTTAATTTTAGGCTCAAATCAATGAAATCATTTTATCTAAGTGTATTCAACGCAGTTATTACATTGTCAAAAACAAAAAGTGTTCACCCCTTTCTTAAAAAATGGGTTGAGATAGCAACGAATGAAGAGAGCTTGTGCAATTTTGCATCAGTTGCCAAGTGGGTTTTTGTTAGGAAAGATCATGAAGAGCCTTAGTCCAGTGATAGCAACACAAAATCGTTCGAAGGTGATGACTTTCAAAATTTAATTTGTTGTGTTGGCTGTCCTTTTTTACAGTTTACTATTACTTGTGTATCCAGCAACAAGAACTGAACAAATCAGCTCATTGACACAAAACTTGTTGGGGTTTCTGGTTTTCAGTGTATTGTCACTCCAAAGTTATGGCCAGCTGCCAGCGATAACTATCTGTTGGAAGGATATACCCGTGAGATGGTTCTAGGCTTTGATATGAACTGTTATCGAATAGTCGTGATCATGTTTCGAGCCAGTCAGGAAGCATGGGTATCGGAACCACAAACTACGGAATCTTGTTTAAATCCGGATTTTTTTTACACGATTGTATTCTGCCGTGTACTGTATTAATTGTCGCCGTCTATCTAACTCTTCAAATGCAAACAAAAGAACTGAAGTGACACATTGCTTCCAGTTGAAATAAGATAGTGCAGCCATGTTTCATTTTAGACTTACGTTTTACGTTTAAAGATATTTTGATCATTATAATTCCTACATTGTTGTGCTAAGTATGAATAACTACATTGTCTTGTGGTATGTAAGAATGTTAAAACATCCCGCATCTTCATTCGTGGTTCGTAATAACTTGATGTTAACTGGTTTGTCTGCGTCTTGAATGATGGTGCACATAAGCAGTCATAGGGATTGACAAGACAAGACCATATCTCTTGAAGCTTTTTTCCTGCTATGAAAAAGCATATTAATGTCTCTGTGAAATCCAACTTAACTGTCGATCCCCAGCTTTGGCTTCCAGCCATCTGTAAACTAGAGAGGGCGCTGACTGCAGATATGATAAACTAGAGAGGGCACTGATTGCAGATGACGTCAATGAAGGCATCTTAGTTTCCCAGTTTCATGTGATTGCAGTGTATAGGCCAAATATGTGAGCTGTTTCAATTTGCCACTGTGTGGTGTGACCGTCTAACAGTACTCAGTTCAGGTCGGAGTGTACTTTTTATGTAAGTGTTAGTTGATTTTCCCATATTTATCTTTTAAAACAAATAAGGATTGAACTTTTCCCCAAAATGTTGTTGATAGTTCATTTGTTCATACTCCACCTACTTGATTGCTTAAATTTGTGGCAAAATTTGTCCGTAATTTTATTGTGTTTGAGTTAATGACACTGTGGTACCTTGTTATCAAATTCATACATATCCCAATTCTAAGACGTGCCTGTCGAAGTAAATTTAAAGCTTTCATTTTTCACAAAAAACACGGTCAATTCCTTTTCTTGTAGTTTGAGTCATGACATATATTGATATTGTAATAGGTGCTTTGTTATGTATTGAAGGTGAACATGTCTGAGCTGGAAGCTGCGGTGGAGTTCTCAGTGGAGCTGTCCAAGTTTTACAACATCGACTTGTTCCAGCGAGGGTGAGTACTGATCAACATGGTCTCTGTGAAAGCTTGTACTCACGAGTACCTTACCTCTGGTAAACGTTTCCATGGTAACTGATGGATTGTGATGCCCCTAATTTTTGCTTAATATCCAGTATAGAATTACGATAGTTTACTATTACTAGTACATAGTGACACCTGGGACAATCACTGTACGTATATAGCATGTGCGCACCCAGACTAAAATATAGGGGGGGGCTCGACTTTCTCGGTATGAGGACTTTTTAGTGAACAAAATCAACCAGAACTAAAAAAATGTGGCCACTCTGTTCACACCTATGAATTGTCCATCTGCAGCAATTTCCTGAGTGTGTCCTTTATGGACTTTTGGGTTGTTTACTCAGACTATTTTCGCAGAGGCAGACCTTTTTGCCCAATTTGCCAACTTGGGGGGCTAATTCTCGCTCAATTACACACGCTCAGTTTGCTGTAGTCGGGTTTTAAATGCACGGCTTGCTCTGGTGCGACTGTTGAAAATAATACAACTGTATCTTGTGAATACACAGCTACTTGGTGCATCACCGGTATCTGTTACAACTGTGTCATGTGAATACAGAGCCACTTGGCACATCACCGGTATCCGTTTTCATGACAATTCTTTCGTCAGTGTTGTGACCACTTTTGTCAGACAACTTTATTTGTTCACTTTAAAAAGCTCTGCGCACTGAAGTTTCTTCTAAAAATTTGACGTGTCCTCCATTTTTAAACTGATAAACACTTGTTCCATCGAGACTGTTGGCAAAATGGTTTACGTGCGCATCGGACATCACGTAAGTTGTCATGAATAACCAAAACATGTGCTAATGCACAAATAGTAACATATTTATTTTTCTCAAAACTTCAAAAAATAAAAATCCTAGGATTTGTTGTCAAGGTCTCAAGTTATCCTAGAACAGCATTATATTTGGCATACTTAAGAACATCTAAGAAATAACTGATGGAATTTAATTGACTTTCGAATACCTCGTTTCATTCAATATAATTGTCTAATATGCTTTCTTCTTTTAGAAAATATGTAGTTTTATTGAGTTCAAACCAGTTGTAGCTGTATGACTATTCGTCTTGTGCACAGACTTGATGAATTCAGTCCATGTCTTTAAAGGAACATGACAGAAACGTTGATTGTCAGAACATGTAAAGTGGTATTCAGAGAACCACTTAAAGGCCCTTGCCTTTAGTATTGTGTCATTCTTTATTGAGCTATAACTATGCTTTCATGTGTTAATGGCTGTGTGCACGCTTACCATTACCAATGTTATGGAGGCAGATTTATAGTTACTGGCTGACAAGGTACGTGATCAGAGCTGAATCTGGACTAGGAGTTGTTAGATTAAACACTTATCTAATTGGCGATAGTACTGAGTGTTCGTTGCACGGTAAAACACATAAACTCAACATCACTATATTGGTTCCGCATCTTCGAACATGTGTTTGTTCATTCTCGAGGTCAAAGCTAAAATGATAAAAGCACAAAACAACGCGGTGTATGAAAAAGTTGCAAAGTATACTTTATACTACATTATTCTAATCACAGTTAGTGGTGTCCACTTTCCAACAATTCACCCAATCAGCATGTGACTGATTGTTGTGTGCTCTTCTACACTTGTATTAGCACATGTTGTCATCATCTCTGTCAGAGCATCTGGTGTCTACAACTGTTTTTCTTAAATCCCTCACTGGATCTCCAAGAAATTTGACAGTTATATTTCTGTGAACATGACGATGGTTGTGGATGCCTTTTTGGACAAATTTGACTACTGCTGCGCAACCGAGGACAATTTTATTTTTTTGTATTTACGATCTGCCTAGTCCCTTATAATTGTCCATCTTGTGTTCTGCATTGTTTGTTGACAAGAAAAACTCATACTGGCCTGTAGTATGTGTTATCATTCCAAAAATAACTTGACCTTGGATGACCTTAGGTGCTTTTTGGATGCCAATGCGGTTGCCTAGTGTGAACATTATTCATAAATGTCTGGCCCCTGCTCCTGTTGACCCACATACACAGGTTGCTCTTCTCTTGTAAGTTTGTACAAGATTTTATGTTCTTTAAAGGTGGAATACAATAAGCAAAAAGACGGATATTATGCTGTGGTTGAATAATCAACTAGTGGTTAGCAGAAAATCTTTACAAATTTCTAGAAAGCCTTTTGATAAAAGAAATGGAGAAAACGCTGTTAGTTTGGAATCAAGAAAGTTAAAAATAGTAACACCCAGAACGGCCAGAAATATGATCCAGAAAAGTTAAACACTTTGATAAGCTAGAAAACGTGATCCATAAAAGTTGGTTTTCTACATGCTATGATTGGTAAATAAGAGAAGTGCGCCTTTACAAAAACTCAATGTGCTAAGAACCATACTTTTGGCCATCACTTGCAGAGGACAACACACTTGGCTGCATCAAAAGCATGCTATCACTAATCCCAGCAATAACTTGAAAATTATGCTGGTACTTCCCTTTTCTGCAAGTACACATTGTTATCATAGTTTAGGATCCATTTGTCCATACCAGTAATAATGTTTGCTGCCTGCATAATTGTAGCAAACACATAGTTGAGCATTTGGACTGGTATCCTTTGGGTGGACTGGTATTCACTGGGTGGACTGGTATGCACTGAGTTGACTGGTATCTAATGGGTGGACTCCAGAAATTAATTGTCATGTTGAAATTCCCCACAAACTTGTTGCAACTCTTAAAAGGTTACTAAACCCTGTTTTGATGATGTCAACCCATCCTCATTCTGTCTCCTGCTAATGCGTCATCATCGTTCCAAGTTAAAGGCAGGAATCAACTAACAACTTACTCTCTATGACACAGGTTGGACATTATAGTACTGGGTAGGTGATCCTTTCATCACAGTAGCGGTGTATTTCCCTAAAAGTGTTTGTCACGCTTGCCATTTAGCAAACTTTGAGTTTTCAAATTTTCCTTCCAACTTTTGTGGGTTGTTGATGGTTGCAGAGGATATTTTGTTTTAGAGATTCTGAACTGTATGGGGAGAGTCGTCTGTAGTATCTGTTAATAGTCACAACTGAGTGTCCAGCTTGTGATTATATGAACTACTTGTGCACTGTATACCAATACAGGGCCATTCACTGTGTAGGCTTATGTAGTAAAAGTGTGCAAATTTATGTATATGCAAATCACTTTGACATGACCTGCCCGCAATAGTGATTCATATAGGTATCCCAAAATGATGCAATTTCTCAACCAGGCAGTTTAACCTGCTCAATTGTTGCCATGTGTCATGCCATTGATGTGTGACTGATGACTATGTTACATTTTGGCATGTTAGTTATAATCTCTTAGTGGTACTACCATAGTTTTAGCCAATCTTAGTGCAACTATAGTCAGGTTTTGTTTCCAAGTCAATTCTTAAATTCACATTTTGCCCCTTAATTGCTAATTCCCAGCCTGCAAATGCTCAGTTGCATCTCTCTGTAACCAAGTGGTTTAGAATAAGATAGATGTTATCTGCAAGCCACATCAATGTATCTGTTAACTGTCCACTTACTGGTGACTATTAACAACACAGTTCATAAACATTGACCAAGTGAATTACATCCCCTTTAGTATTGATTAGTTTTAGACTGTCTACTGGTTTCATACAAGGCCTGCAACTGTAGTCATTTAAACACTGGGTCCAAACTGCTCTTGAAATCACATTAGGCATCTGACTGTGTTAATTTTTCTTAGTTCTGTCAAAACTAAATGTTGAAATGATTAACCTCATCTCCTTCTAAAGTTGATTGATTAATTGCTTCATTTGGACAGTTTTAATGAGTCTGGCCTTGGTCAGTTTGTACTGGTGGAGTTTGTGGTGTTTATTTAGAATATTTGTGCATTATTTGTGGTGAAATCTAGCAGGAACCTTTACATACTTGTTGTGTGGCGGTGCCGCCAACTTTATTTTCATTGTCTTAGGTTATGGTAAGTTTTCTCTAATTTAACACACAATATAGGTTAAAAGCAAAATTTTAGTTTATCAAATTTTTCCTCAGACCTAAAGATAAGGCTTTGGTTTATCATTATAGTATGGGTTGTACTGTGTCATAAAACAACAGTTGGTAATGTTCCCATTATTTGCAACAAGATAATCAGGCTTTGAAAATGGGAAATGCCAATTTTGGTTATAATGTTTGTCCAAGATAATTCCATAATTTCCGTGATTCACACCAATAGGATATCTGTGTTGGGTTTGTAATGGATTCCACAGGTGCAGAAAATTTAGGCAAAAATGATCAAACCAGAAAAGAGAGATAACATTAAGTTTTGTTTAAAGTTAACTTTAGTTGTAAGATATCAGCTCTGTCACCAATCTTTTCACGTCACATGCGTGGAATGTGTTTGAGGTTATGAGACTGCTGAAACTTCCTTTTTACACTGGTGGGAAATGCCATAATATTTGACTATGTACAACATGGTAGTGTTGTAATGTACCAATAGTCCAAATTGGAAAAATCCAAATGACTTATTTTACTAAGCTGAATTGACCAACACAGTTAGAGTAGTATCATGAAAATGATCACATTCTTGGCTTGAAGCAAGATGACTGAGCAAGATGGCGATCGGAGAGAGCTGGGATTTGCTTCAAGAAACCAGCTTGAGTCATTTTTGACTTAAGTCTAAATTTTGTCTCAACTTTCAAACTTCCACATCCAGTATTTGTTAGTCAGAATTAAGACAAAACTTTTGCCAAAAACTTAAGTCAAACTTAAGATCATTTTTGTGAAACGGACCTGAGACAATCTTAAGTTTTGTTTTAAAATTGACTACAGCTTATCATCTTAGCTTAGTTGATTTTCTTGGAATGGGTCCTTGGTCTCTACAGTTGTCAGTAGTCTGCAGTTCAATAAAATGCAGAGAGTTTTGCATTTGTTAGCAAGTTCATGTTCAACACTAAGCTGCTGCGTAACTGGTACCAACCCCATTACACAGGGGAGTCCTCAGTGGTCCTGGCGTGGTGAAGTTTTTACTGGCACACGATTTACTCCAGGCATGGCATCAAATATTTCGTGATGAGTTATTTTTGTATGACTGCAAAAAGTCCTGGTGGATGTTGGAATATAAAGTGAAAATGTTTGGACGTTCCCTAGTGAGCAAGCAAGGCTGTGATTTTGTACACTGAAACTGCAATGCAGGATGCATTGTGGGAGTTATGAGTCAGACGCAGTTTTCTACAGCCTAAGTGGATTAGTCATTTGATTGTTTTTGCTGAATAGATCTGTCTGTAGTAAACAGATTTTTAATTCATATTATGTGTTTTAAAAAAGCTGCTAGTCTGGACTGGAATGTATTGGAAACCAGCTTCAGGCATCATTGTTTAGATTTACTTTATTTGCCTGTAAAAATAGAATGTCCTGTTTGTGTGTTGAGGTTATTCAAACAGTTCCAAAAAGTGTTCAGTTGCCGAACCATTCTATTGATATCTACCGTTAATAACCCGGTAGTTGTCTAGGGTAGCAGATATGAAGCAATCAACACCATGTGTGTATTAGCTTAGCTTGTGCTTATACAAAGCAAATTTTATGAAGTTAGGGGTCTGCATCTTTTGCAGGTTGATTTGAGTTGAGCCTCAGACTGTTTACATCAATTGGTGTCAGTTACTTTTCATGTAGGAGTGTCTGATAAGGCTCTGTTGGTTATAGCTACCTTAGGCAAATTGTTGGTTTTGAGACCTGCCTTGCTAGATTGGTGTTTCCATGGTAATGACTATCATCCTGAAAAGTGGCACTGGGCATTAAGCCTTATTAGTGACGATCCTGGAAGCTCTTTGGTCGGCAATTGTTTTTAACGTATATTGTGCACTACATGCGCCTCAATTTAGATGGTGCTCCACCATGCTGTTTACATCTTTCACATTTATCAGGCAATGTTCAGGTTTTTCAGAGGATTACTCAAAATTCTGCACTCTTTTATTTGCAAGTGGTGGCATATTAAATACAAATTTCGTATAGATTTTTTACCAAAAGGACCACACACATTAATTATATAAATTGTTGTAAATAAAGTGAAAATTCTAGCTTTTTCTAGAAATATGTACTACAGAAATTGATATCTGGAAAGTAGGAATTCACAGTTGTTGACTCACTCGAGGCTAGAGATACCTTAACCATGTGAGTGCAGTTTCTATCAGGAAATAATTTTCTCTAACCGAGATGTTTGTTTAACTCTTGAAAGACTGCATGCGAGTTTATGAGTTCAGTAGAGACAGCTTGATGCCTGATTCAATATAAGAATGTGGTCTACTGATTGACTGCTTTTGTAAAAAATATTTTCCACAGGTGAATAATTTGAAACCCTGACATATGCAATATTTGGGCAATTAGACACAGTAACTATTTAAAATCACACCAAAATAATGAATTTTCACTTAAATCAATATTGAAAAGCTATACACAAATATTTGGTTGACAAAATGTGAATCCATGTGAATTGAGTTTGTGATATATAATTTGTATCTATGTTCAATTTCCTTGAATGCAAAGTGCTGATTTGGCAGAAATGCTGAAGTTTGGTCTATTCAAGGTTAGGAGAGCTTGAAATGTATCCAAAACCTCCATTTGACAGGATACCTGAGATGACTAAATTACCCGCATGAGTTGACCGTACCTTTCTTTTGACCATTCCATAGGGAATTTCCCCTCAGTAGGTGTCCGTTGTAATGACCAACGTCAAAAATTGATGTAAATTATTAATTGTCATAGCAACAGTGTGCAACTGTAAAACAACTGCATTATTGGTACATTGATGCAAAAGCTAGAAACCCTGATCTCTCGTAACACCATTATAGGTGCCCATTAGCTTTCTTACTAATTCTTTTCCAGCAAGTGATGTTAGTTATCTCTAGTCCTCACAATTAAACTCTAAATGGTTTACTCTATTGGAGACCTGTGTGGCATATTGCCACATTGAGTGATCACTGCCATCAGAGTGGATTGACTTGTTGCAATTGCAGGAGAGTTGTACTACTCGGTTCAATTGGTCTGTTTTAAGAGTAGTTTTGGTGTCTGTTTAAAGGACAATTCCACCCGATTTAATTAGTCTTTTTTACCATCATAATCAATCCATATCCACATCGCCTCTTATACGGTTGACCTCACCTTGCCGAGAGGTGTCACGTTAACCTGTGAGGAAGGTGAGAAACGACGCAGCGACGTCAGTGGTTCATCTGCAGAGTAAATGCCGCTATATTGCAGTGCATCGTTCTTGCTTGTCCGAACTATAAAGCTGCGAAGAAAGTGGGTTTATCGTTTTTTCGACTTGAGAGCCCAGAATGCTTAGGAAGTGGTTCGCGGCAGTGAAGAATGAAAAAAACGTTAATAGCAAGTATGAGGTCGTCAAACATCTCCGTGTCTGTGGCCGGCATTTCGTTGACAGTGATTTCTCTGACGAATTCCGGCGTACCAAAGAAGTATCCATACGTTCCATTGCCTCTGCATGTTCACGGTGCCTCTCTAGTATTTCTTGATCACTGTATTCCGGTTCGAACGGATTGCCTGTGAAACCTAACGATCCAACGTGTGAAGTCTTCCGTCGGATGAGTTCTCGATTGTCGCCGGGCGAGTTGCCATGTAGACGTGTACTTCTCTGCGTTCTGTTTCAAAATGAATTATTCTCACCCTAACCAATGCTTATATAAAACTGAAACAAAGTGTGT
Source organism: Phoronis australis (assembly GCA_002633005.1). Classification (NCBI taxonomy): domain Eukaryota; kingdom Metazoa; phylum Phoronida; family Phoronidae; genus Phoronis; species Phoronis australis. Next base: position 250,317 of record NMRA01000471.1, read on the forward strand.
CTGATTAGATACAATTTGTAGTGCCTTTGGAGTATTCGTGAGTGCAAATGTTTTGAGAAGCCAGCAATGGATAAACCACTGCGTTACCGGCTTTTGATGCCGCAACAAAGGTAATTGACAGGGCACCAAGGCTGTGTGAGCGCATGCTAATTCAGTGTTTGCTGACAGAAAGCTGTTGTGAAACAATAACTTGATTTTATATGCTATGGTCACATATATATTAGGGTAATCTTTATTTAGATGTACAAATACATTATTCAAATCATTGCTACTGTACAACCTTTGCGACCCTGACGTCCGGTTCTGTCAGGGGAACCTGAATTTGCGACCCCCGACAAGTAAATAGATTTTCAGTTTCGTGGCGAATTCACATAAATAATTACATGCTCATATTTCTTTGGCTCACTATTATTGTCTTTTCGTGACTGGAGGTTTAGTTTCCATCTTAAGCTGGTTTGTCCAGTCCCGGCGGCCGCGACGGGTCTGATCTGGTTCCGAGTCACTGGTGGGAAGTAACAAGCCGCAAGCGTTTTGTGTGTTTAGAACTGAAAAAATCGTAAGTCTAAAAGTGTAACACACAGCTATGTTCCCCCGTCTGTATTTCATGGAAGAATGATTCGAATTTATCACCAATTAGATCCATACTCCCGCGATCTGTAAATTGGTCTACAAAACTCTCATGCAGGCTGTGGTACGTTCAAATACCTATAAATTCGTAACAGTGAAATAAAACAACACATTTGTTCAAGAACTCCATGTAGTTGTAAGGGGTTTACATCAAATTTTGATGATTTATTGGTGTAAAACGATAAATTCAAGCGATACGGTTTTTTACACCAGTGAGGTTGTTGTGAGCGGCTGAACAGACTGCTTTCGAACCGACTACGTCATTGGTTAATTTCAACACCTCCGTCTGCTGTTAGGTGTCGGGTAAAACAACTGAACTTGCTGTTATTGAGTGGAACTACTCGATCTAAATTGATACAAAATATGTTGTTTTTTGGGTAGCATTCTTCTTTAAATTCAGAAGCTATGCTTTCCCACTGACAGAAACACCTTAAAACAGTGGAGTTGCTGTATTCAGGGGAAAATGACATGAGATGGTGCTGGTGTTTGAGAGTGGGACTAAGTTTGATATGTATAGTGGCCATCAACCTTTTTAAAAATTTGTTTTACCCTTGTTCCAATCTACAAAGCATTTCAAGTCAAAGTGCTTCTTTAAATCTGTATTTGACAAGTAGCGTCCCTGTATCATCCTGTTCCCAAGTGTCGTCTCATTCTTTTTTTGTATTATTGATTTTGACGTGAAGTCTTATAATTACTTTCGTGATTTCTGAGATTGTTAATAATGTTAATTGTTCCCATGCTCGCCCTCAGAGCTTGTTAATCTCTTGTAAAGGAGACAGTGCGTTCAAGTTTGATATGTTTATTTTTGTCTTTGATGATATTAGTAATGGCCAACTCTCTGTGTTACAGGTTCTACCAGATACGGACATCACTGAAGTATCCAGCAAAACTTCCCATCAAGCATGAAGTCAGCTTACCACGCAACTCTGGTGAGTTTGGGCTTTATTTGTCTCAGGTGGCTCATTAGAAACATTCTAATTAATTAGATAGTAATGATTACTAAGCGTTATGTAGGTGATGTGAACTGTGTTGGTATGAATTGAAAAGGATCTTTAAAGTGATTACATTAAGGAAGTTTAGTTTGTCACTAGCTCGTAAAGCTCGTTTTTTGCGTGCTGCCATCTGAAGGACATTAAAGACACATCATACCAGCTGATCAAGTAATCGCCGATTCGTTCTCTCCATGTTTGAGCATCATCAATACGTCAAAAAATTCACACACAATAATGCACATTCATATGTCTAAATGTAATAAGTTCAATGTAGACAAAATGGTGAAATCACTTCTTGGTGAGTGGATACAATGTATTCAGTCAGTTGTCTCCCTTTGTGGAGGTATGGTGTGGGTTGGTTCTGTTAGCTACAAAACATTAGTTTGTACTTACAACAAACAATTACATAACAACATTAACAGGGAATTCATTTCAACAATTCATGAATGCTATCCTCCCATAATTCAACATCTCAACCTCACTGACCAATCACGTCAGCGGCCATCGTGCTATTACAGGCTAGTAAGCTCTCGAGTATACTCCATACTGGACTGTGACTCGCGCGATTGTGCAAGGTTTTTGAATCTTCTTTTTCACAACAGTCTAGGTCTAAAGAACTTTTTCCAGACTTCAATGTATTGAACGCAAGATTCTAATGCAGCATTTACATGGATGAAAAGATGCTAACTGAGACGGTGCAAATTGTCACAGCATAGTTTTGTGTAAACTCAATTTGATGCTGCAGATATCAGTGCTGCGGTCTCAACCTGTCACTTGTTTTTAGGTTGTTCCATTTTTATCACGTAATCTTGCTCAATATCAACTACAAGTCTAAACACTAAGTGTTGTTCATTTGTGTTCATGCAATTGTAGCCATTAGGAAATCCATGTAACAGTATCCACAATTTGACTTTAGAACACTTGCGCTGTGCCACTGTTTTTAAGTGGGTCGATGACCTGGATTATCTTGCACCGTGTCAATTGATGCTATATGTGACTTTACATCTTAACACAGTATTAGTCAGGACTTCCGAACTGAAAGCCTTTTTTAGTCTGTCATCTCCACTGCTCTGTTTCAGACTGTGACCTTGTGTTCCCAGCATGCATTGCCAACGGTGTAGCCATCAGCAAGACCTTCCAGATACTGTACAGGAATGAAGACATCACAATCAACGACATGATACTATTCAAAGTCAGTATGCTGGTGGATAGTCAGAAGGTAACTACAGTCTGTACAACCATCAAGTCAAAATACTCATGACGGGTGAAATTGAACACCAGGGCCCGGTCTCCAATCTCCGTACTCAGACTCGAATCATGCTCAAACTCACACTTCATACTCAACTCGAGTACAGACTCAGCTTTGGTGTATTCAATGTCATACTCGAAAAAAGTGTACTCGAAATTTCGAGCACGTACTCAGTTTTCGAGTGTACTTGAACTGAAGTGTATCTCATCTATATTTCGAGTACGATTTTGAGTAAAAATTCGGAGTCTATGCTCAAATTTCAAGTTTGGTATGGCAGTGTGCTTGAAATCGTATTCGAAAATAAATACGAGCCAGAGAACAAAATATCGAAAGGGAACCAAGAAACACAGCAAATCTAAAAAAATAAGTCCTCTTACCGTATCTCAGCACTTCAATTTCAGTTCAGAGATAATAGTTTTCACCTTAAATCTTCTTATTCTTCACCTTATTAACCCGCCGTATCACTGTATGTTATGGCCGCCATTCTACCTCTACAATTCCTGGCAACAGGCGCATTGTAATCCCTTGTCGGCGAGTCATAACAAGCGTCGAAAGCAGTTGTGGGAAAAGTCGTGTGAGAAGTTTGTGCTGCCCTTATTTCGGTATGTGTGCCTACGTTTTGTAGGGTTTCCAAAAGACGAGGAGGGGAGGGAAGTTAAAAAAAGTTCGCTTCCCTGTCAGGTACATTTCTCATCATAACTTAGTCATCTATAATTCCTCAATCCCCAAATGGAATTCCAGATTTTGTTTGCCGATTTCTAAGTAGACGTCTCGTCCCGTTCACTGCCACTGGTGAACTCTGAATGCCTGCACAAGTATTGTTTTTTAACTCACGTGCCAAATGTCAACTCACTTGATACATCCCGGTAAAATACAAAGATACAGTATCAAAGTTTGACATCAGCGTAGGCCTACACAGCAATGGGTTTTATGTCAAGACTAAATTAGCAACAGAGATGTGATGTGATAAGCTGTTACATATTTCTTAAGACATTTTCGGGACTGGGTGAGGAACTCAAGAAGTATCAAAGAAATGGCATAAGAATATTTATTGAAACTAAAAAATGAATAACAGTTACAGAACACTCAGAATTTCACATTATAGACATACTGTTGTAGTTGTAGCGACAGCAGACGATAATGTAGGCCTAGTTCTTGGAGTAGTCTATTCCAATAGGGAGAGATGAATCACCGCGGCTTTGCGTGATTTTGCATTTCACATCATAAAGAGTTCCATAGCAACTCGAGTATGAGTGTCAGATTTGAGTACGTTTGGAGTCTACTCGAAATAGGACATTAGTACGACTCCAGTGTGCACGATTTTGAGTATGAAATCTAGAGTATGAGTATACTGTCTGAGTACGGAGATTGTAGACCGGACCCAGGTGTCAGTACAGTGTAATGAGACAGTAGCCACATCCTGAACTACCACAGTGCCATCTATAATGTTGTTATATTTACCCACAATGCCGCGTACCAGTAGGGTACTCCTGTCACACATGTTTACATGCTAATTGTCATTTTACAGCTAAAATATGTTGCCACTCGTCATTTAAATGTTAGTAAAATTTTACTCTTGCGCAGTGAGTATCAGTGTTGATAACAAGAACTTGGCAAACTGTTTTTACATTCTGCCTCAGCTCAGAAATGTTTATTGGCTTAACTTTTCAAAAACTAAGGCAAATCACACATGCGTTTTGCTACAGTTGAATTTGGGAAGTGATTTTTGATATCCGAGCACTTGTAGTATTAGTCCATCTTGTGCGTTCCCTGGATGTTTGAAAATATTTTTTTTTCAGATTGAAGAATGCATAGAAAAAGCAGATCTGCAGCTTTGCGTTGAACTTTTCTTTGATGAAGACTATGTGTGAGTACATTACAGATCTATTGATTGCTTCGTTATGTGACTTCAAACTGACAGACACACAATGCTGGTTGTCATCTGCTGGATCTGACGTCTCATAATGATGGCTTGCTGAGATGTACTAAATGAAAATGTACACTTATTATTAAAATCAAGACAGACACCGTGTACCTCAGGATGGAATTACTACTCCTTTTTATTTCATTCTGTTTAATGTCAGTTTTATCATTGAAGCTGAAACTAGTAACCCTTAATTTATGTATTGATAGAGTTGTGTCCATGCCACTGATGAGGGAAGACATGACAGATAGTGACGCACATAGCAAGAGTTCGAAATTTCAAACCTCTCGTGGCTTTTAAAGTCGATGCAACGTACTGAGATAATTAGAATGAGTAAAAATTGTCATGTTTGAAGTAAACTAAATTGAATCTGCAGTGAATCTAGTTACACAAGCAATCAGTGAACTTCAATTGTTTCGTTGCGTCATCAAGTGAAATTTGGAATACATACTGGCAGAATTGACAATTTCTTAAATGGCAAAATTCATGGAACTTTTTTTTCAAACATAGAATTGTTTTGAGCTTTGTGTTGTTTGAACTGTAAGCGATGTTACCTTCACCTGCATTACCTTTACCTGCGTTACCTTCACCTGCGTTACCTTCACCTGCGTTACCTTCACCTGCGTTACTTTGACTTGCGTTACCTTCACCTGCGTTACCTTCACCTGCCTTACCTTCACCTACGTTACCTTCACCTGCGTTACCTTCAAGATAGCTTGCACCCCTACATCTCAACTTCACTCCCTCTCCCATCCCACCAGAGGGCCTCACCATCAAGCGCTTGTCACGTTCATCATGTTTTGTCTTCTATCCCATTGCAGACCAGACCAACAAGAGAGGTTACAATGTGTCTCCCAACGCCTCCTCAAACTCAACTTCACCCCCACCAAGGGCCTGCACCACCATGTGCCAGTCATGTTCGACTACTTCCATCTGTCCACAGTCTCTCTCACCGTCCATGGTACTCTAGTTATGTTACAGCAGCCCTATATCAAGTGAGTCATTCCCCAAGCTGCAACTGCTGCAGTTATTGTCTTAGATTTAATCATCCACTTAACTCTAAGTTAGTCATTATGGTTTTTAAATTTCTTTCTCACTCTCTTCCTAAGGTACAAATTATAAACCAGATTTATGGGCCCACACGCCAGGCCTCAGCATTTTTACCATGCATTTTGAGCCACGCTCAAATTTAACTGCCACTCTCAAATTTTTTATGATTGTCATACCAATTATTTATACGAATGGTCTCAACTCGTAACTCGTTGACTAACCAAAGTCATATTTCTTAACATCGTGTTTGTCGCAATCTGATTATTCCTATTTTCATCAAAATTATTACCTAACCATTGAACAACACAGAACATTCAGTAATATTCTTCCATGTGTCGTTCTCACCTGCTTCAACTTTAATCCTGGTGAGAACACTGCTTCAACTTTAATCCTGGTGAGAACACTGCTTAATACTCTGATGGAAAACGTTACCCAACTTCAATTGGATCATTGAAAGATTTAAAAAAGAAAGAAAGTCTTATGTTGACCTGGGTTTGCCAGTCTTTTCAAAATGAACTGCTTCACATCAATGGCAAGTGAACTCTAAAATTTGCATTAAAAAAATATTGAGGTTTATGAGTTTGTTTCATAACCTTCGTGAGAAGACCTTAGATAGGGCAGAAATTTGATATGGCTGCTGAACTGTTTGCAACAACCTGCTACGACTATTTTTGGATTGGTGGTATTAGATTGCACGCATTTTCTCAGAAATGAGATATCCCTGCCTTGGAGTTGATAATTATCCTAAGTCGGAATATTTAAGGATCATTCATAGATTTCTGAACCAAATGATAGCCTGATTGTCATTGTCAATGTGTGTGAGTGAGTCTGCATGAAGATACCATGTATGTAGCTGTGCCCATGTGTTACAGTTGTCTGGTCATTCAGTTGAAGCAGGCTACTTTATGTGAAACATCATGAGCTGTACTGACCTTAAGTCGTACATCCGTGTTGTTTGTGGTCGACGTGTTCATCTTTGTCTGAGTGTGGGAATTTATTAATTTTGTCCTCAATCTGTATTCATTTTAATTTTAGCCAACGTTTTCTGAATAGGTGGGTTGAACTTGACATGTTGTTTTGATGGCTCCAACACCTACTTCCACTACTGAACGGGCAGCCTCAAAATCTTGTGTGATTGTTGTCTGTTTTCTAAGAAAAAGTTCAGATTGATCAAATTCTGAGTAAAGCAATGTAAAATAGCACCATAGCAACACGAATCAATCTTTCATTTTGCCCGTCAGATCACTGACACCAAACTGTCATGCTGCACTACCCAGCTTGATAAATTAATGATTTATTGTGTTCTAAGTAGTTTATCGTTGCCATGGATTTCACTTCTTTCCAAACCAAATGATATCACACATTTTCTTCATGCTGTCCATGGGGCATTTCACAAATTATCCCAGAATTAATCACCATGGTTTCAAGTCCTAATTTCCATGCGTTAGTCGTGATGGTCCCTACTCTCAGTTGGATGGAAGTGTGGTATGGCAGCGCCCTCTAACAGCTATGAATGTTGGTTGGCTCTCCGCTGTTGCTGTGGCGCATGTCTTTAGTGGGCTAAAATGCTTCATTCTTTATAGATAGCTCCATAGTTGTACAATCCCTCTTCTGGGTTTGGATTGAAATGCATTGCAAGATTTCACAAGTTTTTCAACATAATTATGAGTGTATATGTTGTTAATTAATTCAACTCTATAATTTAAAATTTACAATGCTTTAGAGCATTCTTGAAATTTTGTGCATCATTCATATTCTGGCTCTTTGTCATGACTTGAATATATGTTTTGTTTTTGATAGCTTAAAAAATTTTGTTTGCTTTGGTCACACGAAACTTTAAAGTTATCCTGAGGTAAGCATGTATAGAAGGATTTGTTTTTATGTGTGGCATGGTCAGAGTCACATGAATGGACACAATAAATATTCTTGTTATAACCTGTAAACATGGTCACACTGAATCAATGCTAATTATAATCGGTAAAACAATTATGGTGACTTGTGGAATATTTGTTTGTAGCATTTTGCTTTTATTCCCAACATTTCTTGACAGCTGTAGCACCAAGTCGTTGTGGTGCAGCGATTACGAGGCTATGTTCAGTAGAATGTATTTTTGTGTGTTCTCATCTGTCTAAGCACATCTTGATGTGGTACACCTGTGTACCACATCAAGATGTGCTTAGTTTGTAAACAAATATAAACACTCAAATAAAATGCATTGCTTTTTGTTGTTAGCCTGGCTTAATGATTTAAATTTTGCAATTTTAGTAAAAAGATTTACTTCCTTATTTCATTTCGCATGTTAACTTGTGAAGCAAACAATTTTAACTGACTGTACTTAATGAAATGTGTAACTTTATTACAAATTAAGCAGACTGTTGTGTGCTGGGTCGACGCACATTCAATGTAGAGTGACTGTATAATGTCTTGGAATCCAGTAACTAGCTACACTCCTCATCTCCCCCTATTGTGGCGCCCTCTTCTGGTGTTGCGCTTCTGTTACCAATGCACTGAGACTGTAGTACCAAGTTTATGTTTTGCGTGTTCATTATAGTTGGTTAGAAAGTTTGTATTATTTAACCTCTTTCCTAGCATATCGTTAAGTTCCGTGTATGGAGTTTACGTTCAGCATGCTGTTCAATTTACTGTAGATGTATCTCGATACGAGGACAAAACTGGTGGACTTGAACATGCACTGTTGCTGGAGTTTTAGTAAAGTTGAGTTGTGTGTTATTTATTTATTTTCTGTTGTGTTGATTTATTTTGAATTGTGTGCATAATTCACAGCTGTTCTCCTCAATCAGTAACGTGTTACCTTGATTTTTGTTGTTTTTGTACATCCGTACACGGAGATGGCACATTACCATTGGTTTTCTCTATGTCATGTGATCATTAACTGAGGTCACTATGTTGTTTGTTTGCAGACTTCAGAAATATGATAATGACTGACGAAGACCAATATTTACGATATGAAAGAGTCTGTGCTTACTACATTGTTGTTGACCAAAAACAAAACTGATGATAGAAATCATTGGTAGAAAATGTTCATTTAAAGAACAAGTAAAGAAAAACACCATTTTTACACCAAAACAATACTGCGGTAAACTGTGATAATAACCGCACAAACTCAGTATTACCATGACAACAATAACTACAGTAGATGTCGATGCAAGACTCTATCTGCTTGATTTCTTGACTACTGATAATCTGTGTCAATAATATAAATATTGCATTTTTATTGATATTGATACACATTATCTTAATCAAACTATAGTGTTGGTGATACTGAGTCACATATTACATGGTACCATCCCATACACTTCCCATAAAGCAATATGACCACAGGTGTTGATAAACATATTACATGGTACCATCCCATACACTTCCCATAAAGCAACATGACCACATGTGTTGATAAACATATTACATGGTACCATCCCATACACTTCCCATAAAGCAATATGACCAAATGTGTTGATAAACATATTACATGGTACCATCCCATACACTTCCCATAAAGCAACATGACCACATGTGTTGATAAACATATTACCACAATGACCTATTGTCTATTATAGTCCGAGGTACTCGAAAACACTTTAGGCTGTACAAGAACATAAATTATATTCTTTTGATAATCATATCTGATATTATCTGTTGTGTTATAATAACCCTGAATACTGAAAGGTTCTTGTTCTGACAGTCCCACATGATGTTGAGACTCGTATTGTCTGATATTGTCTGTTATAGCCCCAAGTACCCTAAAGACTCATGGCCCAATAAGACTGCAGACAAAGCCACTCTCGAGACTGTCTACTTTGGTCTAATAAAACCAGTAGCAGGGGTGAGTACTGCTTAGTAGGTGTACACATGCATAAGTTGCTTTGGTCTCATAAAGCCAGTAGGAGGGGTGAGTACTGGTTAGCAGGTGTACACATGCAAAAATTACTTCGTAACTGAGTATTGGAAGGAAACTTTCATTCACTAAGGACTGAGTGGTTGACATATAAAATTTCGTTTTTCATATTCTTACTCATACCTATTTCATATAGTAATTATTCACCCAGAAAATGAAAGAAAAAAGTGCCAAAAATAATTTCAGCTGGCTACAAATGCACAATTAGAAATTTAATCTTTGCATATGATTTCAGTCGACACGAAGACTTCACCAAGCTCAGCGTATCCATTGTAACATCTGTAGTATATTGCTGTCTTCTTATGAGAGTCTTCAGGCATCTCTCACAAACTTCATGTCCAAATTGCCTCACCAGCAGCAGATAAACATAGGTGAGTTACGAAGTTCATTTAAAACCAATCAAAATTCAGAAATTGACTCGTATTTCAATTGATTGCCTTTTTCTAGGCTAACCATCATTTATTCTGAGCTCTGTCATGTAAGTGTACCCCAATTTCAGATGCACCCTAATTTCAGCCCCTCGGAGGGTTTTTGATTGTCTAAGGAACTGTTTGATGAAATGTGTTGAACTATTTATGTTTTTATATGGACTCCATTATGAACTGCAGTTACTGCGCCAAGTATCTGGCCTCGGATAAATAGTCGTCATAGCAACAAGACTAATAACAAACCTACAAAAACTTGATGTGTAGTTTAACAAAATTTTATGTATACCGTATATTAAAGGTCTACCCATATTTCTTTGTTGGCGCTATTTTCTTTCACATCCATTTGACACTGCGACATTCTTTACTTTAACAGAATCTCATGACTGCCATGCAAAGCTTAAGAAAGTGGAACAGAAAATACAGGTATACAGCTCTGTTTATTGACAAATACAGGTATATATAGAGCTCTGTTGTCTATTAATATGACAAATACAGGTATGCAGCTCTGTTGTCTATTAATATGACAAATACAGGTATGCAGCTCTGTTGTCTATTGATATGACAAATACAGGTATGCAGCTCTGTTGTCTATTGATATGACAAATACAGGTATGCAGCTCTGTTGTCTATTGATATGACAAATACAGGTATGCAGCTCTGTTGTCTATTGATATGACAAATACAGATATGCAGCTCTGTTGTCTATTGATATGACAAATACAGGTATACAGCTCTGTTGTCTATTAATATGACGAGTATTTGAAGCATGTATTAGATGTCACTATGGTACCTGCGTAGAATTCTGAAGAGGTTTTGTGATTTGAAATCTGTGACGACGTGAAGTATGGGCATTTTTGTTTTTACTTACTTTTCGTGTGATGGAACTGTTGCGGATCTCCTACAATTATGTGTGGTCAGCTCAACGTAATGGTTGAATGGAAAGGTTAGCCATCCAGCTGCAAAGCAATGTGTAGCTCTTTGTCTGTGTTTATGTTGCTATAGCTACCAACTGGTTGCATAGCAACAACTTCTTGTGCCACCCGTATTGCAAAGAAGTGCCATAATTTTCAACTTGGTGTTTTCTGCGTTATATGCAGTTACAGATTCAGCTTTTACCACTACTCACTCTGCAGGTGACCTTTGCTCCATCTGTAAATAGGTCAAATGTTGTTGATGTTTCAGTGTGTGTCCAGTGAAGATGACTTCGTTCCCACAGCGACAGCTGACATTGCCACCTTGTGTGCAGAGAACCTAATACTTTGGATGCAGTTTATTGAGGCTGTCACATTCAACGAGACAATTACCAAGTATCTTGCTGAAGAACATCACGTCCATCGAGTAAATAGACATTGTTTACATTTTATTTAGTTAAAACAGGGTCAATAAACATCACTAGCAATAGGTGAAAGATGAAAATGATTAAAATTACAGTACTGCCTTCTTCGTTATGTGTAGCAGTGTATTTTGTCCAATCAAAGTTACAGTTTTAAGAGTCTATGAATTCTGTAAATGTCACTTGGGTCTGCTTGAAATTTGTGCCACATTCACAAGTGCATAAAACATACCCTTTGGATAAGGACATGTTTAGACGTACTTACTAAACTAAAGCTTGCCCTTTGATCTCATGATGTCAGAGGTGGATTTATTTTTTTTCACACCGTTAAATAAGAGAAAAAGAATTGTTGCATTGTGGAGGCAAGAAGAGTGATAAGTGGTGAAAATGGCAGAGCATGTGGACGATCCAGTAATAAACCATGTAACGGTCCAGTTATTAACCATGTGAACGGTCCAGTAATAAGCAATGCAGTGCGTACCAAGACCTTCGGTTAAGTACTTAAGTGATCGTTTTTGACGTTCTCCCAGACATCTAAATTTCAATCTCTCATGAGAACTCCGGATATCCTACTTCTAAAATTCGTCCATCATGCTCTGAAGCATCACAATTTATTATCCAGTTTGAAACATGGCTCCTGACAATGTTCTATCTTGTACATGTTATACTTTGGGCCAATGGCCATGTGTATATATTTCAATAAATCACTAGAAATAAAAGTTAAACGGTCCAGTAAAAATGAACAATTACTTAATTGAACTGCAGAAACATTTTGAAACCCTAGGCCACCTGGTGTAGTAATAACTTCTTTAACTGTGTTATCATAGTTAGGAGAAGCCTTCCTATTTGTGTGTTATATGAGATTGAATTGGTCTTAGGTAAAAAGGTTTGCAGAAGGATTCTTCACAGCTGACAGTTGCAAGTCCAAGCTGCTGGAATGTTACGAACCCAGGTGAGTGGAGACGGATGATAGGTGTACATGTGTTTGCCTCATTCAGGTGAGTAGAGAAAGACAGGTGATAAGTGTACCTGTGTTTGCCTCATTCAGGTGTTGACAGCCTTGTCATTCATTGTTCTGAGCTTCAGTGTAATCTGGACTGCAAGTACTTCCTATGAGTTTGACATCACAGATTATTAAAAAATGCAAAATTGTGAAGACATGTTGGCATATCACTGTCACTTAATCTAATTCAGCATTATTATCGCTATCAGTTTTGTCATGATATCACTGTAATTGCAGCATCCATGGACACTTAGACCACGCAGCCATTGTCACACTAGCTCCATCTGTCTACTAATGATGAACTCATCTCTATCCATGATTACATACAACTAGTTCAACCCTACACTAATACTGGAGTCCTATCCAACCCTACACTAATACTGGAGTCCTATCCACTCCATTGCAGTATCCATGGACACTCGGACTATGCAGCCATAGTGAAGAACTCCCCTTACTACCAGTCTATACCTCCGCTACATGTTGAGTGCTTGGAGATGGATGGAGATTACACACTGTTACCTATTATATTTGAAGATGTCTTCACGGATCAAGTCAATGGTATGTGGATACTCTGGTCTCCAGGGTCCATGGTCTTATGTCCAGTGTCCGCACTCTAATCTCCAGTGGTTGGTTGCATGAAACATTCCCAAATAGGGACTCAACTAAGTTCCCTAAATCTTTTTCGGATTCGTTTTATTGTTTAGGCATAGATGTGATATTTATTCTATAATTTTATCTTTATTATGAGCTCTTCTGTGACTGATGACATTTTCTAATAATATAACTAAAAATTGAGCCCTCAGTTCAATCAAAATAATTAGGGACTTAGTCCTTAAATTGGGGGAGTTGCATGAAAAGATCCCTACTTATTTTCAATAAGATTGAGAATTCAATCTAGAGTTCACTCTCAACTTGTATCAAAGTAAAACAATTGGCATAGTAATGATACTCAAACAGCATAAAATAGGACTGTCAGTGTTATCTCACTCCTACAAATACACAGTAGATTTAGGGAACTTGGCTGAGCCCCTATTTGGGACAGTTTCACGCAACCGGGAACTGGGTCCCGGCTTGTAAATGTACTCAAAACTGAACAAAAAATTATTTTGCATTTTCTGTTTTATATTAGCAAATTCAAGCTAAGTGTCTGTTGTCCTGTGCTCAAGCTAAGTGTCTATTGTCCTGTCCTCAAGTACTTAATGATTTACATGGATTACACTCTAATCCCATTTCGCACTTGACAACACTGGTATTAAAACTAAATTTGAGTTGAATCCTGGTTTGCTGTTGATGATCCTAGCATTAAAGCTATAATTTTGAGTCTGAAATAAAAACCTCCAGTTTTTACTTGAAATCTGAAGTTTTAACTTAAGTTTGTAGCTCTAATTTAGGGGTCAAGTGTGAACATGGAATAGAAACTTGTATGTGTAAATCATAATGTTGTCAAACATAGAATGGTAGACATCTATTTTGAGCAATAGTGGAATGGTTGCCTTAAAGTATGGGGTGTGATTAGTAATTTATGGAGTCGAGAAGAAAATTTTGGTGGTTTTAGAATGAAGGTTGAAAATCAAGGGTTATGCGCTTGCAATACAATTCTTTGGCTGATATGTATTAACAAACTTGCAACTGTCAATAGTGGTTTCCTTTGTTACAGTAATAACATTTGATGGTACTGACTGTCGTAAGAAATTGGGCGCCACTAGATCTGACCATTCTAATGCTGACTCCGCCTCCACACATAGTTCCACGAGTAGTACCGGCGACGGCATGTCACCCAAAATGAGGCACAGGCAGCGCAAGTTTATCAAAAATATCAAGCCTGGCACGTTCAAACGCCCTGGCTCTATGTACGCTCTAGATGAAGCAGAGGCTCATAACTTTGAGGAACCAAAGTCAGGTGTGTCTCTAATTGGGTATAGTAAGAAGTCTTCGAGTGCCGTGGTGCAGATAGGCACGCTGTCTCCTAAAATTGGCCGTGACCCTGGTCTGGGCACGCCTGGAACGTTTAGAAAACTGAGCGATAACGTGCCAGCACCGTTAATTTCGTGTGGATCTGATGTTGCTGTGAGTGAGACCAAGATGTCCGCCGCTATATCCGTTCCGTGCCTGAATCATGAGCAGCTGTTAACATCAGTGACATTAGGTACAGGTGTGGAGACAACGCAGCAGAACTCTCAGGGGGATGTACGTAAAGCCTGGGGCACTGCGGGTCCCAGAACACGGCACGACTGGGCGGGCTCAGTCGTGTCGACGACAACAGTGTCCGAAAATAAATTGACCTCATTTGAGAGGTCAACCTCTCATAGTCAGAAGTTCAGTATTGACGAGGATTTTCGTCGACTAAATGGTGTGACGCTCGAAGAATTAAACACTATGGAGTCTGATAGGGCAGATAATAATGACATCATCATAGAAGATATCACTGAGGAACCGTTAGATGAGGGAGATAATGCAAGGGTTGCGGGCATGCTTCAGTTACAAAAGCAGGACTACGATACACTAGCTACAAGTATATCAAAGGCTTTAGGTGAGCCTGATGAACTCAGTATTGGTGAGGGAGATGAACCTGTATCTGTGGTGGAACGTGCTGGGGTCAGAAATTGTGAGTCAGACAGCGAAGTCGTCGTGACGACGGGGGTCGGAACCAGTGACGCCATTGGTGTGGATGTGACGTGTTTGAGTAAACCAGCTTACGCGTCATCGGCGAGTTCAGGGGGACATCTGTTCACAGCCAGAGAGTTCTTTAAAGAGGAGTATGACTCGATGTGCAAGTCAAAGAACTCGCCTCTCAATTCCCAAACAGGACACAGCGTGGCTCACGTACCGCCTCGGAACGTCATGCAAAATGGTGGTCACCACTTGATACATGGTCCGTCATGTCCTGTGTTGACAGACACTTCGGATGTATCTTTTACCAGATTCAACCAACCCATTGTACATCAGCCTCTACTCCGCCATGGTCTGGAGCAAGGTCTGCACTCGTCATCATCACTCCCTGAGCTGACGAGTCTAGAAAAGAAGAACTCCAGTCCTGCCAACAGACTGGTCGCTGCTGTCGCTGACCAGACGATTAAGTAAGACTTTCAATTGTATGACCTTGATAGTTTATCTTTTACTGGATTTATTCTAATTCATGGATAAAAGAATAAAGAATCAATAGTATACAAATAGTCGGATCTCGAGGGTGTTTTCACACCATATGGAGCGAGGGAGAACATTGAAGACCTGCTTTTGAGATCTTGTTGTTGGTGTGTGTTGATTGCAATCCTATAAATATTACCAGTGCAAGGTTATTTAACAAACGTGTTGAGAGTCGACTCTATTCTATTTGATTTCGTTCTGATGATTTTTCTATTAAATCAAAATGTCTAAGACTTACATTTTTGTTCTGTATTTTATGGCCAAAACTAAATGTTAATCATCGCTGTCTATCATTTTCAGTTTTATCACAGCCAAAGAGTTGATGAAAGCCCAGCTGCATTTTAATGGTCACTTATACAGGTGAGAGTCATTTTCAAACAAACTGTTCCTGTCATCCTGCTACCAGTTTCTCTTAAGTTTTGTGATTTATCTCAGTTACCATGGTTACAAGCATTAGAATGGATACCAGTCTCTTGCTTCGCATAGCATTAGTTTGCCATTCAACGAATTTAGAGCTTACAACTGTCAGTAAATCAGTCCATATTCGGTTTAATGCTCACCTTATAGGTATTAAAAAAGTTTACTTTTAATTGACTGTATTACATTGCTTCCTGCAATAGCTCTTATGGGTTGAACAGACATTTTATGTGGCCATGTCACACCCTGTGCTTCTTGACATGGTTTTCTCAGTTCCATTTATATCATTGTAGTGACTTCATGACACAGAACTCAAGCATACCGTATTTCTGGCCTCCAGAGAAACGCCTCGATGATGGACTACACTTGATCATTTGTGTTCATGGTTTGGATGGTAGGTGTCACTGTGGAGACGTGGTATGAGAACACTGTTATGACACATGCAATTTTCATTAAATTGACAGGGCTAACTACAAATGACAATAGTGGCAGGTACAATTCAAAGGGTCAAAGGTTAACCTAACACATATACAGGACTCATTCATAGTCATATTACTGTAACTTTTGTCTACAATGCTCTTTTCATTGCTTAAAAGTTATCTTGCGTGTAATTTGGCAGTAAATTGTCCTCGATACACGTGTCATTAAACGCTCTCTAAAAGTCATAATGCTGTTGCCATGGGTATGACGGGAAACAGGAAGTGGGACAGGAAATGCATAAGAATGATGGGAATGTTCTTCAATTTTGCTCATGATGTATAGTGAAGAAGAGAAATTTTATTTTTCCAAATTTCTCATGAAAATTTTGTCTTCATGGGTTGTACTAAAAATTGGCTGAGACAAAAATTTCTGTAACTTCTGGCATTTTTTAAGATTTTACGATTTTATAGTCTGTGTTAAGACAGTTAATTTATGTGCCCTTTGAAAAGAAATTGATTTTGGCTTATTTATATTTGCGTAAACTTGAAAAGGTATTACTTTAGACACTAGGACCACCAGGTGCACCATCTTCACTAAGACACTTTGTTTGCAAACATTTGATTGATTCAGTGACAAAGGAAGTACAATTTTACTACCTGTGGACATGATGTCATTTGAGTTGTTTATTGTTGCCATCATGGTGATTTCACATCTAACATTACGTGGTGACAGGTAACAGTGCCGACCTGAGGCTGGTGCGCACGTTTGTTGAACTGTGTCTACCTGGGGAGAGGGTGGACTTCTTGATGTCTGAGAGAAACCAGATTGATACGTTCACCGACTTTGACACCATGACAGATCGTCTTGTGTCGGAGATACTGTACTACTTGGAGATGTTCTCAGTGACTCCAGCAAGGGTCAGGTGAGTCTTGACCTCTGTGATCATTGGATCATACCTCCAACAGGTGGCAGTCTGTATTCATTTATTCATGTTTGTGAAGGGGACCCCAAGTATAATTTAGTGTAGACCGACCGTTTAGTCACGTGATCTTCTAGTCATATGACACACGAGTAGTTCCAGATGTAGTTCAGACTTCATGGTAGTAAGAAAACTAAACAAAAGTCAGTAATACTGAGGTCATGTTAGAGTCATGTCGGTGATAATACATACCATATAATAGTCAGGTACTTTGTCTTTCTTGTGATGCCACCTGTTGGAGAGACTATTGATTAAGGCTGTTAAGTGGAAATGGAACTTTGTTTTCAACATGTCTTAGTGAAAACCTGCTGCTCAAGTACACAGACTAGACCAAGTTGCTGTATATGTTTGTCTAATGAAAGACCAGGTTGTATAACCTTTCTACACACATTTCTGTTTACTCTATTCCAGTTTCATTGGTCACTCACTGGGTAACGTCATCATCCGCTCCGCCCTGTCCCGTCCAGAGTTATCTCCCCTGGTGCCAAAGCTGTACACGTTCCTCTCGTTGTCTGGCCCCCATCTGGGCACACTCTACAACTCCAGTGGACTAGTCAACATGGGTAAGGGTGACACATAAGGGTAATACTTAATGGTGACACTTAAGGGTGGTACTTAAGGATGACACTTAAGGGTGACACTTAAGGGTTCGTAAAATGGTTCAAGCGAACTAAGTTCTCATTGACCTTTTACATGCAAGTTGATCATAGACACAATGAGCACATTTTTTTTGTTGCAAGAAATGGTTCAATTTATTTTTTATACTTTGTTTTGTGAAAATAATTTTAACCCTGTAAGTTATTAAAGATTCAGTGGGTTATGAAAGTTGTGCACAAATTCAGTCATCTTGAATAATCAAAATTAACACGTGAGTCCAGTGATGCTTAATGCAAGCATGCGATAATAATGCCTATTAGGGTAATTTCTACATTGTCTAGTTTAAATGATAGGCTGCCTTCAGAAATGTCAAGGTGCGTATTATGTCCTATGCCAGGCCTGTAATAGTATTGCGCTCTGTAGGTCAGTCCAAGGACTCCTTTCTCTATCAAAGTGTGTATTATGTCCTATGCCAGGCCTGTAATAGTATTGTATCCTGTAGGTCAGTCCAAGGACTCCTTTCTCTATCAAAGTGTGTATTATGTCTCATGCCAGGCATGTAATAGTATTGTATCCTGTAGGTCAGTCCAAGGACTCCTTTCTCTATCAAAGCATGTATTATGTCCTATGCCAGCTCTGTAATAGTATTGTATCCTGTAGGTCAGTCCAAGGACTCCTTTCTCTATTAAAGCGTGTATTATGTCCTATGCCAGGCATGTAATAGTATTGTACCCTGTAGGTCAGTCCAAGGACTCCTTCCTCTATCAAAGTGTGTATAATTTCCTATGCCATGCCTGTAACAGTATTTTATTCTGTAGGTATGTGGGTGATGCAGAAGTTGAAGAAGTCAGGCTCTCTACTTCAGCTATCTCTCAAGGACTCGCTGGAGCCCAGGGACTCATTCTTGTATCAACTGAGCAAAAAACCTGGTAAGTTGTCAAGCTTTCAAGGCACAGAGGGCAATGTGTATACATCTCTGGTGAGATAGTTAACTATGGTACACCCGTGTATACCTGCAAGACAGAAATTTTCTTCAAACTTGAACTTAAAAAAATCGGCACTGTCTGCCGAGTCAGAAAGGTATTGAAAACAAATGTCATCCAAGCACAAATAATTGCTGGATATAGCAGTGGTGATTAAGTTCTGTATGACCCGCTTAATGTTATACTCTGATAACAAGTGGGATATTCCACGTAGCAGTTTCCAGCTTTGTGCTGATTGTAAGTGCTTTTAAGTTGCTAAGTGGTGAGTCTGAGAGTGAGGCAGCTGAACATGACTAATTTTTAAACATGGCGCAGAGTTATAACAAGAACTGAAGGTGAACTGGATAATTTTGTTTTGAGATATGAAAACAAAATTTTGAATGCTAATAATTCTGCTGATTATCTAATGACAACACGACATTATGTGACAATATGTGACAATATGTGACAATGTGACTTGATGCAGGTTATTCAATCATGCATTTAATGTGAAATGATTCAATTTCTTGACATTTGGTGACAATAACTTGAATATTCTATTTTTTGGTGTGACACTAAGTGGTTTCCACTTTACGTCTACTTGGTTGTGTCATAAACAGAATGGTAAGTTTGTATTGGTTGTGTTGGCTTCATGTTAATCCTCATTAGTGTTATTTTGTTGTTGGAAGAACAATCATTTCCCAACTATCGCACCACATACAGTACCAGAATACTACTGTGCTCGTGTTTTTCGCTTGAAAGAAACTGAGTTAAATCATCATGGTAATTGTTCTGTTTTCATCTCCTCTTCAATGTTTTCAGGTGAGTGTCAGTTCTTGTATCAGTAATGTTTCAACTGTGCGTTGAGCCTTCATCAGCCATATACTGTTTACTTTGATGTAGGTCTACAGTATTTCAAGCACGTCCTATTGGTCGGTTCATCCCAGGATAGATACGTTCCGTTTCACTCGAGTCGTATTGAAATCTGCAAGTCCGCTGCACGAGACACAACAATCTATGGTAAGCAAAAGTGATGTGGGAACATAATCTTATGATTATGAAAATAGACATTAAACTAAAATACAATGGAACTTCAAAGAACTAACTACTTAGTAGTGAACAGTCACCTGGTCATGTGATCTTTATTGAAGACTTAACTCAAAAAATTGGTCAATCATATCACATGAAAGTTTTTTTGAATTGTCAAATTCAATGGTTAATTTTTTAGTAGTCCCAAATGAAGGTTGGTTGTCACAGGTCTTGGTTTGTTTTGTCCCATTGATGATGTTACAGTGCTATACATTTATACCTGGTTCAATTCAAAACTGTTGTAACTAAAATCACTGCAGGTCCTTAATATTGGGTAGTTAGTTTTTCACCACCAGGTGGCATCGCTGCCTTATGTCAAGAGTTGTCTTTCAATGGACTGCTAATTTATTATGTTTTATTATAATGTGACTTGCGTGAACCCAAGAGCATTATTGAGAGAGCGCTAGTGGTCAAGCAATATTGTGTGCTGCTTGCCTGACGTCACTGTTTGATGTTGCAGGTAACATCTATTGTGAAATGGTCAAGAACCTGTTGGAGCCTGTCATAGCCAGACCGGACATTACAGTGGTGCGTTATGACGTGTTCCATGCTCTGCCCAATACAGCTAATAGCCTGATTGGACGAGCTGCTCACATCGCTGTGCTTGACTCGGAGATATTCCTAGAGAAGTTCATTTCTGTGGCCGCACTGAAGTATTTCAAATAGTTGTACATTAGGGTCGTCATGCTGCTATTTGGTTCATTTACAGGGCTTTCTCGCTAAAGTAAAAGTTCTCTAGTTTGGGACGGTCTCTAAAATTTAGGACATTGAAATTCATACGTTGATTGAATGTTCTCAATTTCAAAGATTGGAACATGGTGTCTTCGCTCTTCATCATATTTCTCAACATGGAACACTGCATTTTGTATGAAAAGAGTCTTAAAAATAGACTTGGCAGTTGACAAAATCCTTGTCAATGGCCATGGACGTTACATGCATCCAATAGTGTGTAACATTGAGGTGAACTATTTCTTGCCGTGATCGTAGTACTTGAATTTGGGATAACCAATATTGCCTTTTCTAAAATTTGACACAAGCTCTGACCTTGAACAAAATGATTAATTTTCCACCGGCCCAAACTGGAATTTTTATCGTACTTTTCAACCAAAAGTATAGATATGTTCAGTGTACATAAAGTGTACATTCCTTGCAATAAGGAAGGTCGGTAATACTTTCCAGGAAATGAATATAAGGTATAACTTTAAGGGTACAAATTCCTGGAAACGCTAGAGCAGGAAAAGTCTATCGATGTTAGTTATCAGGCATCCATCTCACAAAAACTTGTATGTCTTTGCTTAAGTTTGTGTGTCCATCACCAGCCAGTGTGTAGACCTGGGGCGCGTTCAAAGAAACTGACTAAAGCTCATTGTTGAGTTAAGTCTATAATTTTCCCCAACTTAGAGACTTTGAAACTTCCACATTCGGTAAGACTGTCAAACTTAAAACAAAACTTAAGTCAAAGACACTTAGGATCACTTTCTTGAAATGGACGGAACTTTTATCATAATATTGACTGAAATTTAAGATTTGTCTTAGCTAAGTCAGTTTTCTTGAAATGGCCCCTGGTACTTACTATAGTTGATAGGTTCAGCTTAATCACCAGTTGTGGAAATATTTCGTCCACTGTGCCCCACCCTCGGCCACCTCACAAATTCCCAACTCATGAGAATCATACATCCACAAATTTGATTTTTAATTAATTAATGGGTTCAACTTTTATATATCACTGTTCCTTGAATGTTGAGCTTTGGGAGTAATGTACCTCTCTAACTTTTCGTTTCAGTTTGTTGTACATTAATTTGACTGAAACTGAATCTCTGTTTCTCTAGTTTTCTGAATAAATTTGTGGAATTTTGCCTAAGTTGCGGTGCAACTGTTAAGAAATTAACCATTTCTGTGATTGTGTACCTCTGCTTCGTAGACGGGGCATAACTCTGTGAATATAATTTACGTTTTTAAAAAGTGCTTTCATTTGTTTTTAACGAGCTGTCTTGTCTCTCTGCTGTCTTTATCTGTGTTAACATGTATTACCATGCTGTGCCATATGGTTCAATAGGAAACATATCAAATGTCTGTATGTATTGGAATTGAGCAATGGCACATTACCAAAGGGATGAATCGTGCAAGCTCTACTAATTGTGATTATATCTATGGGTTTTGGGTTGACTGGGCGGCCAATGCTAACAGTGTGATACAGATTAGAATATATATATTTGATTGTAAGCTGTAAAATTCTTAATTTTTGCCACGCACGTTTTAACCACATGTGATAAAAAAAGTATTTTGTTGTACAAATATTTTACTGATGCTGATGAGTGTATAATGTGTTTTAGAATATTGATTTGTCAAGTACTTATATTGAAACAAATATACTGTGGACATTTCAGCTTGTTATTGAATTATATTCAACATTCGTCATATTGCGTTCATACTAAGCAGTTTGTCGAATCACAGGATGAAAAACATGGACAACCAACTCTACTGTCTTAATACACGAGATCTGCAGTGTTGCATGTTTAGAAAACATCACTACAGAGGTGATGCCCAATGGATGTTTCCATTAAGCTGCCAATGTACACATACCCCCTCACCTCTCTGCAACAACTGGTAAATAATAACACATAAGGTGCTCTCAACTACCAATGAGACTTTAACTTGAAGTCCCCAGTTCTGTAAAGGAAAATAACCCGTCCATTTTGGTGACTAAATTTGTTTCTGCATGGACATTCTTTTATGTGGAAACCACCTCAAAAGTGAAATCTGTACCATGCATAATGTGTCATCCATAATATTGCACTATTATTGGACACTGTCAAAACATGGAAAAGTATGAAATTGAGAATCACTCGGACTAGCTGGGATGTTTTGAAACTTATACATTTAGTATAAATTCAAGAAGAGATGGGACGTGTGAATGTTTTTTATCCTTTCTTTCCTATACAGTGTACCACTGTTAATTTCTGTTTCCTTGGATAAACTTAAAAACAATGTGTCATCAAGACCTTTGGCCAAGTACATTTCAAACCACAAGTGGCAATGACATTTACCTCCAATACCTGAGCTCTCTCTGCGCCCAAACACCAACTCTGATAAATGATAACCAACTACTATTCCAATCAACCTTGTATTGCAGTAATTCAAAGTTTACACACGTCACAAACTGTCAGCAAGCACGCAAAGCTGAGAAATACAGACACTTGTTACATCGACTGAAAATATTAGAAACTCGACTTGTAAAGTACCCCCACACTGGTATCAATCTAAACTAGGAATCCTTAAATATCGATAGCAACACTAAGTCTAAATACTAAAAACACTTGGAAATAAATAGACACGGTCCTTTCCTCACCAAAAATGGACCATCTTTTACCTAACGAAGAACGCCCTCTGACCGGTAAACCAGAATGCATCGCTCTACACCATTTTTAATGCACCACCATCCAACAGAGGGCTGCTTTCTGCCTGCGAGACACAGCTTATAGTCAACTAACCTGTATTTTTACAAAGAGACGACACAAAGAATGGAGCATATCAATAATTCATTTATCTTACATATTCCATGTTGACGGCACACACAAAGTAGATTATTGAGAAAAGCCATAGCACTTAACAGATACGACCTACAATTAACCCCCCTCTTATTCTTCTGCTTTATAACGCAGGCTTACTGAAATATTAGTTATTCTCACAAAGTTCCACCGCAATTCAAGACGCAAAACAACGGTGCCAAAATAAACGTTGATTCACCAACGAAAACACGTACAGATCAAACAACCCGCGTCACTGCAATCAATGCTGGAAGGGTGAATCATCGTCAACACCATTATCGAGCAGTGTCAATGTTGACCTAGTCTGGCATCTCTTCCCACAGTCCTGTTAGCCTACACTCTTCAACAACACACGGTTATACCTGGGGCTAATTACAAAGTAGACAAAAAGCACAGCAAATATACAAGTGTTTAAATCGTTCGTCTGTTAAAGACGCGCGTTTACAAATCTTAGTATTCTCAGTTGAAAACAAAAAATTGCTACATGGAACAAATCAATTCCTCTTGAGTGCCAAAAACCAACTGAAGTCAAAATGTTTCTTATCAGTTCCTATTTGTCACACAATCATTTTCATCTCTATGCTATCATAATGACAACTGGAGCCTATTAGGAAACACGACAAGGTTAGAAATGCACTTCAGTAGACTGCATCTACTTCTAGACATAGTGTACTTACTCAACATTCACTGCAGACATTGTTGAGCAGGGGAGACGATCCTTTGTCTACACATGGAGTGCACCATATAACAGTCGCAAAACATGTGAACTATGACACACAGCTGTATGAAGCCCCGCCCACATACCCACTGAGTGACAACCAACATCATATAAACACTTAATAAAAGATAACTAAATTGTACACTGCTTTTAAAACAAGATAGGAATTAGATCTTTGGCAGTTTTTTACATCAACAACAAAAACCATACAAAAATAAAAATAAAAAAGAAAACTTTGGCAAAAATTTTTTTGACTCGAAGAACTTAGAGATTGTAGTTGATACAGTAACAAAAATGAGCTCAACTCAAACAAAAAAGGTTAGTACAGTGATATGGTCATAGATGGCACACTGAACATTGACACTTGAGAATTCTACAAATAGTAAATCGTGGAAATTTCTTCTTACTAACAGCAATTACATGGATCAGATCTGATAAATTAATCTGTGGAGATTCTAGCAGTATCCAACATGAACAGATTTGGCAGAATTCAGTCACGGAGTCATATGAATGTAGAATATCAATGTTGGTCATTCTTATGTAATCATTCCCGTATTAGGAGTCCCCAGCTGGCTTGTTGGCACGGACTTCTTCAATACGTCGCTCCTGGAAAACGAAAGTAATCATCTATATCGAAGAAGTATTTTCATATTTCATAAGGACATTTCACGCCCTACTGTTTTGCAGCAACACAAGTTTGACCTAATTATTGTGAGAGAATTACTAGCCCATGAAAATAACCATGTTGTCACATCACATGAACAAGTAATTATCAAATGAACCTGAAAAGATTGCTACCTCTCCTCTCACATTACCCTGTTTTAACCCTCCCTTCTCCCCAATCAATAATGCCTTCAGAACCTCCTTCATCTCCTTATATCTCAACCTACTGACCCTTCTTCCTCCAACAACCAGTCTTTAAACCCTCTTTTCTACACCCTCTCCCAACAAACGCACAAACTTATGTGCCACTAACAAACCGCTTCCTCCTATAACTCCACCTCCAGACCCTCCCAGCTCCTACATCCCACAAACAGATCCCCTCACTCTATAACCCCGCCTCCGCACCCTCTCCCTTCTTAGACCTCACTCATAGATCTGTTCCTGCCAGAACTCCACCTCCAGACCTCCCACATCCTGTAGACAGGAACCTTCCTGCCCTTACAACCCCAACTCAAGACCCTCCCACCTCCTACATCCTCAAAACACATACTCTACCCCTATCCTATAACCCCACCTCCAGACCTCCCACATCCTGTAGACAGGAACCCTCCTGCCCTTACAACCCCAACTCAAGACCCTCCCAC
>NMRA01000471.1:276041-303527 GCA_002633005.1 Phoronis australis
TTTTTTAAATGATAGTTTTAAGTGTAGAATGTATTTTTGACGAGGTGAAAACTCGAAATCGGTAATCCAAATCCGGTCACGACCCGTTTAAAATACACTGAAGTAACGAAATGAGTACAGAAAGCGAATGGAAGTATTGTAGCCCCTATATGGCCAACCGAGGGGCTACGTGTTGCCTACTAGATGGCTCCGCGTTGGTTTGAATGCGCTAAATCTCCCCTTACTCCCAGCTCTCCTAATGTTGTCTATCCATTTTTCACGAAGTTCTTGGTTTGCAGGGAACACATAAAAACTCGGATTTTTATCTCTCTTGTTGTTTTTGAAGCAGCCAGGAACACAACAAGTGTATCCGCCGTAAGTTTTCTTCGCGCTCATACCGCGCATTATGCTTGATACTATGGCCGCCTTCGGAATCCTGACCACAGCACCCACAATGCACCATTTTAACCTAATTTCAATATGGCGTCGCTGCAAATCCGCTATTAGGACGAATGTTATTATTTATAAAATAATTTTGGCTAAACTGACATAGTACATTACAATAAGAAATCAGTTCCAAGAAATATGCTATTTCACTTGCTGTGAGCACATGGACTGGTCTTCCACCTTTGCCCCCTTTTTCTTCGTTTCAAATTAGTCCACAAATTCCTTTGTCCATGACCACACACTGTGATATTTTGTCTAGACGAGTCGCGTAACGGGTGACATCTACTGAATCGGTAGGATCGCACTGCGCCGATGTTTTTTACTGCCGGAGCATCGACACGTCGTCCAAACAGAACCATAAATTCATGATAAAAACAGCACAAGGAGGAGAAATTTATTCATGTTCATCTGGGAAACCATGTAGTGCTTTTGCACTCTGAAAATTCGCTCACCACCTGGGCGACCGGCAAGTCAACCTTTACTCACCCAGCATCATTTTTACTCGCACTGGCAACTGGCCGAGTAGCTAAGTACATCCCTGCTCTTCCAATCGTAAAACGTACTGGGTGTTAACTGTGACACTCATATTCTCAACAAGAGTACCCAGTCACACAACATGGGTCTTTCAATCATATTTCCCCAGCATTACCACTCAGTCAGTATGTAACCATGACAACCCACTCACATGTTCCTCTAGTTTCTCCATCAAACTCTTGAGTTGACTCTTCCTAGATGCCTCGGCATTCACCAACTTCTGCTCAATGCGCACACGCAGTTCATCGATATACTTCTCATTGGCCAGTTGAATCTGTCTCACTCGTTCAGCCTAGCAACACAGTTTGTTAAGAGTTTACAAATTCAGGACAACACTGTATATATATACATTACGAGTACAGCGCCACCTACATAATGAATTAGGCACTTATGCCTCATCGTGAAACACTTGAGCAAAACTGAGGAGCAAATTTCAAAATCTTGGCTTATCATTAATAAAATGGTAGATGAATTTACATGCATTGAATTCAACTCTAAAAAGGTAAAACAAATATATCAAGAATGGACAAAAAGACTAATAGCAGCCATATTAAGAAATGCAAAAATGCAAGCGTAGCAGACTACACCTGTAAGTGAAAACTGATAAATACACTTGTACCAAACACTTGGGCAACAAAAATTTCCTTTGATAACAAAAATTTCCTTTGATAACAAAAATTTCCTTTGATAACAAAAATTTCCTTTGATAACAAACATTTCCTTTTATAAAACATTACTTCAAATACAGGCACAAGGACCTCAATGTGCACATATCCGGTATGCTTACCAAGTTAAACTGTAAGTGCTAACGTACCTACCACTGTGAATAGCTGCAGACGATGCATTGATGGAATGTCACTGCAGACGCATTAACCATTTCATTAAAATCAGATCAAATTCTACTGGAAATCAGGATTATTCTTCAGTTCTTCTCTTACATGAATACAATAGCATTGCTACACCGGTAGAATCAACATGAATGCCCCCAGCTAGCAGTGGGCTTCCGTTTCAAGTCCACAAATAACACAGACCTCCACTGTTCGTAGCTATACATCTACATAATTATCCAGTTCTGACTCGACCCTTACATGAGCCTTCAACCTGTTGACCTGCGCCGCCAGGTTGGCGAGACGTTTCTTTTCCTTCTCGTCCTGATCCTTGGCAGCTTTCTCCGCCGTCTCTTTCCTGAATTTCTCCTCATCGGCCGACGCCCTCTGCTTTGCCAGCTCCATACGTTCTCGGTCAGTGTAGGTGAACTCTAACCTCTGAGCTTTGTTGTCCTAAAATAATAACACATGCACGCGGTTAGCACATAAAACACGTGTTTACAAAGACCATTATAAATATATATAACACATTATGCCATGATCATGACAGGGTTATAATGCTGAGGACATTTAAAGAGAAACTAAAATATCAAGGACTGCGAAACTTAATGTAACAAAACCTGATTGTTGAAAACTATAATTGTTTGTGTTGATACAAACTGCATGCTGTTATAATTAGCATTTACAAAGTTTGTAGCTGCTAATTTATCTTCAAAAGCAATCACTCAACCCCAAAAAATTTCACTGTATAACTATGATACACTTGATTCATTTCTCCAGTTCCACCGGGTCAACCAGCTAAGACATCTGATTGGTTGTAAATGACGGCTTCCAATCAGATGTCTTGACTGGTTGACCCGGCAAGGTCAATCAGATGCAGCCAATGTAAGGATGGTTAACTCGCTTTATTAAAGTTGTTTAAAACACTAAAATAGAGGTTATCAAAATGTACTTTTATGTGGCTAATCAACCGCGCTTTAACAGATTTTCAACAAGATAATTTACAATAATGCAAAACTCATGTCAAATCATACAATTTTCATCCATTCTCACATCAAAGCTCCATTAAAGATAGCTGTCAGTCTTTCACTCCTCAGAGAGCATTAATTATAATAATTCTTCATATCCACAAACTAACAGTACATCCCTAACCCACCATCGTTAACAACTACAACAGCGCACGTCAAAAGTAAGTGGACAAAATGACCATAAGTCATCGCACTCCAGTGTCAAGACTGGGTATTTATCGAAGTTAAACAAAGGAGGGTAATACAAAATTGCTACGGGAACAAGTGACGAGACATGAGGCAAAAGGCATAGTTGGTTCTGGTCTGTTTTTTAGAAAACAATGTCAATGGTATGGTATTTTTTCAGTTGCTCACTTTTTTAAAAAAGAAAATCCACCCGAGACAAGCCAAAGTGGCAGGATTTAGCAAGTCATGGCATTTCAACCCTTGTTTACGCGCCATCGTGCGACTTTTCCAAAAACAAAACACTTGAGCTCTTGGCTGAAAGTAATGCCGGCGTTTTTGCTTTTTGGTTGTTAAGCGCTGATCTCAAAATGAGTCGGGGGTAAATATCATAACGCACAAAAGGAGGCAGTGCGGTCTAGTGGGATAGGTGTCAGCTTCAAGGTCATGAGTTTGAGTCATACAGGGGCACGCTGCTACACCCTTGAGTCATGTCTCTAGCTCCTCAGTTCGCTTTAAACTCAATATTGAGCAAGCATAGAAATGGTTCCCAATTCATCAGTGCAACAGATCAACAGAACAACCTGGACACGTCTGGTAAATGCACCAGACCATCTACAATTATTTTTCAATATTTCATAACCAACAATGCTTTTTGGCCTAATCAGTCCTTGTGTTGCAAGCAATGCGATGCCATGACAGGGAACAGCAATGTGTCATTGGTTACTTTTGACCAATACTGTACACTGCCATAAGAGTACATGTCACTGGTTAGCGCATGGTTAATTGGCCTCAAGAGATCTATTAAACAACACAACTGTAAAAAGAAAGATATTGGACAACTCATGTGACCGAGCCACTTAAGGCCATTTGTTTCTGTAACTGGACATAAACTGAATAAATTGTTTTGAGGATAATAGATTTCTTCTTTGCTTCCTGGGTTGTTAGTAAGAAGTAAAAATTTATTTGATAAGACTCGATAATAGTACTCCAATCAAGTGCATTTTTACTAATAAACAAAACTGCATTCTTGGGAGGCTAATCAAAAATTCTCTAGGCTTTTAACAGAAAAAGATGAAAACCAATTTTTTTGGATTTTCTGCTCATTTAAAGAGTGAAAAACTCATGCCTAGCATGGGCAAAGCAGGAAACGTTTCTACTTAATAATGGTTAGATGTTCTCTTTAGAAATACCAAATAGACGTTAATGTGACCCTAAAAACTTGACAATGTACAGGAATGCAGGAACACACATTTAACATTCAGTCAAAACAGACTACTTCCTTTCAGACAACCAGCGTACTAATGACATGTTTATCAATCTGATTAGGGCCATACATAGACATTAACATCCTCCATATTGATTTTTACCTCCAAGACAAGAGAAAGTATTTTTTGCAACCTCCCAGGTTCTCCACTCGACACAGCGTAGTGCGATGAGTCACTAGTTACTGACCGCAAATATAACTTACTATCTTGTGATTTCACTGGCAAACAGACAGAGCTGGGTAATTCAGTCAATTTAATTCACTGATTCGTGCGCAAACGTTGAGATGGCACCAGAAATAGTGCACTTTTCGTAATATGGAATTGATTTTTTCAAGAGGAAATATTCCAACAATGTAATCATGAGCAACTCTCTCGAATCAATTCTCAACATGTGAATCTATATTTTAATAATTACATTACCAGCATGCTACACACATATGAATTCATAGCCAAAAACAACAATTTCTTTGAAACTACTGTTTTGGTACAATTTTTAGGGTGGAATGTTTAGTTTTGTTTCATTTAATACAGTGGGATATCGGTTCTAATTAAACACGATAAAACCGGGGGAGGTCATTGATTCCATTTATGGGAAGAATAGCTGTCTCATAAGCTGATTTATTCTATCTTGAAATTTGTAATTTCCGTTTGACCTAATTACCACTCTATGGAACTTCAATAAAATTCAGACTGTGCTTTGATTTCAATACCGCATTACATCCAGACTTCAAAAACAATTCTAAACTTGTTCAAATTTTTGGTTTCATCCACATTAGAGAAAACAACCCACAACGCAAAATTCAAGTCATACAGAACTATAGAGGCGTACTTATTTCAAGAACGATAAAATTATGAACACGACAGAGCAATTAGTGAAGAGGACGTTTTAAATCATATTTGATAGACAAGTGATTAACGGTAATAATTTCTACTGGTCAGTACAGTCCATTAGAGACAGGATTACAGGATGATCAATGCATAGCCATTCTACAAGTGCAGCATAACTATAGGAATGTAAGGTACTGCAGCTTGACTCACAGGATAAAACTAACAACTAGAATGATTCACATGTTAATCCACTGATTACCAGTAATAGTACACTTGAACGTTTGCCTACTTTTACTCTTTAAAATGCACAACGGTAATCGCTATTAATTTGACATAAAAAATTCCTTTTTTAAAACAAACCCGACCAGTTACAAGAGATTACAAAGTCAAAAAATAGACAGTTACTTATGTACACGATTATTCATTTCATTAACACACTCATTACTTTAAATTAAGAGTACAATTCAAACTAATTTTTATTTTAGCACAACTATATTCACTCTTTAGTTTCAATACGGTGCCATTTCAGATATAAAAATCAAACTGAAATGAAATGACATAGCAGAACAATATCCGACTGCGTTTACCAAATAACACCAGGTGAGACCTGACAAAACTCGTCAATGGTCAACCTTACCTCCCCCCAAGACTCGTCAATGGTCAACCTTACCTCCCTTCTGACTTCAGCGTGCTTTAGTTTGTTGTCGATGTCTTCCTTGGTCAGACTCAGCCGGGCCACTTTCTCCCTGGGGCTGGGAGGGGAGGCGGGCCTCTTGGCCTCAGCCAACGTCACTTCATAAGCTAACCCCCCGCTACTTTCACGTGGACTCTCTGGAAAGCCAGGTGATCTCGGTACAACACTTTTAAGATAAGTTATTGAACACTAACTAAAACAAGCAATTTCTTCTGCATTAGTCACCTGAAGTATGAAGCAGATTTTACCAAAATGCAAAAATGTGTGAATTTTATACTAACTTAGAAATCGAAACAAGCATTGAAGATCATTTAACACCAACAAATTGAAATGTCAGGCAAGGATCATTGTTTTCCACAATAGCATGTCCACCTCATATTAAAAATGCACACAATTATACGAGTCACAGGATAATATACGATACATGAAGGAACGCATCAGCCACTTAAAGTAGCTTTGCCTCACAACAACCGCATTTGATTTAGACATCTTACCATTATAAAATTGGTCTTTAGTTCCTAAGTGTAATTATATATAATTGGTGGTCATGAAAAGCACAGACAGTCTCTTACATTGGTTGAGAGCAGACTTCACATGCTGACTTGTCACAGTAAGTCATGACATGTTGGCTTGTCACAGTAAGTCATCACATGTTGGGTTGTCACAGTAAGTCATTACATGTTGGCTTGTAACAGTAAGTCATCACATGTTGGCTTGTCATAGTAAGTCATCACATGTTGGCTTGTAACAGTAAGTCATTACATGTTGGCTTGTCACAGTAAGTCATCACATGTTGGCTTGTAACAGTAAGTCATTACATGTTGGCTTGTAACAGTAAGTCATCACATGCTGACTTGTCACAGTAAGTCATCACATGTTGACTTGTCACAGTAAGTCATCACATGTTGACTTGTCACAGTAAGTCATCAAATGTTGGCTTGTCACAGTAAGTCATCACATGTTGACTTGTAACAGTAAGTCATCACATGTTGACTTGTCACAGTAAGTCATCACATGTTGACTTGTCAAAGTAAGTCATCACATGTTGACTTGTCACAGTAAGTCATTACATGTTGGCTTGTCGCAGTAAGTGCATGTGCTGAATTTGCTCTTTGTAAGACAAGGAATCACTTGTTATCACAGTAAAGAACAACTACAGACCAAGTTTATGACAATAAGTGCTTTAAATCAAAAGCAAGTTTCTTTGACAGGATCATTGCGATTGGCTCCTACTATTAAAAAACAAACATGCAGCAGCAACAAACGTATTAAAGGGGAAGAAACCATTCTTGGTGTCGCCTTTAGTGAATATAGATCCAAGGCAGGTTACCTTGGAGATACATCTTTCCTGTTACCAATACTTCCTGCTTCTATGCCGTGTACTTTTCCCTCCATGAAACAACAGTGACAGAAACAATCCAGCAAAAAGCCAGCATCTTGGTTCTGATTTCACCTCCATTAAACAAACATGAAATAAACCAGCAACACCAACTGTGTTTAATAGATTAGTGCCTAGGATATTGTGTTTGGTCCATGGAAGTCAATGTAGATATGTACCTCTTACTGAGCCGTCCACATCACAATTGTTCCATGGACAGTCAATACTTACCATGTGAACAGTACATAACATAGCAAGACATCTCTCATGTGAACAGTACATAACATAGTAGGATATTTCTCAAACCTAACCAAAAATCTACATTTATATTAAACAGAACGCCAAAAAGGTTTGTGTTCCCCTTTAAAGAAACATGCAATCTAAAGTTCTCAAATAAAGCAAAGAAAATTACTGAGGCCTCAAAGGTGAATTGGGGCTTGCAGATTCCTTAAAAGTCTGCACAAGTATGCAAATTAAGCAATGAACCGACTGACCCAGAGACTGTAATCATAAAAAGCTTGAACATAAACCTGCAGAGGAATACACTTGAACAATGGTTACCATAGCAATCAAATAGATTAATTATGCACTCAACTGTTACTGATTATGCTCTGTCATTCCTTCAGTGAACACTACGCATATTGCTATTACCTGCACTTAGTCAGTCACATTGTAACAACACTTAACTAATGCTAAGCAAGTTTTCAGAAAAGCTACGACATCAAACTGCTTCAATTCAAAATTACATGCATAGGATTACTACAACACTTCCTGAACACAAAACAAGCAAAACAATTCGCATAAAACTGAGGTCACCATGGAGAGAAAAAGAAAAATTAATCCATAAAATAGCATCTTTGTCCAGTTTTGAGATTAATGACTAGCACGTTAAAACTGAGGAATAATATATCAAGGCGTCACAATTTGAAAAAATGCATTCCACACGCAAAAACTGAATGAAACATGAACTGAATGTAGACTGTTTTTAGCACAAGTGAACCATTTTGTATTTTGGGAGATGGAATGAATAAATAATGGAGATGGGGGAATCATACAAAATTGACCTCTAAAAGAGAAAATTTTGGAACTTGTGGCTTTTCATTTAGCCTACTGTAAACATTAATTTTGTACTAAATATTTTATGAAATAAGGGAGTTGAAAAAATATTAATTGCAAATCACTTGGACTAGAGAATGGCTGAAAAGGAAGATTTAGCAAATTACATGTACATGTGCGTGTACGCGCGCATGCGTGTGTGTACACAAGTTTTGCTACAAACTACATCATATTAAGAGATAGTAGAATCAAATGAGAAGGCCGAATATTTATATCAGCAGCCTCTACAGTGTATCTCTCATGCTCTCAAGTAGTAACATTATATATATAACGCATTCCAGTGCACCTACACCTACACCTACACACACATACACATGTAATTTTCCCAAAGCATTCTAAAACAAATCATGAATGGGAATCCAACAATGGATCAAGCCTTGGGAGAAGACATACAAGTACAGCTCTAATATTTTAACAGGATGCTGCAAACAAAACTGGCTGTGATACACCGCATGCACTAATACGGGGGAATGACGTGGTGCGCTACCTTTCCATACAACTATAGCATCAAACATCTGAAGTTGTGGGATGCCAGTTGGCCGTTTGGCCGGCGCTGGACGTAGGCATAACAGCACATTGAGCCAGTGGCAGACTACAAGAAAGTGATGAACACGAGTATTAGTGCTGACCATCGGTCAGTTATGATGGACAGGCTGAGGGCTACGGGCAGACAGTGCTTTGAACTAGAGACAGACAAGATACCCTGTTGACCACCATATTATGGCTGACCACTTGACCACCTATATTAGGACTAAACACTGGTCAGATGTGGTAGCCATGCTAGTAGCTGCAGGCACAACAATGCCTTGAGCTAGAGACAGACTAAATTAAGATGCATTGACCACCAGACAAGTGCTGCAGCTGACCATTACTCAGTTGTGACAGATAGACTGACAGCTGCAGGGAGTACAGTGCCTTGAGTCAGAGACAGACTACAAAAGATATGACCATAGGTGCTACAGATGACCATGGGTCAGTTGTGACATAATGACAGCTATATGGACAACAGCATGAGATGAGACAATGTCAGATCACTAGATACAGTATCAAGCCATGTGTGACCAGTCATGATTGACTCAAGGATTGTCACCTGCACTATTGCGAGCCCATGTAAGAAAACAAAGACTCCATTCAACTGGGAACTCTCATTTTCTGTTTTTGAAAAATCTTTTAAACAAACACATAATTTTGTTTCTTAAAGTTTTGTTTGTAAATTACCAAAATTCTGCTTCACTATTTCAGTGCTAAAAAACATACTGATCAAGAACCCTCATATTGTGTCCCAGCTTTCTTTTATCCATAAACTACTGCATGTCATGTTTATCCATAAACTACTGCATGTCATGTTTATCCATAAACTACTGCATGTCATGTTTATCCATAAACTACTGCATGTCATGTTTATCCATAAACTACTGCATGTCATGTTTATCCATAAACTACTGCATGTCATGTTTATTATTTCTCAAAACAAAAATGCCACTTTCAGACATAATGAAAAACTAAATAAACAATCGCTCACTGAAAAGCCATCCTCTATGGATTTGTGGCCCCAATTGAGGAATATGATGAGTTATTTTAAAAATTTGGTAACTTCATAAATGTCACTAGATCTACTAAATTTTGAAAACTCTAATTTTGCAAAAGAAGTCTGTAAATTTCCATCTGGTTTTCTTTAACACATAAAATCAAGATTTCTAGTACACATTGCCATGACTTTCTAACAACTGGAACATCAAACTTTAAATTAAGCGACACAAATAACATGAAATAACGGCAAAAATAACATGAAATAACATTCAGTTCAAGAACGTAATTCACAAACAAGGCAGCAATAAATGAATGACTTGTATATGACTAACTTTCGACCAATAGATCGTCACCAGTCAACATTGATCTTGCATTATAACTTACTCATCCAAATACACAGGGGAGATAATATTGCCTTAATGTCAGATTAAACCTTACCACTTCAACACAGCTGACAGACAAGGTTTCTGGTTCCTGAGACAAGTCAGTTCACATGGAACACTTGTCAATCATGTTCCACCACTAAATTACAAACAAGTTTTAAGCCTCATGTCCAATGAATGGATGAATCTATAAACCTATCAAAGTAAAATTATCCATTAAACAAAGCATTCACTTAACACTAAATATATCAAATATTGTCATGGCAAAATTAGTCTCATGTATGTTTCCTCCACATTACTACATTGTAGATAGGCGCTACAGCGGTCACTTAGCCCAGCGATATCGTTTTAGATTATTAGGAAAAAGTTTCGTTTTGCCAGTTTCTTTGGGACACCAAAAAATTAGGCAAAAAAGACCATTTATTTAATGGATCAACTTGCTGTCCTGTTTTGGACACTAGCAAATCTGTGGATGAGCAAAGTTTGTCCTTTTCAGACAGATCTTCCACTTTGAGTGTCTACAAAATGACAGTCCAGAATAATTTGTTCCAAACTAACACATTTGGACTCAAAAGCCCCCTCTCTTGGAACTTTATATTAGGAAACACAGTCAATGTCACAATAGGCTAATAGTTACAGGGGTCTGGCATTTTGAGAACCTATTTTCTCCACTAAAAAACAGACATCAAACTGGTTCTCAGGCAAAATACGTGATTATTGCCCAATTAAGCAAATCATTTGAAGAGCACTGGTCACTCACCTAGAGAGGTTTGCATGATTAATATTGAACACAAGACTCTGAATGTATTCCAACTGTAAGCTCCACAACCCTGGCTACTTGGTTGACAACACCACAGGATTTCTATTGGTGTGTGTACTTGTGCAAGTTATGAATGGTATACAAAGCAAATAACAGACCAATGGAAAAGAACTGCTATGTAGAAAACTGGGGCTCAATGAGAATTATTGAAGTGTTAGTAAGTGCTGGACACAAACACAGCATACCTTCCCACAAAGGGGGGCTGTCAAGGGGATAATTAGCATAAGTTACCTTGAGACATGTTGGTGTTGAGAGAGGGGTACAGTCACTACTACCACAGTAAGGCACAGCTTCTACTCAGACTACCAACTGAAACAAAGAACAAAACATTTCCGTTACCAGCAAGTGAGATATTTAACAAACTCTCCCAGGGCTATGCTCCTGTTCACAGCTAAACTCAACAACTTCATTTCATAAAGTACGGTACTTTCTGTTCCTTGTGCTACACCCCACACTCACTCCCCCAACTCCAAATTTAGTTCCTCAACTAAAACCGTCCTTGTCATCAATCTGCACTGACACAACATGTTTCACCTGTCTAGCACACAATATGGTGCGGCAATTAATCAGGTATCACTAGATAAATCTAACACCAAGAGAATGTAAACCAAGTGAACAAGAAAGCACATGCATTGTTTAACCCTGGGTGTCCAGTGAAGTCCTGGGAACATCAAGGGCATGATAGCGCCATCACCAATTGATTGAGCTAGTCGCTTGGCTGAACGCGCAGGATGAGAGAATTGTGGTCATAAACGAACACATCTGTTTAGTGTACGAGTTTCAAAGTCAAAAATGAACAATAAGTAAGGCAAACCAAAAATATGACTTCTTAAAATTGAAAATTAAATAGCAGCTGTCTTTGAATTTTTAAATGCATTATAAGAGAAATTAGCAAATACTTGGGTCTTCTTCAGCATCGCGGCTAAGCCACGAGCATTAATTTGTGAATCAATAATCAGGGCTTAGTCACAGCCTGGCATAACCTCACTTAGACATTGGGTAACAAAACCCAAATGTTAGCGTAGGAGTGGTCTCATGACTTCATTTTGACAAACTTTTTGAAAACAAAAACATTCGATTATAATTTGACAAAGGCGT
The DNA here is from genome assembly GCA_002633005.1 of Phoronis australis. NCBI lineage: Eukaryota > Metazoa > Phoronida > Phoronidae > Phoronis > Phoronis australis. The sequence goes on from NMRA01000471.1 coordinate 288,134, forward strand.
GGTCTGTCTTGACCCAACTCAGCATTTACTAAAAGCTGATATCTGTTTAGCCAGGTAGTCAGCCTTAAACAAATTATAAAAATGTTTCAGTCATACCAAGTGCAATAAGGACAACATCAAGCGAATTTACAACTGAATTTCTGGCTAAAAAAAAAACAAAAATGGAATTTGGCCTTTTGTTCTTTTAAAATCGGTCTCCTATTCAATTGCTGTCACTAAAAAGAACATCAAAACCACCAGCTACTCAATAAATTCTTCCAAGCTTATTGGGGTTGCTCAACCCTAAAATTATGAACTCATAAGTAATTTGATATTTTATTTTTAGCCTGCAAAACAGGATGAAATGTAGCTTTAAAAATCCTCAAGTTCCTGTTTAGTACAATAAGGCCAAAACTGGTTTGTAGCCAATTTTCAATATTTCAATGAAATTTTGTCAATACCTGCATAATTCTACAAGCTAAAATGCAGATACATACAAGTATACACTCACACACAAACATCAACGACAACACATTTCCTTTACAAGCAAAAAACGTACATACATTCTCTGACACCAATTAACATTTAAAATCCAAAAATCCACAAACTAGTTTGCAATCAAACTTTTATCTAGGAAAATTCTGACGCTGAAACAGGAAAAGACTTGCCTATAAAATCAGATTTTTTCCGCTTGCTTTTAGCACAAGCACATCTGTCAGTTATACATCTGACTAAAACTCCCGTTTCAACCTTTAGTCCAGTCTGATGCCAAAATCCTACAGAACAAAACGTCTCGTCAGAGAAACTCACCGCCCAAGAGTGCTGACAGAAAAAGTTGTCGTTGTTTAACATAATTAATTCTAGTCTAGTCAGCAACACCAACTCAATGACTCATCGCTGACAACTAACTGTTAATGCATATCACTCAACATGCCACTGTCTTATTACAACCTAACAATTCACCTGAACAGCTCCTATGTCAGGACAAAGCACACTTCCTGACACAGAAACCCACCAAGACTCAAATGGACAATGTCCACACAATGATCAGCTGATATGCAAGTCAAATCCAGCCATCCATATTTCCCCCAGCTGAGCCCTTCAAGATACAGACTTGCCTATGATCATTTTAGATTATTGGAAATGGATGCGTCTAGACTTTATATTTCAGTTATCTAGTAATTTATGGCATTCAAAGAACAGCCTCTGCAAAGAGTTATTTTCACCATTAGCTCAGAAAAAGATACAGACAGTTGGAAGGTTTAACTGGCATAATGAATGACATTGTGTTACATCGCAATCGCAGTTAGCAGATGACAATACCAATTTCTGAGTTATTATTTGCCCTCATACAATATTTAAGCAATTAACAAAGCTGATAGAAAAGCTATCACTGTCGATGTTCAACTTCAGTCGTGCTGAACCAAAAAAACGTATATGGGTATTCAGGCAATTCTGTGAAAAGGTTAACCTAGAGACAAAAAAATTAAAGTTGTGTATAGATTAACTCAACCATCTTCAACAAAATTACAGATATGAGTCGTATGAATTTAGCAGATAATCAACCTCTTAATGAATTACTGTTTCACAATAGAACTTATACACTGAAAACACAAGAGCAACGCGGAGTGTTGAAATGCGCCCACGAATACATTGCAAATGATGTGCTTTTAGGGTTATTAATTTGTATCATAAGAATGGCCACTAGATGGTGCAAAAACATACAATCCATCCAAAAACAGGAACATGCCATATTTCATAAAAATCTGTCAAGGAACATCAGAGAAACATTGGAAAACTGAATAAAATGAAATTGCCACTAGTGGACACAGCGTCTGTTGGATCTACCTGAAAGTCATCGTCATCTATTGTTATCTTCATATAAATACACTTACTAAACTTAGTAAAGATCCTGCAGTGGGCTTAGGAGATATAACTATGGGCATAAAACATAACTACCACAAGGAGGCGCCACAGTAGTTAGTCACCATCATCAAAGGTTGTCTTCACGCTAAGAACATATATGCCAATTTTCAAATGATTTGGCTGATACAGGGGTGGACGCCAAAAACAAGATTTGAAAACAGCAAAAATGGTCACTAGGTGGTGCAACATACCTCAATTCCATCCAAAAACAGGAAGATAGCGTCATCACACCAATAGATGCCAAAAGTTAAAATCTTATGAAAATCTGTTGAGGACCTTTGAAGATAGAGTTAAATGTAAAAAAATTAAAATTGCCACTAGGGGGCACAGCAGTAGTAAGATCTGTCCGAAAGTTGTCGTCGTCCGTAGTCAACATCAATATGTGGGCACATAAAAAATTAACTTTGCGTCTGAATATTCAAATGACTTTCACATAGATTCCATGACTGTACACCTGCTGTCCACCTTACATCAAATTGTTAGCTAGGGGCAAGTGATTAAAAAACAAAAAGGATTATCTCCTCCGTCAGTTTCCAATACCAAGGAGACAAACGGCCCATTGCAGAGGTACAAAAATAACTGACTACGATTACTCTTGGTTGGAACATGTCTGGTGTATCCCACAGCAGATTTTACAACACATAGATAACAAACAATTTGGCAATAATCAGATATGACATGCCTGCACCAGTTTTATGTTTGTTGTTTAGCGAAAAAAACTGGTTCTAGTTAAAATGTATATACGGTGTATCCGACTATTACCCACAATCGCGATGACATGATTTGGGTTCCCAACTAACTATTTTATCTACCATTGTGTCCTTGTGCCTATCGGAGTTGCGATTGAAGATACATAATTATGCTGATGTCATACAGTTTATATCTGTGTTTATATGTACGAATCTCATCAGCTACTTATTAGACACAGACTGGATAGTAGCCAGAAGTGTCTTATTTGAGATCTTGAGTGTAATAATTAAAATTGTGTCAGAACAAAATTTGCCTCGAGGAATGGCTGCAAATTACGTCATTTTGGATAAATTGAACTTTGTACCACAAAATTCCTCTACAAAAATAAACGTCCAGTAAAGTTTCCAATGTATAACAATAATAATAATATAGATTAGAGATAACATGTGTTGTGAAGTTACAACATAAAACAGAATGAATGCGTCTTTTATATTTTTAATTCAACTCTAGGTTTTTACGCAAGATGCAACACGCATCGCAAATTCACGACAATGCGAGTAATTAAAAGAACACTTTTGAGGCAAAAATAAATTTCACATAAATGAACAGTAGCATGAAACCAAACCTCCAAGCACACTAACAGCTAGACCTATTGCAGATGAGACATCTCATTTAAATGGTAGACACCAGCTCTTATTTCAGTGAATAACCGGTAGACAACGGCAAGAATTGGTGATTTGTAATAAAATAAAAAACAATGGATTTTGTTGTTTTATGGGTCTGGGCAAAGTAGATAACTTCAAGGAGTCTGACACAAACAACAATGACCACAAAAATGCGTTATTCGGACGGAAAAGAAACGTTGGTCCCTTTAATTGGAACCAGCCTTGTGAAAAATGGCAATTATTTTAACAAAATATTCCGTGCATGAAAAACGCATAGCCTCATGTGGTTGATTTCAATATTTATGCAAAATAATGAGCACAAATGACATTACAATATACATATACTCTCAGTGTAATCTAGTAGTAGATAAGCTATTGAAGCCATTACTTAGAGACTCCACATGGTGATACAAGACCACAGGTCCATAACGTTGTGCTCATTTCTTCAGTTAAGGTTATCTCCAACCTTATTTAGTGGCCTCTATTCTAACTCGTATATCAAAAAAACTAAGCTTTGTCAACTAGTAAAAGTATATATTTTCTGAAAGAAAAATGATTAGCGAATATGAAAATACTTTTTGTATCAATGTACCATTATTATTTTTACGTAAAAACCTTTTTTAAGTCAAAATTTTACTTTTAAGAAAGATACATTCATAGCAAAATAACCCCTCGGTCGATTTTAATGAAACTTTTTTAAATGAAAACTTCACTCGTTACCTCAAAAATGCTGTTAGGAATTTTCGATTAGTCTTTTCATTTGGTTTCTATGACAAATCAACTCGCAAAACGTAAAGCAGCTTTGTAAAAAAACGGAAGTCGTATTTCGCAAAAGATGGGCCTTTATATCGAAAATCCTAACAGCGTTTTTGAAACTGATGACTAAATATTAAATCTGGAAAGCTTCAGCGAAATCCACCGAGCTGTTTTCGAGAACTCGTGTACCTAAGTTCAAATAAAGTCGATTTGCCGAAGCCGACAAAAAGCCGATTAAATTGGGACAAGTGAAAATCTCAAAGCCTTCGTTTAATTGTTCAGTGAAAACTTGTTTTCGGTTCACATAACCTTTACAAGCCTTAATTATGTTCGCTAATTCAACATTCACTCGCAATGTCAACTGATTATGTAGTGCGTAATTAACTTAATTATCATTAAAACTTCTCACTACAGTTGCGTTCCCCAGCTAACTACTGCTGTTTGCGCCATTTGACCTACTTTATAAGTATATAGGTCACAGTTCATTGTTTACACATAGCCTGTACACGTCACGTGCTGGGAAACTGATACAAAACTAAGTAAGAAATGGATAATAAAAATCGAATTGGTGGTTACAGCATGTCGTTAGCATGAGATCGAAACATTGAAATGTCAATTTATTAATTGAATGAAGGAATTAGGGTAAGGATTAATCTCTTTTCACAACTTGCTGTGTTCATGACCACAGAGGATTGAGGCGACTGTAGCATTCGTTCTCAACGCCAACGGTCGTATGCATGTAGACGTACAACTCCCTTAGGATCAAAACTACGTTTTGTCTTTGTTTTCCTCGGCACCATTCTACCTTAAGTACATCTCGTTGACTCAATATTACAGCGATTTTGTGAATGAATGGACTGAGGGTATGCGAAGCTGTTCTGTACCTGGCAGATTTGATTTGATTGAAAGCCTTTAACCTTTGACCTCGGATAAATAGTAAACAAAATTCCATGCAGGTTGTGCAGTTCCAAGATGGTTCTATTAAATCTTTTTTCTCGCTACGTAGTATCTATTTTGTATTTGAAGTTCCTTGAGAATGAAGGTAAGGTATTTTGCTAGACACAAGTGAAATATTGTAAAAATGGCCACTTTTTGTGAATAAGGTTGGAGATAACCTTAAATAAAAGACCAATGACTGACAAGGTCCTGGTATAACTTTTGGCTATTCATATTCAGATTTCTGAATTTTGGCTCTAGTCAAAGACAAAAGGCAATAGTTCCTTTCAGCCAGAAACTGGTGCCTGGACAACAATAACACTCCTGACACTTGCCTCACAGAACTGTTTACCCACAGCACAGATCAAATAATGCTCAATTGAGAACCATTTGATGATTACATAAAGTCATAGTACACAGCATGTAAATACTTTGTTTTCCATCATCCAACAGAAATAAACTTTTCTATCACGCAACTTAAAAGGCCAGCTTTATGCAAACAGTTACCTCAAATCAATAGGGAATGTTTAACTCAACATCAGGAATCGATTAGTGAGACCTCAGGGACCCCCAGACACATAAGGGCATGCTCAGTCTTTCATTCAGGACCATTACATGAACTTATACATTTCAGCTGTCCACTTTGGCAATACTGCAGTAACATGCAAGTTTTCAAAAATTCCATATACCATCTTCAGATCTATTTTTAAAGGTCCTTTGACGTAAACCGCGAAGTTACTTGAATCATTCATGCCAGCTTCGGTAGTTAACGTCGCTGAAATAAATGGGAGGTCACGTTGTCACCATCGAAGTAATCGCAGGGTAGGACTGATGCATTACCTGCACACGATAAGATTTTGTTTTAATGTGAGAATTTATGTGTGCTAAATGACTTAAAACTCAGTAGTCCTTGACAAAAAATATAAGCAACTATTAGTGACAATACTGCCCTAATTGCTGACGACAACAGTGGCCCCTGGTGACAACTTGACAGTTCATACCGCACCGCAGTGCCAACACTCCGTTGTTAAATCCTTTTATTTACTGGTGCAGTTAGCTTCGATAAAGGACCAAGTTATCCACTAATAGTGACCGAACTCCCCAAAACATCGACGTGTCGACATTGGTACGAAAGCGCCTCAAGACACATGCGAATTCAGTTCTATTTCGCGGAGGTAGAAGATACTATGATTGACCAGGTTTTGAAAAGGTTATACTGATACCCACTTTATAAAAACTGAAAGGCCTAAGAAAAGAATTTGTGATGCCTGACCTTCACTTTTTGATGTCACCATAGCAACTATGATGAATGTCAAAATAATTTTGCTGTAACAAGCATAAGAGTGCAACTGTGCCCCAATGATCAACATTGGGTGGAACTATTGCACCATCTCAGTTATTGTGTTTCACAGTCTGTGTATCATAAACAGCTAAATCACAATCAAGGTCCATATTCGAGAGTTGACTGTGTTCAGGTCTCAAATATTTTTTTTTTTTTGGTCACTTACCAAATGCAAATGGAACCTCATATGCAAAGAGTTATTTAGTTGTGCAAATTAAAAAAAGGATCATCAAAATCGGACAATGTTTAAGAAATTTATCCATGTTTTTGTCTATGAATTTCAAGCATTTTTAGCGTTACAAGTGGCCATTTGAAAAATTACAATTTTCAATTGTCAACTGTAGAAAAGAAATTTATTTTATTAATTAAGCAATTGCTTAGACATGACTGGGAATAACATGAGTCACTTTCAGAATCACTTTGATGAAGTTGTGCTTAATCATTGAGAAATGGTAGGGTTCATCATAAAACAGCCACTCCTTACGGAATTTGTAAATTCTGTGTTTCTAACCCTCACCTACTGTAAAGAAGGTTAAAACCTAAAGTTCACACTCTGTAATAAAAAGAACTGCAGAATATGTTAGCCTAAGCAACACAGCAAATTATTCAATATCTAAACAAACCAAAAGTTTGGATATTGACTGGGTTCTGCTGTGTTGAAAATGGGCCCAAAAGGCTAACAAAATGTAGTGTACGTACGGTTACCCCCATGTGAATTTCAGTAACACAAATGGTCATTGCAAATGAAATTATTGCCTTTTAAATAACAACATGGTGCTTAATATTATCAAAGAAAAATAAATGGCCATACAACATTATGTTACCATGTGATGCAGAAACAGTGATGTAGTGTACCTACCCCCATGTTTACAAATGCCATGAAATTTAATTATCACTTGGTAAGTGAGCAACATTGGTCATAGACAGTTTCCTTCCTTAAAAATGTTAGGTTAAAATGGTGTTTATTGCAAATACATTTGTTTTGAGTGAAATATTAGCATTTGTGTAGTGTACGTACCCCTATATTTTAATTTGTGCCTATTTTCAAAGTATGGCAGATACGCACATGGACACTGTGTTCTTTATTTTTTCCCTTTGAATTGATTAGTAAATCAACTCTCAGTAGGTTCTTAGTATATAGTTACAAACTTGACATGTCATTGAAATATAGTGTACGTACCCCTGCGTACCCGATGTGAACAAATACCATGAAACAAAAACATTACACAGTAAGTAAGCAACACTTGTCAGACAGTTTCCTCCTTTAAAAATGCTGTTAAAAGGGTGTTCATTACAAATACATTTGTTTCGAGTGAAATATTAGCATTAGTGTAGTGTACGTACCCCTACAATATAACATGTTCCTGTTTTCAAATAATGACAGATAATATGCACATGTATGCAGAACTTATTATTTGTTCTCTTTGAATAGATTTGGTAAATGAACTAACTCTCAGAAGATTCTAAGTATTTTTTTATAAATCTGACAGGTCATTGAAATGTAATGTACGTACCCCTGTGTAGTGTACGTACCTTCAACCTCTGTGCTATAAAGTATTGCCCACAAGTATTTTTACATACTGCTAGAACTGCTGTTCTCATGAACAATACTGATATTTCCAAAATGAATCCAGTCTGACAAAAATAAACAATGGACATTATTAAATTTGTGGGCAATAAAATGCCACACAGGATTTGGCTAGTAACATCCTAGAAGACATGTCATGTGACAACTGATGTTGCAGAGGCAGGTTCTCTATCTCTCAAGACAACTTGCAACAAACCAACGAGTAGAGGAAGCACAAAACTCGAGACCATCCCACACATTTGTAAATTAGTTAAAATTTGACGTTGATTGACTGTGCGTAGTGTACATACCCCCCTAAACAGTAACATTTTTACTGTTTACAAGTGGAACACTGGTCCTAGCATTGCTTTAACTATTTTGACCAACTGGTGAATGTATCGAAAACTAAGCAAATACCACCAAAAAAGTTTTAGAAAAAAGTACATTCCCGTACTTGTCATTTTCTTTTTGTAAGAATCACATTGCAAGAGAAGAAATTCTCCTTATACTGTGTTAAGATATGCAATGTATCATCATCTAGAACAACTTGATCAGCACAGTAATAACTTTTCTTACTCAAGTATGTGATACTACTTCAATTTGCTCAAGAACTTATTAAAGTAACAGCTACCTTATGAATTTTTGCATGATAGAAGTGGGCTGTGACCACAATTTGTAGTGTACTACCCTTGTATACAACTGTGATGCACTAGGCCATAAAATTTTATTCAGTGGTTCTTGTGCAAAAATATTTTAGATTACAAACCTGGAATGATGGTACTTTAAAATAACCCAGCTTTTACAGTTATACGACAACCTTCATTTTTCACCAAAAGTGGCCACCGAATATGGACCTTGATTGTGATTTGCCCGAAACAGTTAACAATTACAAAACTTCAAAGTTGTTATATGGGGCTTGAAACTGCCCATACTCGTGAAGCTGTTGTCAGTCATATTGGAACAGCACCTGAAGATGAATGAATTTATTGCAACCGTGTTCAAGATGAATGCATCAGTCATCATATTTGTTGTCAGTAGTTTTGTAACTCACCACCTGAAGATGATTCATTATGATACCGGAATGGAATTTATCACGTTTATTCATAATATGAACAGCATCAAGCTAGTGTTTATTCAGAAGGATTAAATCGACTTTCAAGTTTGTACTCTAGAGTTTCTTCAGCTTGTGACTAGCAAGGCACAACTTTGGCATTTTTGCTTGAATTTCAGGAAACTATGAATGATCTCATTTCTTTCCATGTCCCATATGTCAGGGTGTGGAAACAATTGTATAGCCACACCAATAAATTCCACCTTCAATCCCCTAAACCCTAGTCACATACCAGCAAACCCCAAAACCACAGTACAAATTCTGCACCCATGTCCTTAGACACTACACGCACCAAAATACACCATATTCGGGCACCCAATTCCAGTCTCTAACCATGGGGTGCATAGCTAGAATTCAGAAGCACGGAGATGGATTCCTTTCTAACCAATCACATTGCAGCTGGCATGTTTTTTGATTTGCTGGTCAACAATGGGGTTGGTAAGATTCAGTCATCAGTGATGTTTTTTTTCTATTCTCATTTGTATTCTTCCAACTGGTAATTAGTACGTCCCAACCTGTATTTTTGTGCATCCCTTCATACAAAATCAGATGGTGTACGACAACAAACATTTGAATCACAATATTAAAATTGCACAAAAATGGCGAATTATGGCAGCCTAGAGTCACATCACAAAATTGACGCACTTTTATGGAATACGATGTAGCCATTTTCTGCGTTGTGCAAGACAACTTTTAAAATGTTGCCATGGTGTGATAATTGGACTGAAATGTCTAGGATACTGTACCACTTAATCTATTAACAATCCTTATTCTACAGACAAGCTCAGTTTATTTGATTTTGTTTTGTGACACGCCATCAGATGGTGCTGCAAGTAAATATACCATACATGACACTTTTTCATTTGTTAAATATTTCAATTCTTTACTATGGATTATTTTTAGACTGAAGGTTTAGGGAATCGACACCAAGGATTACTTTCAACCCCCTGACATGGAACACTGTGAGAAATGAGGTTAGGTTGAAACTTAACAAAATTCTTGAGAGTATTTTATGTTAAACATTATTCAGGTGGGTTAAAAATATGAAACTAGAATTGGGTCTTTTACGCTAATAAAATCTGTCTCACAAATTCATAGTAATGACAGGTTTTCGTTCCCGTTACCAACTCCAGTAATAAGCAATGCGTACATGCAACATTTTCAAACTCGCAACTATGAGGAGAACCAACCTGAATATCAAGTAGACCTAAGTGATAACTAAGAATTAGTTCATGAAATACAACATTACAGTGAATTCTCCAACAAAACATGAAGTCTCAGTGTTTACTGACAGTCACAGCTTGCTCAGTCACTAAGTCTCAGTGTTCACTGAGTCACAGCCTGCTCAGTCACTACGTCTCAAGTGTTCACTGACAGCCACAGCTTGCTCACCTTGAATTTCCCACCATTGTCCTATTTATTTCCATCCAATAGCATGCTGTTTTGAAAACACCATTTTGCAAGGTTTATTTATTATTGCTTGGCAGTGACCTCTTGGTTGTGTAAACAATGACATGCTTCTGGAGGACCACTCTATGTAAAAAACTCTGATAATAACTATATGAGAGAGGGAGATACAGAAGAAAGGACAAGGAACACCAAGTACTTCAAACTCTAAGCTAACTAATGTGTTTCAAAACTAAGAAATCTGTATAAGTTTAAGGTTGTATGGTAAAAAAGCTCATAATTTGCAAAAATGCAACTATAGATATAAAGACTTTCTTTTTGAGACAGCAACAGTGCTGGCCCAGTGCAGACATTGATACTGTCTACCTTAAATAACAATTTTCTCATACAGACACAGAACAAGCCTTTGGATACCAACATTTTCTTGCACTTATTTGTTACGGGGGGGGTACTCCTAGACAGGTACACACACAAAATGTCACTCATAAGGCCAACTTACACAACCCGTTTCCCTACCAAAGAGCAGTTTTACCAACTAAGTTCACAAGGAAAGGGTGCCTTTCCTGCCTTTTGAAAGGGTCATTATAGGTTTAATATGGAATAGTACTCAGTAGGCCTATAAACCCCTGGCCATGCACAGCCAATGCCTGGTCTTTCATGAACATGGCAAAACTAAAAGCCAAAGGCGACATTCTCGTGGAATCTCCCTACTACTGGGTCATTTTTTTCAAGTTCACACCCTAAACAAGTAGGCATCCTAACTTTTCAGCAGCACCTCTCACGAAAATGTAATGGAAAGCACACCCCCCCCCCCCCNCCCCCCCCGTTTGGTGTCATTGTCATCAGCCCGCATTTGGCTATGCTCCAAGAATGAGGTGTTCGTTGTTGCTCTCGGCTGATGAATTTGTTTTGGCAAGACCATGACATAGGTCTAAATAATGACCAAGAATTCTATGGTAACAAAGAATAATCAAAGTTATACGTTAATTTAATATTTAATTAATTTCCCGACAACGATGGTGTTCCTACCTAAGCCTACTAAAGTCTGAGGCCGCGGTGGTCGGTCGGCGGGATGACATAAAAGTTACAGTACCCAAATACCACTTCAGTCGTGACAGCCTCAATAAAGAGTCTTTTCTTCAGCAAAGATAAATGCAACGGACAAGAAGCACTCAGCGCATTCAAAAAACACAAAGGCATGGTTACATCATAGCAAAATATGTAGCATTTACGCTTACAACTAAAAACGTGCCGTTGACTTACCCGCTTCTCACTTCGACGGCTGCTTGGTGCACGTGATTGAACGCAAATAATTCATTGGCTTAAAGCGGGACAAGTGCCGTCTTTTGACAGACATCTGCACTAAGTTTCTAAACCGAACGCGCGCTCACAAATGAAAAACGCCGAAACGACCGTTTTGACGGCGGCGTACAGTCTATTTCCATTAGAAACACAAATACAAGTAAAAGTATTATATGTTAATAAGGATAGAGGTCGATTGTCCCAAGGGCCACTGGTCCTTAAAACCTTAGTTTATTAAAAAAAAATAAAATCTTTATAATCCCTCTTGGTCATTGCAGGGCCAGGCGCGGCATTAGTCCAAAGGGCCATTGGTTCGTAGGGTCGTCAGCATCTGTGAGATTCAAAAGAAGATCAAATGCCATTTATTTTGATAAATAAATGTATAACAATTTTTAATTTTTTACGGTATAGGACTGAATAAACATTCTGCTTGAAGCGGCCTAGTACCCGGTACCAATTTGTTACGCCGGGTCAGGCATGTCTGATGTCGAAAAATAACGAAATTCAGCCGACCCGCCGCCAGACAAGAAATTCACTGTAAGATGTGAAAATGGAAGCAAGGTAAGGACAAATTTTTAACTAGAACTAATTATCATGCCACACTGACTACCAAACGGCCCACGGGACACCGGAGATCAAAACGATCTTCGAGGTACACAAAAAAAAAATCCATGTGGTCCAGTACATACCAGTGGTCTCAAAAATTTGATTATGCAAAATATACGCTAGATGGTGCTCGACAGGAACCCCAAAACACAGGAAAACTTTTGAAATTTCAGTGTCCCCCAGAAACCCGAAGCAAAAACCTCAGTCCCGGCCATTTGGCGAAGTGGGCAAAAACCATGACACTGTCCCCTCAGAGAAACAAAAATGTCCGAGAAAATGATGAAAACCCACAAGAAGTCGGCGCGAATGCACAATGGATTTGAACGTAGTACCTCGTTTTTTTCAGTAAAAGGTCCACATACTGAGAAATTTGAGCACCCTACTGTAGGCTGGGGTTACTTCATGCACAGGTGTTGTGATCAGACACGTGACATTTGTTGTGTCAAACAGTATTTTTGTGGTACCTCTGATGTTTGAGTTAACTCGTTTTTAAAGAATCCTTTTGGGTTTCTGGCGTGCCCCTTCCAGAGAGCAAGTTTTTACCATGGATCATTCATTGCTCAGTGTACAGCGCACTTTGAATCAGTTTTGGCCGGTATCGGCCTAGAATACCGACCTAGCTCATATCTTCAAGAGCATTTCGTGGGTAATATTTTGCATGGAGTGGTCTCTTGTGATCCTAACTCAGAAGATATTTTATCTGTGACAGACCATTGGCATGTACTGTCATATGAAATTGTTTTATGTAGTACCTCGAATGTTCAGTTTCTATGGTTTTTTGTGTTTCTGACTGCCAACTGAACCTTTACAAAATATTAATTTGTTTGTCATTGGTGTCAAGGGTCAAGCGGCTGCTCAAGTGACACCATGAGTATTTTAAACGGTTTCGGCGGCAGTACCACGAATCTAGTACTTTTCAACGCCCTTATAAGGTACTCAGGGACCTCTGACACACAGTGCAGACACCGGCAGGCATCCATTTCTGGATGTATTGGAGGAACACTCTAGTATAGTGCTCCTGTGGTCAATCAATGTTGAATTTAGGGGTTTATTTATCTTGAAGAAAAGTTTGTAAAAAATAAAGTTCACTTGAAAAAGGACTGCACCATCGAAATGGAATTTGTGACAGCGACCGTAACTGCGTTCGTGTCAACGATATTTCACAGTCAACCTTCTTTCAAACCTAAAACCCATTCAGTTCAGCTATTAAAATTGAAGAAATTAATATTCGCAAGAGTAAAAGGCTATTAAAGTGTCAACTACGTTATCTTCAGGAACCTCCGACACGGCAGAAACTGAACTTTGAGTAGCAGATATATGGAAAAAGGTTTATCTCCGCGAATCACACTAGAAATAAAAATAAAAACAAAACAAAACAAAAAAAGACGTTCACGCGACCGTACATTCACGCGACCGTACATTCACGCGACCGTACATTCACGCGACCGTACATTCACGCGACCGTACATTCACGCGACCGTACATTCACGCGACCGTACACAACTTTCATGTGTGATTACATTACATTTCTGCGAGTCATCTAAGATTTTTAAAATACATCGACTGAGCCGGCTTCTAGTTCAACTGCCGGAGACGCCGAAAGTCGCCCACTCAGGAAAACGTTTAGGCGGATCGAACTATCTGACGGGGATCGGGCTTTGGCCCCTTTGCCCCTACCACTGAAATCCGCCACTACAAAGACTTAGGCACACAAATCTGGCACTCAGACTATCACAGACTAGTTTGGTTTACACCCGGCCGCCGGATAACGGGTCCTCCCGCTCAGTCACACGGCAACTCATGGACAAAGAATAAATTGACATAAGAAATCCTTTCAACAGTCCCGGAGTTTTGTTCTCACGTGAGAAAGGAAGCTTTTGCAGAGTTTCCATACCCCTTTCGAACATCATGGCTTCAAAAAACTTTTGAAAGTGTTACTGAGTAACAATTCACATGAGATAGAGAATAATTGAACTGCTATCCAGTAACACTTTTATATTCAAAGCAATTTCCGAAATTGTACGTTGCTTGAAATGCTTAAGGAGTTTCTGCGCTCATCCGAGTTTCCCTTCCAAGATTGCGTTCAGTCATATATATACAAAACACTGCCGAGAAAAAATTGTAGATTTCGATCGTTACGCAATACCTTGCTAGTGCTTGCGGGCACTTGCATCACAACGCAGGTTTTGTTTACCAGTCGCTTGAAGCGACATCTATTGACGAAACATAAAGGTATCTCGAAGCTCAACAACGATTATGGCGGAGGAGGATTTCCCTCTCCATCGGAGTGTTTTTAATGACGATTTGAAGACAGTTTCTTCGCTTTTGAGAACTCATGATGTCAGTCAAAAAGATTTGCACGGTAAGGCATCGAACCTCTGAAATCATGGGAACTCTCAGATTTCAGTAACTGTGATAAAATTCGATCGGAACATATTGACAACTAGATCGTTCTGACTTAGCCTACTCAACATTGGCAATGATTGAAAGTTACGAGAAACATCGACGAACGAATTTTGGAGACCAGAGCTCGATTTTGAGTTCACGCGTTGTTGACAATCACACTTTTGCCTCTGAATTATTGAGGAGGTGTTCCTTAAACTAAAAGCATCATCAATTGGCCGGGATACACCCTGCGACAGAGGAACTGTGAGGACAATATACGGCAATGTCATACACTTCATTGACCCTGAATCTCTAGTACTTAGCCCTACCCTTTCCCACTGATACGAGGGGTAGGCCTAGCACTGTGACAGGGTCATGTTTTCATGACTTTTGGCTTTTAATTTGTTAATATAGAACTCAGTTACTTGGAAATTCTAATTGGCTGGAAAATACAGTTATAAATAGACAGTGACCACCGTCTCTAGCTGGCCAGTTGAGACAGTGAAGCTCCTACATTAAAGTCACGTTGTTGTAATAATGTAATATCATTTGCACATGGAGAGACACTTTTGGAGGCCATTGGTGTCTTTATTTCCTTCCAACTCAAACACACGTAGTCCTGTAATCAAACTGTTTCTTCGAGCAGTCCTTTGTTCAGTTGCCCAAATCGGCCATTTTTAACGCTGCGCGCCAGGTCAGTGGCGGATTTAGAGGGGGGGGGG
>NMRA01000471.1:303537-337709 GCA_002633005.1 Phoronis australis
GGGACCATGCCCCCCTAAAATTCTCCTAGATTCTGTTTGGAAAATCGGGGTTGCGAATATCCGACAGGAAAAATCCTGGCTAATACTTTGTCTTGGACCCCCCTAACTCAAAATGCTGGATCTGCCCCTGCAGGTGGTATGACGTCACCGTCTCTACTGGCCGGCAAGAGATGGTGGTCACTGTCTAAAGCCCAAACTGATGCTCATGCCCAACTGCAATTTGGCGCTGGTATTACGAGCCAAACTGAGGCTACCACAAGTTCCAAAATTACTGCCAATGGTTCATAGACGTTTTTCAGAACCTGAGAAACTACTACGCACGACTCCGCACACATTGCCGTCAACTTCAGTTCTGATAATTGTTAAAAAACCTATTAATTAGTGGCAGTAACTTGGAAACGTACGGTAGCTTCAGTTTGGCGCAGGCATCAGTTTGGGCAGCAACAGAGCTATAACCCCTCTCAACCAATAACGTAGCGAGTTGAGCGTATTTAACCAATGAATTGAATAGTTTTATTATTTCAGTGAATACTAAAACAGAACGGATTTTGCTGTTTCATGAAGTTAATAACTTCAAGAAATCTATTTCCAAATCCTTTTTTGATTGTAAAACTGATTATGTTCAAACAGAGGCATGCCCACTGCATGGTCACCCACACACAGGCCACGGGTGGCGCTGTGACAGGGCACTTGACACTTGTTCGATGCTATGCTTGTTTTACTCTCATCCATCTACTTCAAAGGGGGCAGCATGGTCAACTTAACCGTGTTAGCAAATGATTTCGTAATCCAAAAGCCAGTCATGATTGAATTTGGGATGGAGAGTAGCGATACCCATTCCTAAGGGCTCTTCCATCTAGCCAGGTTTGTATTATGTGGGGGGAGGTTCCCTTAGGATAGCTTGGTTGGGTCTTCTCCCATAGGAAGGCATGGTACACTTGGTCTGCCAATCTCTTTGGTAACAATCTCCTTGGTAACAATAAAGCCAAGTGGAGGTTATCTGAGTGCACTATTCCCAACTGCTTTGTGTGAAACTATTTTCGATAATCTCTCCTAGTCTTTTACAAGTAGTTTTAAATTACATCATCACCTAATTTTGTAATTCTGATTATCTGTAACTCTGTATTTTTATTTTCTGGTGGCTCCGTGGTCAGCGGACCCCTCGGGTCCTTCACAGAGTCTCCATAAGCGTAAATTTGTATTGATTGTTTATTACTTCTATTACTGTACTCTGCAAGCCACTATCTCCGAAAGCTGCAAATAACTGAGAAAAAATATGATGCAAATCGCTTGCATAGCCATAAAACCCAACAGAGTGAGTGTTAACCTGTCTGCGAATTTCGATCTTTTTGATGTTGTGTGATCCTTTAAATTTAGCATTATGTAATTACAATCGTTTAACTAACACAATTTACTTGAACACATGCTCAAAATGCCTGTATGTCAGTTTAGCAGCCCTAAAACATTGTGACTGCCTGGGGTTGGGAGGGAACTGACACCAATTTAAGTCAGTACTTTAGCAATAGACTCTAATTATGTTCCCTGATCTTGAGAACCAATCAATTTCTTCCAATGAACAATTGGCATTGTTGAGTGCTTGCCTTGCTCTCAAAATCAGGAACCACCACAAGTGACTATTGCGTACATTCCCTGGGTGTTCTTCCAAGATGGGTATTTTGCCCCCACCTGGACTTCTGACAAAGTGGGTATTTTGGTACCCATGACTGAAAATTTGAAAGTACAGTAATACCTACTGTGTGGAAAAGAACCGACGCCCCTCCCCTTGAGCATAGCCATCTAGGCACAGTTGATCTTGTACAGGGGCGGAACCAGGATTTTGAGTTGGGGGGGGGGCAGGGCAGAGTATTAGCCAAGATTTTGAGAATTGTAGGGGGGGCTTTGGCCCCTTTGGCCCCTCTCTAAATCCGCTACTGTTGTATGTCATAATGAAGATGCTATTGCATTATGGGTTTTTCAAGTCCCCAGTTATCCACTGAGTAACAAATGGTCNAAATCCGCTACTGTTGTATATCATAATGAAGGTGCAATTGCGTTATGGGTTTTTCAAGTCCCCAGTTATCCACTGAGTAACAAATGGTCATATGGTTCTTCACCCTGGATTGTCTGATTTAAGAACCTTCCTTGTGGCATTCTATATAATGTTGGTTGGCATAGCAATGTAATCAAGGACACACCCCTCCTGTTCTTGAGGTACCTGGAATTTGTGAAATAGTCCTCATTTTACCAAACTGACTGCTGAAAAATGAAATCCCACACTGTCTTTGGGAGAATGATATTGCCACCTGCACCCCGGTCTCCTTCAGTCGACCAGCTTTTGGATATAAGTGAACTTTGGATTTAGACTGGAATATAACTGGTCTTGACTTGTTCCTTCTTCTGGTGAGAAGTGCTTTGTGGACTCACAAACAACTGACAGTTATTGCTTGAGTTCATATTTAGTACATACAATGAGGTGATGAGACAAGCTAACTTGTAGAGCATATGGGTGTTTGAGTCCATGTTGAGTACATACAATGAGGTGATGTGACAAGCTAACTTGTAGAGCATTATATGGTCTCAAGTTATAACAAACTTTTAGCTCTTTCAAAGCCATGAAATCTCCTCTAATTTGACTTACGACCAATTTGAGAACAATTTCACAATCATGTATGCGGTGTGAACTAAAACTGTGTTGAAATTGCCTGTGTTGGCAGATATTTATAAAGTAGGATAACATAGACTAGATTGTTCATTTTAACTGCCTGTGTTGGCAGATATTTATAAAGTAGGATAACATAGACTAGATTGTTCATTTTAACTGCCTGTGTTGGCAGATATTTATAAAGTAGTATAACATAGACTAGATTGTTCATTTTAACTGCCTGTGTTGGCAGATATTTATAAAGTAGTATAACATAGACTAGATTGTTCATTTTAATTGAGAAATCTGGCAAAATAAAACACCACATATAGGCCATAGGATGGGTGAAGGATTACTGTGCACAGAAGTGCTATTTTTTAAATTACTCATTTTAAACATATAAATAACAATAATTTATTGTTTAAGTAATAAGTGCACAATTTTTTGTTTAGCACCTTGGATTACTTCTAGCCCAGTACAAGGTTCTCATGTGTGGTGACATCCCTAGTTCTTTAGCCAGACAGTTGATGTCCTCAAGAGGTCATTTTAGCCATCAGTTTGCTCTCCATACATTTTGTGGCCATTTTAATGCAGGAATTATGGTTGAAGCATTATATCTATGTAATAAACTCAACGGTAAATAAACAAAGATGTTCTTCTCACTATGTCCATATACCATTTAAAGTTCTTGGCGGTCTAGTTACAAAACTGAATGATAAAAAATCAACAATTTTGAACTAACTCAAGTGCATCAGTGTACCAAGAAAACTGACCATTTGTACTGCTCACATTACTGGCATTCTTGCTATAAGGAGGTGTTGGTGAAAATGTCAGTAGTTTGAGCTGGCATATCCTAGAGCTAGTTAAGATATGAGAACACATTATATGGATTAGTTTGCTCAAGGTATCAGTGTTTATAAGTGTTATACCTGCCCATCATTACTTTGTGTGTTGTTGATGGGCAATCAATCTCATCCCTTCATTCTGTTCTCTCCCACACTCTATATATTCCTTGATGACATAATACTTGTTGTTTGACTCTTAAGTCACTAAGTACAAGTCACATGGCAGTGGGTGCAAATGAGTTAAACACTTGCAGTATTGATGTATCATGCTGGTGAAATGATATCCTGAGGGTCCCCATGGAAAGTAGCGAGAACTGAGGGGGCTATCCTCATTGTAAATATTACAATCATAAATAAATTAAATAAATAAGTAAATAAATAAAACAAATTGGTATCTAAACTACTCTTAATTCTCCACTTATTAGGTGCAAATATAATCGTCAAATTTGTCGTTTTCCCGTGTTAAAAGGCTAATTTATTTTCTGCAGATAACGGAAAATTTTCGAAAATTGTTTTATGAAACCTACACGGTACAAACCATCATGGCAGTGACTTGTTAACTGATAATGTCAGTCTAGGAACCAGTATTGGTTCTTAGTGTCAGCTGACCAGGCACAGGCATGAACCTGGATGAATGTTGAAATTTATTTTTGTATCCTGCAAGTGACCTTCATGTCCTGGTGAAATTTCTTGTAGAGTATTCATCCTTGGTGCTCATTACTTTGGGTAATCTTACATCATATTTATGACGTAATCTCTCACTTAGGTAAATATTACATACAACATATTGGGTTACATTCACACCTGGTTGGCTTCACCTATTTATGACTTGTGATAAGTCAAGTGCAACCTTTACATTCTTGGTTGAGTCGGTCAGAGTTCACAGACCTGCTGATTTCTGTTACTATATTTTGTGTCAATCTCTAAATGACTGTCAAGGTCTCTATTTATTATCATCCTTGTTTCTGTTTTTACTGTCCTGCTTACTGTCGTCATGGCCACCTTCACTGCCGTCATGGCCACCTTCACTGGCCCCATCGTTTTCATCGTTGCCATGGTCAAGTTTATCTTTCAGTTTTACTGTATGAAATTCTCTTGGGTGCTTTCATATAATGTAAAATTTATTGAGTTAATATTTACTTTTGATAACCTAAAATGACACTGGCTTCTGTTCAGCTACGTGGAACAATAGATACTGATCGCTTAACCTTGCAAAACTGGTTTTGAAATTTTCCTTACAGTGTTGAGGCTGTTTCCATTACCACAATGAACATAGCGAGAAATTATGAACGTAGCGAGAAATTATGAACATAGCGAGAAATTATGGACGAAAACACTACAGTCATCGGACTAAACAGCTTTTTCAGAATTTGACCTTGGTTGTCGCTTGACTCCCAACTGAGTACTAAAACCGATGCTATCTTGGGAAGAAATGTTCAAGTCTTCTCTTGAAAAGTTTTAAATTAGCTGATCTCTTCATTTTATGTTCAAAGTGGCACACTCGGTTCTAGGAATGAAATTGACATCTTTGGGATACTTGTTAGATGGGATAGACTTCTACAAGTTATTAGCTCTAATCAGGGCTATAAAACGACAGAATCCATTGTGGTTTTGCGATTTTTTTAAATCGCCGTAGGCTGCCAGTCATTTGCTGAAATTGAGGCTGGCGACTTTATCAGTTATATATGTTTAGAATAATCATTTACTTGCTGCGTGAGGCTAAGCTTTGTAAGTAAAGGGTTGCGTCTGCTGAGGTTTTCAGTTTGAACTTGTTTTGTGGTCGATCTTCAAAAATCAATTTTCTGGCTGACTGTGTAACTTTAAGTAGTTCGTGGAAATGAACAATAATTAATACACATTAGATTGTTAATTATCAACTTATAATACCGATATGTTTGATGTTCAGTGCTTGCTGAGTTCTCATGAAAAGTTATACATTCTCTATGTTAAGTGATTGGTTTTGTCTGTTTAAATAGCAGTATAGGGATGAAACATAGAATTTATTGAACATTATCATAGTTATATGATTGTGTCTTACTGATTGTGAAGCTATAAAATATGCATTAGGGAATTGTGTCAACAGAGGAGTGGCTATCACTGACTCACTTAAACATGTGTGTATAAATATCCAGGTATTCCAATGACAGTTTTAACGCTATGTTTAAATTAAGAGAGGTATGCTGGCCGCAAAACAGGTGCCTGGTTATCAGTGAGCACTGTGACTTTGAAAGCTGGTCCTGTACATGAGGAGGCCGAGTCCAACTGTAATTACATTTAAGGGAATGGGTGTACACTTACTTTTCACAAATGCTTAGCCATGTTCCTCTGTTAATGTATAAGGCTATATGTATATCTATGTTTATGAAGGGCTTTATCGACAATACTGTAGGTTCAGCCAGATATCTGTAAAACTAGAATGTAACTAAGCCATAAAAATTTATATTTTCTGAAAGTAAAAATCATGTAGAATTTGATTTTTGAATTTATATCAGTCTGTCTCATAACCTTACTTTTTAATAAATTTAGTGAAAATGAAAGACCATTCATAAGAAAACAACGGGATCAATAATATGAGCGAATTTCGTATGATAAAAATGTTCACTTGAGATAAAGTCTTGGAAATACCTACAGTTTTCTTCATTATCATTTTGTTTTTCTTTCACGCAACTTTATTATTTTTTTCATAAAATCATACAATTTTTTTATAGCTGCTCATGCCAAAAATAGAATACATTAAATAAAAACAATTCCTAGCAGTGTTTTGGAGAACAGTGCACAAAGCGTAGTACTCCGAACTTTATAAAGTTTCTTGTGAATGTGACTGGCCATTTCTGTGATGTGATGTTCCGAAATTGGCTAAAATTGGAGTTTCTTCATGGGCCTTAAGTAAGCTTGAATTATCTTTAGTTGGTCATAGTGGTCAATGAGTATATATCACGTGTCTTGTTGGTTGCAGGCAATACAGCGCTTCATCTTGCAGTCATGCTGGGAAGAAGAGGTTCGTTACACAAACATTATACACTTATCGTGTTAAACGTATCTGTACCTCTAGAGATCTGTTTGAACTTCCACACTTTACAAAAGTGAAGGAAGTCTAACATATATGTTATTTTGCTTGAAATGTTTGCCATTCCTTTAAAGAAGGGCATCCTAAAGCTTTCATCTTCATTACAAAAAGGTTAAAGGAATTGCATGTGTTCATGTTAGATTGTATTTCTATGTTTTTCTTTCCATATGTATTTCACATTGCCGCTGCTTACTTTTGCATCTTTCAGAATGTGTACAGCTGCTGCTAGCCCACAATGCACCAGTCAGAATCAAAAACGGTCAGGGTTGGACACCACTGGCGGAGGCCACATCTTATGGAGACAGGCAAACCAGTGAGTGACCATCGACAATGTATGGGTTGAGTCTTGTTTGTAAAAAGACAAAAATAAATGTTTTTCACTACCTCTATGGCATAGGACTTTGGAAAGGGTGAAATGTGTTCCAGGATATTAATGTGAACCAGTAGTAGACATGTGGAGCTCACAGGTCGCGTGTAGTCTCCCCTCAGTGTTGTGGAGCTCATAAGCCATGTGTAGTCTCTCTCTAATAGTGTGGCGCTCATAAGCCATGTGTTATGTCTCCAGTGTTGTGGAGCTCTTAAGCGGTGTGTAGTCTCTCCCCAGTATTGTGGTTAAGTCCTCTGAAGTCCTTCACTGTTGCTTTCATTGCAGTAACTTCCCTACTTAGGAAGCTCAAACAACAGTCCAGGGAACAGTTAGAACACAGGCGACCTGCCTTAATTGATGCCTTAAAGAAACTGGGTGATTTCTACTTGGAACTCAAGTGGGACTTTCACAGTTGGGGTAGGTAACGCTTATTGGTGGATTTGATGTACGTTTGCATTTGTTTTGACGAGTATGGATAACAAAATAAATCTTGTGAATCTGAAAATACCATGGAAACATGTTAATTATTCCTCTGACTATGACAGGTGTTCTGATCGAAGATTCAGGGTTGGATGTATAGATGTCTTTTTGTTCTGTTCATTTTCGCAATTAATGTTGGGCAGCTGCTACCTCCTACACAGGAGCATGTGTCTTTCTGAGCTGATGAGAAGACTCTGAGACAGCTAGAATCCACAGATGCTGGTGTAGTGTTTAATACTATCTGCTTAACTTACAGCTTTAGTATGAATTTGCGTTTTTACTATGAACTTTACAAATCCACATTTTCTTGCAACTGTGACAGCCGTTTTGTTGATGCACATGTCTTAAAAAATTGAAAATCTTTGCGTTCAATTCTATTTTTGTTCAATGGAATCTACGTCAGACAAGGAATTAATTAAGACTACATTAATTTGGTGGTAAAATACATTTTACGAAGTTTTTAACTAGTTATCCAGTGAAAAATTGCGTGGTAAATTGCTGACATTGCTGCTATGAAAGATGGATATTTGTCTCCATACGCCTGAACCAAAGTTAAATGATGTTTCTAATTTTGAGTAATTGCCATTTCCAGGTATAGTGCATTATCTCATAACAAATGTCAATCATCTAGTCAGTTGTTGCTCTCATTTCAACGTTAAAAATTTTCAAAAAAAAAAATAAATGATGGGACTCACCTATGAGTAAGTAAAGCTGCACTGTCACTCTCGTTAATGCTTAAATTTGTAATCAGGAAATATGCTAATTAAGCTTATAAAACTGCGTGGAATTTTTTGTTTTGATAGCTGCAGTTTTAACATTCATGCCTTCGTTTCTAGGCAGTTGTCAGCTGATTCTGCATGAGTAGTAGTCATTTGTGATTTCTGAGACTGACGCTTGGCTAACACTTCCGACAAATGCCCAATAATTAGATGTCATGACCATTTTTTATGTCACAAACTCATTGGATTGTCATCAAAAGCTTTACGTGACTGAGGCATCAGTTGGAATCGAGAGATTACCCACTCTCGATTTGAGACCCGTTTTTGGGGTACGGAAGTGGCATAGATTTGATTTTTTTCAACTGCTAAACATGTGGAGTTTTGAAGTGTTCTATTTATGACTTCTATGAACTCCTGACCAGT
The DNA here is from genome assembly GCA_002633005.1 of Phoronis australis. Lineage (NCBI taxonomy): Eukaryota > Metazoa > Phoronida > Phoronidae > Phoronis > Phoronis australis. The sequence continues at coordinate 312,080 of NMRA01000471.1, forward strand.
TTGTGACAAATGTTTTCATTGAGTAACATTACATCAATACTATTTTACTGTTATAGTACCTCTAGTCTCAAGGATGCTACCATCAGACATTTGCAAAATCCACAAGAAGGGAGCTTGTATCAGGTGAGGTTTAACAACTCTTGCCCTACTTTTGTAGTGTAAGGCCTGGCCACTTCTATAGTGTAAGGCCTGGCCACTTATATAGTGTAAGACCTGGCCACTTGTATAGTGTAAGGCCTGGCCTCTTCTATAGTGTAAGGCCTGGCCACTTCTATAGTGTAAGGCCTAGCCACTTCTATAGTGTAAAGCCTGGCCACTTCTACAGTGTAAGGCCTGGCCACTTCTATAGTGTAAGACCTGACCACCTCTTTAGTGTAAGACCTGACCACTTCAGGCCTGGCTGCTGTTAAAGTATAGTTTAGAATGTTTGCCTACTTTTGACTGAGTGCCGTGCTGTGTTTCAGAATGGATACTACGCTTGTGGATTTTAATGACATGAAGTGGGAACGGGGAGATATTAGTTTTATATTCAACGGAGACAGTCGGCCCTCACAGTCGTTAACTGTTCTGGACAATCAACTCAAAGTCTTTCAAAGAGTCAGATACGAGGCAAGTGAATTTCCTCAAGAATTGAAACATTAGTCAGTCAAGATTTACTTGAGTTTATAGAACAATTACTGTGCAAAAGTCAATACTGGAACACGCAGGTAGGGAGAAGTTTCAACGTACTTGAATGCTGATATCACAAACTGGAAGGTCACAGGCATTAATGTGTGACTCAACATACACACTAGGGGGCAGTACTGTGCTGTAGTTTCTGGTTCTTGTTTCAGTCTGTAAAGTATTGAAGTTTAAGGCTGTGTTTCACTCTATTTAGCAAAAATGGAATTAGAGATTTTTACTCTGATTAAACCTGTCTCCTAATATTCCTTACAATTATAGTATTCCATTCCCATTACCAGCAGGAATATCAAAACCATCTGCGACTCAAGGAAAAAGTCACATGTTCACATTGTGGTAAGGAATATTATGAGACTGATGAGAGTGGAAGGCCTGGCTTGATTTTTCTTTTGCCACAAGCTTAACAGTGTGAAGTGCCTCTTTGTATTGGATATTTGACACCAAGCCAAGAATGAGAGCCCGAAGCAGATTTCGCCTTCGTTTTAATTTTCCAAATTCATCTAATTCTTTAAACTGTTGTGATTGCACAACAGTTTAATCATTGTTATTACGCAGTTGCCATGGTTACTGTGTATACAGTTTGTCACCTTTGACCCTGTATTTACAGGATACGGAGGCGGAGATAGAAGACGAGGTGGACATACTTATGAGTAGTGACATTATGGCGGCGCAAATGTCAACAAAAAATATCACATTTTCACGAGCTCAGAAGGGTTGGATATTCAGGGAGGATAAGTCGGTGAGTTTTGTATTCACTGATTTTGGAAATCTTTGACTATCACACTGCAGGTAAGTGTTATTGAAGTCTTTTACGCTTGAGGTCTACCATCACTTTCTTGTAACTATAGATCCAACTTATCACCTGTAGAATTCCTCTCCTTAAAAATTCCCCTCAAGGTTAAAATCAATTATCCAAGACGTTACGTTAGTGAGGTGTGACAACTGATTAGTGAAACTGATGGTGACCTGGTGAGGAGGCACCTTCCACCTCGGGTGAGTGAGGACCCTGTGGTCAAATTAGAGTGGAAAGCATACCATCAGCATGGGGGCATTTGTCAGCTAAGGGTAACTTACTTATGATTACTAGGTGGCTCTAGCGTACAATTGCCAGGCAATATGTTATAGAAATAGACATTTCGTGAATAGTTTGTCAAAGAGACAATTAACTGAGTGAATTCTAAGTCTCTCATTACAATTGAATGGCATTTCAGTGAACCCAGCTTAATAGTCTTTGCTTGGTTGATAGCCTCCATTCTATAAATCTCAAGCCCACTGCACTGTAAACAATCCAACCTGGTTGGAATGATGAACTTTGAACCCTTGCATTTGTTAGGACATGGTCGGTGACTTCCAGGCAGACTATTTCGGTGTTCACGGGATGATGTTGGACTCTAAAAAGAGACGGGAACATCTGTCAGAAGAAGACTTGAGAAAGAACAAAGAGATGTTGCAGAATCTATCCAAAGGCAATATACAAAACATGGACCAGCTGGAGGTAGGCTTATGTCTGTTGACCTTGAGACCTGCGTGTCATAAGGAGTTGGATGGAATGTCTGGGGTTAACACTTCTTGTAAATTCATAGGGAATTAGAAGGGATGTCTGGAGTGAACACTTCTTGTAAAGTCATAGGGGGTTGGAAGGAATGTTTGTAATGAACACTTCTTGTAAAGTTACAGGTTTTTGAAGAGAATGATTGGGGTGGACACTCATGTGTCTCCAACTACTGAAAATTCATATTGGTGTTTGGCTTTTGGATCCTTGTGTCTAGTGTACACATGATTACATATCACTTCAGCACTTACAAGTCAAAAGGACACGAACAGAAAATGTTTCGTATTCCTTGTCATGATGACTATGCAAAAGTAAGATTCATTGTCACTTTAGCATTACATCGTGACCGGGAGTGAAAAGGTATTTACCAAAAAGTTTAAACCAAAATGTTGACACTATACTGTTACTGGCATTTTACTTAAATAACGGCTCATTGTTATTCAATGTTATTCATTGTTATTTATTTTTATTCATTGTTATTCATTGTTATTCATTTTAGTGATATGGGATTTAGCTGTTGTGAAAAGGAAATGGTGCTTTGTTTGATTACAATCAGTGTGTGTTGTTTCTATCCTCTATATGTTACCAGTCACTGTCATTTATCCATAGAACACCAGCAGGCGACCCTCCCTGGACTCTCCTGAACCGACAGGTGTGACATGGGAGGAGTACATCTCAGCGACGCCCGCGCTTCCCCCCTTCTTAGGCAGGAAACCTGTTGCCAAGCAATCTATCAAACACTTCAGAGCTACGTTAGCTGTGGTTAGTACATGTGCATCTGTTACTAATGGGTCTGTCATCATTTTCACCATCAAGGTCACAACCACCACTGTCATCGTCATTGTCAACATCATCACCGTTACCACCGTCATCATCATTGTTGTCATTGTCATCATCATCATCATCACTATCGTCATTATTGTCGTCAATGTCAACAACATCAATGTTCTTCACCATCACCACCATCATTGCTGTCACCATCATCATTACCATCGTCATTGTCGCTGTTGCTGTCAATATCATCACATTTGTGATACACATCATGTAGTCTTACATCCAAACTTCAGTTGACTGTCTACACTGGCTATGCATGGAATCCTTGTCCAGACAAAGAGGTCAGTCTTATTCAATACAAGTTCACATTCACTCATGTTAAATCAAGCTGAGTTGAATAACAGGTGGCCGAGAGATCCACTAATGTGATATGAGGTGGTATGAACTCTGTCTTCACATTGCTAGTTGTACACTTATTACTGGGCAACACTAACTCCACCTAGTGGCTCAGACTGAACCACTCATTCAGTTTCCTTTGCTTATTTTCAGCTATATTGTTGCAAAATATCATTTTCTTTGAAATAAATCTAAAGTAGTTAATTTGTAGCTCATGTACTAAAAAATGGGGTGAAATATATCATTTGATACATAGTAATTACAGGAACACAATGGCCATGTTGACTTTCCATCTCTTACAAAGAACTGATTTGGTGGCCACAAATTTGACACCACGGCTGTGCTCCGTAAATGCAGCAAAGCAAGGTCACACAATTCTTCGCAAGATGTGGCCATGTTTTACGAGTGAATCATGTGATCACATTACCTTTCACTTGTGTCTTGTGTCTGCGGCATGCTGCACAGGCTGTTAACAACGCACTGTACCCAATGGGGGCAGTACTGGTCTTGTTATGGACTTACTGTCCAACATATTTGCATCTATTTGAGGCATGAGGCACTTTACTTCATGTTGCTAATCCACTGCTGTTGATTTCAGAGTCAAACATTTCCTATGCAAGTTCAGGCTCTGATGGATGTGCTTGAAGTGATAGCTCCGTTCAAACAGTTTAACAAACTAAGAGAATTCATGTCCAACAAACTACCTCCAGGGTTCCCCGTCAAGTGTGGTAAGTTGCACTTTATGTAATCACATTATATAATTTGTGTTATATATAACCTTATGTCCTATTGGAAAGCCCATGTTCAGATATTTCCTACTGAATGCCCTTTATTCTTGTACACTGGACGTCAATGGAGACAAATATACTAGTGTATTCTGTTTTAGTTGATTTTTTAAGTCTGAACTCGAAATTTCAAGCTTTTACTTGAGTTGGTATCTCAAATCTAGAGGCCATCAATTGCAACTGGAACTAAACACTCACCTCAAGTTGGCACAAAAGTAGTTGTTCCATTTCAAGTTCGGAGATTAAACTCTGACTAGGCCCTAGTTCTTTATTGGCCAATCAAGGATGAGGTTAACTGGTGTATTTAATCAGCTGAACTCCATTAAAAGCATTATTTTACAAACTTAGTTGGTTGAGTCACAATACAAATGATAAACGTGGTTTGTGATGGCCAGGCCCAGTGCTTACAATGTCACTCGAACGTTCGGGGTACAGCATTGTGTTTCTATTTTCTATTTATGAAGGTCGTCCAATAAGAAATAATGTGCAACCGAAACCAATGAGAAGGAAGCAAATAAATATTTGTCTGAGAAAAATGCATGAGAAATAAGAGACTATTTGAAATATTGAAATTTACAAACAAATTTGTAGCTTAGTATGGTAAAAAACCTGACCAAATGTCCTTGTTTTCAGTGGTTCATCAGGCTGTAATGCTAACAAGCAGGTTATGAGACAAGGGACAAATACTTCCTCGCCACCTCTTACTATTAATGCCAATGGCTCTGATTCTTGTTTCTCTATTTTTCAGAAATTCCTGTTTTTCCAACAGTGACAGCACGAATAACGTTCCAGGACTATCAGTCGAGGGACGACGTTGAGGACACTTTGTTTTTAATTCCCAGAAATTTTCATGAAGACCCGAGTCGCTTCCCGGATTTATGATATTTCGTGGAAATTAATTTCATCCATTCAGTTACCAGCGTACGTTCTGTAGACCGAGAGATGGAATATAGAAGGGAACACAAGAGTGTAGATGCTGTCGTGCAAACTGAATGTGTTGCCGTGGAAGCTGAGTGCGTTACCATGGAATCGAGATCTGTTGCCAGTATTATTGCCATAGATATTCCGTTGTCAAATCTGGGTTTATCAAGTACAGATATGACACTGTATTTTGAGTAGTCAATGTGTTTGTGCTTCCCATCTGCCTGGACTCTTATATTGAACATTTCTTGGAAACATGGTTGAACTGGAAAGGAACCACACTTGCAAGGAAGGCTCAAAGTAAATGTCACATTTAACAATAAAGTGGACATTGAAAACATGATTGCTTCAAACCAAGGTTCACGTGGTGTTGGTAATGGGTTCACCAACATCACCTGGTGTTGGTAATGGGTTCACCAACATCACCTGGTGTTGGTAATGGGTTCACCAACATCACGTGGTGTTGGTAATGGGTTCAACAACATCACGTGGTGTTGATAATGGGTTCACCAACATCATGTGGTGTTGGTAATGGGTTCACCAACATCACGTGGTGTTGATAATGGGTTCACCAACACACCTTGTCAAACATTAAGCTCCTGATTTATTTGGCTCATTCTGTTACTCATCATTAAGTTTCCTCAAATTGGAACAAAATAATTATTCTCCAATTTTTAAAAAGCTTACTGTAGTGTTAAAAAGCCTCAAAATTTCATCATGTTTTGGTTGATGACAATTCTGTGCAAAATGTAGTGTGCAGATATTAAAGCAGATTTTTCTGTTACATATCTAACATTTTAGTGAATGTCACTGGTTTGCCATATTCTTTGTTCTTAATTGAAGACAGTTCACTGTACCTTGGATTAGGGTTTATAATTATTAATCTCTTGTTCGCTATCTTAAGTGCATGTATTTTTTGCTTTTCATTTATCAGATTCTTGAAACTTGTAATCCTAGTAAGATTTTTAATTCTCAAATTTTTGTAATTGACCATTCTGCTGGTCTTACATCAAATGAAACCGTATCAAAATTGCAATGCAGTATTCACAGCTCTTTTGATTTTAAGTTGCGATGGAGTCTATTGAAAACTAGAAGTACTGAAATTTTATGTTATTCTATGGTGAATACTTGTTTATGCCTGTTGTGGACTCTACCACTGCTGAGCTGGTTTATGTCGTCAGTTTTGACGCTAAGCAACATGTGTTGTCTACTGAGACCGACCCTATTTTGTTATTCCCCCTAGGGGAAATGGATAGCTGTTAGTGAAAGATTTGAAAGTGTTCTGTGATTTGTGTGTAACATTGCCATGAAGGTAAACCTTTAGGGTTTAGTTAGTTTTTAGGGAATGATGAGAGCTAAATTAAAAATGAATGATGTACTGTTGGCTAAGTTCTCCTTCTATGTTCTTTTTGCCTGATCAAAAGCGGTGCCATCTGGTGTCTGAATACTCCAGACGCCGTGAATACATAGCATAAAAACTGTCACGTATGTCCAATAGAGGGCGTACGAAGAGAATGTCTTAGGACCACACATTTGGTGAACATGCAGTTGTTTTAAATTTGTGATTCTTAAAAGGATTATATCTGATATTATTGATATTATCATTAACCCAAACTTCATCAGAGTTGACTACCATCTACTAACTTGTATTATGAATCAACCTGCATAGTACTTAGGTATTTTTTCTTGCAGTGTCACTTCAGAAAAATCTCTAGTTCCCGAAAGTTTCAAGGGAGCAGCAGCAAAAATTTCAAGTATAGTTGACACACCAAATTGAAGATGATAAGGGTGGTCTTTTTCTCATTGTATAAAACAATAAAAAATACTAAGCTGTCTAGCTAAGCTATTCATTTCTGACCCTGTACTAAACTGTGTGTAATAGAATACCAAATCTTGTTTTAGCCTATCGGCATGTACTAATGACTTGATCACTAAATCTTGGAAATAAAGTAATGCTCTGAAACATTAGTCTAAAGAATTAAAAGCTTGTTTGAGAACTCTGTAACAAGTCTCCTAAATTGGCAGGTGTGAGTAAAGGCTTAGTTAAATTAAATGACAGATGAGGGAGAACTTCTCTCTGTGAACTACCGGATCATCTTAGTGATACATTGAGGTCGAGTTTAGCACAATAATAGTTCTTTTTTAAGCAAACTGCCAATTGTACACACAGGCGACTGGATCATTTTTGTATAGAGTTTCTAAAAACAGGTTTAGTATCCTTTTTACTAATGAACATAGAAACAGTGTGATTAAACATGAATGACACCATATTGTCAAAGCAATGGTGTATTCATGTATAGCAATAATTATTTACATTTTAAGATCTTAGTTACATACCAGTAGTGTTAGCAATGCGCTGTATTAGACAACCAAAGTGTATTTTGTGATTTGAAGAAAGGCCAATAAAGCAGTCACAACTGACCTCGCTTGTTATTTCTTGATTTCTTTGTGCCAACACCTAACATGATTTGAGAGGAGATATCACCATGCTACTGTAAATTACTGTAGGATATCACCACAATACTGTAAATTCCTTTAGGATATCACCATGATACTGTAAATTCCTCTACGATATCACAATGATACTGCAAAATCCTCTATGATATCACTCAGTGACAATTCACTACTGTTGGTCTCAACTGGCTTTCAGTACCTTCATTTGCAAAGTGCTTGTCCTATTTAGACCCTCGCAGGTGATTATTAAACATTCCTTTATTATAATGATATGGATTCACAAGTAAACACAGAATGGATGACAGTTTAAAAACGAGAGCGCTCGGAGGAGCGACACTTGGGCGGAATTAATCGAAAGACGACAACGGGGAGGACGACGACAATCATGACGATCAAGGCGGCAATAATGAATAACACGGTAACATTCATGTGACTAGCGAAGAAATCAAATAGAGAGCATATAATGAACTACAATAAAGAACAATAGATAGCGCAGCATGACGGACGAGCCATGCTATGTTCCCGCAATCCAAAATAGGTGGCACTATGTGTCAGTCTGCAGAGCAAAGTTATGTTTACAATAGTATTTCGCCTGGAATTCCAGTCTACAGTACGACAGTGCTACCTGGGTCAGTCGGGGTCACAACTCTCTGTTAACTTGTGCAGACATGGCCAAAACAAAGTGAACTGAAAGCCAGCCAGCTGCGTGCATACGTGACCGAAGGAACAACGGTATCCGAAAATCTCGAATAATTCAAAAAGTAGACGTCGTAGAGCAAAATGGAAATTATCTTCTGAAAGCCCGTTCAAAACTCTATCTAAAGTGGTAGTTTGTCAAACACGATAACATTCATGTGACTAGCGAAGAAATCAAATAGAGAGCATACAATCAACTACAATAAAGAACAATAGATGGCGCAACATGACGGTCCAGTCTACAGTAGGACAGTGCTGGCTGGGTCAGTCTGGGTCAACTAGGCATAACCAAAACAAAGTGAGCTGAAAGCCAGCCACCTGCGTGTGACCGAATTGGAACAACGGTATCCGTAAATCTTGAATAATTCACAAAGTAGACGTCATAGCGCAAAATGGAAAATATCTTCTGAAAGCCCGTTCAAAACACTATCTAAAGCGGTAGTTTGGCAATCACGATAACATTCATGTGACTAGCGAAGAAATAAAATAGAGAGCATACAATCAACTACAATAAAGAACAATAGATGGCGCAACATTACGGACGAGGCATGCTTTGCAGTAGAACAGTGCTGGCTGGGTCAGTCTGGGTCAACTAAGCATAATCAAAACAAAGTGAACTGAAAGCCAGCCAGCTGCGCGCTTGCGTGGGTGACCGAAGGAACAACGGTATCCGAAAATCTCAAATAATTCAAAAAGTAGACGTCGAAGCGCAAAATGGAAAATATCTTCTGAAAGCCAGTTCAAAACTCTATCTAAAATGGTAGTTTGGCAAAAATCCAAAAAATTTTCGAGAAAATTGAAAATTTGCTGTTTTTTTTTGAAATTCAAAGTCAAATAACTCGAAAACGGTAAGTCTGAGAAATACGCTCTCGCTGACTTTTTGAAAGGCCATACTTCAAGGAATCCACATGCAAAAATTCACGTCATTTACTCTTCCCGTTAAAAATGCGACACCACAGCGATTGAATCCGTGTGAACATGTGCCACAGCTGCCACCTTGAAAGTGACTTCCGGTTCAATAACTTTTTATAAAAGCTTGTTCAACTCAACAAACAAGTGACCAGTTTGAAAGTGATTGGTTTGCAAATGCGCCCTCTACAGGAGAAAACGTTTTTGGCCATTTTTCGGGGTGCGCATGCGCCACTTCTAATATTACCGCCATCTTTGACCGGAAGTCAACGATTTTCTGCACACTTGTAGCACATGCGTTCTAGTAGTAATCGTGCCGTTTTTTAGCCATCTACGTTGAAAAATGCGGCCTCTACGAGTATTTGACTGTGAAATCGGATACAAAATGACCGCCACGTCCGCCACTTTGTATCCGATCATGAGCAAAAACAATAGGCTTCTAGGACTTCCGGATCTACACGTCGTGTGCAAATTTCGTGAAAATCGGATGAAAATTGCGACCTGTAGAGTGCGAGCAAAAAAAAAAAAACTTGCTGTCAGACCAACATACTTGGCGGAAGAATTCCGCCAAGTAACAAACTACAAAACAAATGTCCAGCCCCGTTGGCTTGTATGACACATTATTAACACTTGTGTAACAAGGGCAGTACTTTGGCTCACGATTCAATTCACATCAGTGTATTGGAGGCACAGCACTGCTATAAAAATAACTTTCAGATTTGCAACATCAGCTGTATTAAATTTGATGTCAAACTGTGATCAGCTTAGCAGTGCTGTTAAGACAGTGAGGAGATGATCACTCACTGTAGCTCCAGGCGACACACAACCTACTTGTCACTTTATGCATTGAAACCAATTTGGCTGGAAATACAGGTTGGTTCAGTGGATGCAGCTACTGGTTGGCATATCGAGATTTCCAGAGTTTGAAGGAAATTAAACGACATGCGTCGTAACAACCCGACTATGAGATTGTAACACAAGAATCAAATGTATAACACAACGATTGTTCGAGTGCTCAACCAACAATCAACTAATTAAATATGCTTCACCCAATCTTCACGCTTTCACATCAATTGAGAACCATTAACTGTGTTGATCACATGTCACAAATTAGTTTCAGAAATACCACTAAGGCAATATTTGATACATACTGTAAATGTATTTGCAGATGATGGGAAAGAAAATTTATTTACAAGTCTAAACATGATGAGCACAACATTTAATGAATACGCGCTAACACTTGGCTCAACTTCACGTGTCCAACCAAATGTCACATTCATATGTGTTAGTGGTCAAGGCTTTTAAAATTAAGAAAGGATAGACTTTAAACCATGTGCATCAGAACAGGAGTGAAATAATGGAAATTCAATGTGCAAGTTAACCTCTAATGATATGCTACTGTACATATTATGAAAATTTACAACTGTGTTGCTGCATAAAAAACTCCCGCCAAAACCAAATGTTCATGACGTGTTTTCCAGATTTCCAATGTAAAGATGTTACCATGAGATGACGAAGCAGAGATGTAATAATCAACTTCACTGCCAAGAAGACTCTCCTTCACACAATTCTTTCTTGAACTTAAATAACGCCACCAAAAGGCAACTTTTTAATATCTATCAGTAAAAAATAACAACAAAGACATAAGCCTACTAAACTTTCCTCAATTACTGTTTTTTTTTAAATATTGAAACACCAGCTAATGATCTGTTCTATATTTAACCTCAGTCAAACTGTCAAGCCTCGCAGATGATGATGACAATAACACAACTTGAGTGCAAAGCTATTTAGATATTCAAGTACATGAATATAAAGACATGATTAAGAAAGACAAAAAGTCACCACAGCTGAATACCTCATCAAAGAAATTCCTTCGTTCATGTAGACCTGCAGGGCAGATGGTGAACAGAACAGAGCCCCTCTGACCACCAAACTCCATTAGAGACTCCATTCGACCAATCACATTGCACGAATTTTAAAGTTTAAGTGAAGCAAGACATGAGATTGGTCAATTTTTAATCACACTGCATGAAATTTGGAACTTAAAATGTGCAACAAACTCCCAGGGGCTAGTTGGACCATAGATACTATCTGTAGTCTATGTTTGGACTGAGTAACAAAACAACGTCTAATTTATACTGTTTATGATGTAAAAACAAACTCATCTAGTTCCTTAATACTTAGATAACGAACAATTTCTAGGATAGGGAAGAACTGACATTCCTTGCTTCAGACCTGTTTTGTGAAAACTGACTTTCGGCACAAAAATCTTGTCTGACACAACTACAGGTGCTCTGAAAATTAATAACTGAGTTAACATTTAAAGTTGCTAAGAACATTATCCAAAAATAATATGTATCCAAATTTGGTAATTAATTAGAAAAGTATTATGACTAATTGATGGGCACTGATGAACAAGCAATGCGAGTGTAGTGTGGCCACCATGATTACATCCTGGCACTTCACTGCAACTAGCTTCATTACAAAGGATATGTATGCCATGAAATGCTGATACCAGAACACATGACCAAACCAAGACATGTGATTGGTTTATTTTCAAGCCACGTCTCTAGTAGCCAAGTGTGGTGATCAAAGGTCGGAATATCACAGCATGTAGCTGAGCTGTTTGGAGACCAGTGTCAGCTGGTAACCATGACAACATATGGTCATCCACAGACCAGTGTCAGCTGGTAACCATGACAACATATGGTCATCCACAGACATGCTACTAGTTGATGAAACTATGAGAATGACATTACTCGCACAACATTGATGGATGAGGGATTCAGGGAATTAGGGAGGGGGTGTGACCAAAAAAATTTACCAGCATGCCGTTTTATCGTTATCACAATGGCCCGTCAACCCTTTGTGACATCCTAGATCCACCAATGCAACATGTATGGATGGACTAGATGTTCAATTTGAAATTATGAGGATATACACAAAATGTGAATGTTCAAGTCATCTAATTTGAGTTAATGTCTTTCAAGACAACATGTTTTGCAAGCAGCACATCACTCAAACATGACATTCATAATGTCCAAATGCGACTACGTTACATAACAAATATTGACACCACTTTCATACCAGCTATTGACAAACTGATTTTTGGTCGTAGCCTTTCTGCTTTGAGCAAGAAGGGCAAAGCATTGCCTCATTTGATAACTATCAGAGACAATGCTTTAACTTTTTGAAGTAGAAGAGATGAAGTCCACAGCACAACATACCACTCAACACCATAATCGCAGGCTTTCCACCCAAGTTCTCTTACATCAAAAAATACACCTTTTCAAACCGTATGGTGACCACAATCCATAACTGCAAATATAAGGTCCATATGGCAACACACAGAAATATAAAATAGTATCTACTATCTACACTAGTCAAACAGTGTTAACAACCTCTCTACATACCTTTCTAACATCTGTGCTGTGACCAAATCAACTTATACACAGTGCAGTTGACTTGGCAGTTATGACTGAACTTCATAAACAAGCAAATATAATGCACTCAGAACCCATTTCATCAAAGGTTAAAAATCCAGTCGTAGATTCAATTTTCAGTTTGATTTTTGTTTCATAATTAGCAAAACCAGTCTGTGGCTTGTGTTTAATTTTTTAGTAATTTAACATCACTGGCAAACAATTCATTGACATGGTTTATGAAGATAGATTTTCAACATGAATGTGAAAACGATCATTGTTATCTCAGCAGTGCTGTGCACTTTTTCAAAGAATACAGCATTGCCTTCACAACAAGATGCCTAAGAACATCTTAGATTTGACCAGAATAATGGCCTTTGACAACATGGACCCCAAGTTTGTAGTACAAACTATGTCGCTTATTAGTTAGATTTTTCTAGTTAATAAATAAAAAACACAATTTTCTACTCCCAATTGAACAATGGTCAATGAACAACTTGAAACTAAAAAGCTGGTGTCAGTGATACAGAGGTCCAAAATGTTTACATGATTGCATACATGCTGGTAACACCACAGGGAACATCGTCCCATAGACACCCTTATCACAATGCTTTCACCTTTAGAAATGCACACAATCGTCATTCAGATAATCATGTGGGACCATCATCCCAAAGATGTTCCCATGGCAACAGTTCTACCTATAGAAAAGCATGCACTCTCTTATCCAGTCATGTAACCTGATGATCAGTTTCTGCTCTCAAGCTGTTCAGACATTATGAAGAAGGAGCTTTCTTGATGAGCCACACCGAGTGAATATCAAGATCCCCCATGATAAATGCTAGCGAGCATGGGTGTACATAATGACACTTTCTCAGTTGCAAGGATATTTTATATATAAAAATATCATTCTTTACATTTCCGATAACACTTCACTTTGATGAAAACATGAATAAAGCTACATCCAATAAATATAACAGAATGTCTTCATTATCCTCTCCATATTGCCAAACCATTGATGTCATGCAAGGTCACCCCATACCACTGTCCACTCGGACATTTCGGAGTTTCACCTGCTGCTTGGTACCACAAATCCAGCAAAATTCATTTGGCTGAGGTGTACAGAATGCAACTGTCTTGAAGTTAATAACTTTTTATGACCCACAGGTGATAGCACTGGTGGTGACCTAAACAAGCACTGATTCGGCTGTCGTGAGATTTAGGCGCAGATATCAACATTATAAAGGTCACACACAGTGCAGCTCCCACCCAGACACATTATAATGCCACAGTACAGAGGGACAATACAATACTGGTAGGCCTCTCCTGATCACTCGCTTACACTTGAACTTTGGCCATCTTGTTACAAAAGGCTACACTCTGAAGCTGTAGACCAAGGTTCCAAACATGCCAGGACCTTGATGGCCAACCATAAAAAAATGCAAAGATAAAGTATCTCTGTCATAGATAGTGCTGTATCACGGGACTTCCTGGTGAGACATATAGTACAATAAAGGCTCTCCAAATTGCTTGCTAAGAAGCAATTGCTTTTTATCTGAATGGTTTAGACGCTTGACTCTCATATTGGAAACCGTGATTCAAGTCTCGCTGTCAACAGATTTTTCAACAATAGAACGCAATAAATTTAGTGCAGAGCTCAGTGAGGTGTAAGGCTAGTCTGTAAATAATCTGTTACAGTGACATTGCCGTTCAAGATGTTCACATAACAACGCATGTTGGAAAAATCATTAACAGCGCAGTCGTGGTATTGCCATATGGTCCGCAATGCTTTGTAACCACGGCAACTGTTCTTAAAGTGCGATCCAATGACTGATATTGGTACTATACCTAAATGTCAGTACAAAGGTCAACATAACGTAACATACGCACTAGAGAGACAGAAAGTGACTTCACGAGACCATCAAACAGTCACGTCTTCAGCACCACGAGTCGAACCTAACGACAAGCACCTAACGATGCTGCGCGCCATCTTCCATCAATTGCACTCGGCTTCACTCCACACCTCGCATGTCGGCTGTGAATGTATTTGGGTCTGAATCATCACACCGCCAAAGTACACAATTTCCAATGCAACTATTGCAAACGAGAAACATGGCAACAAAAAAGACGATACTACAGATTGTACACGGTTTTCGCTCCAGGAAAAATCCGGTCAAATAAAGTACCAGGAACATGGCATGATTGTAGAAAAATGCCGGATTCATTGGCTTCGGCATCAGAAGCACAGGAATCAGCCACTGTAAACAATACATTATGCACGTTGACGCTACCACTAATCCATTCTGGAAACTGAGAAAGCTTACGTAGAAATTCAGAAGCGTCAACGTCAACGCAGACGGGCTTTTAAAAATGTCCGTAAGATATTTTGCTCTTAAATTTAGTTTCGTACTTTAAATTTGTGCAATAGATTATTCTGCTTGAAAACAGTTTATATGACCAATTTTAATTAAAATTGTATGTTAAATGATTTTAAAAACAAGTTTATCACATTACTAATACAAATAATATATTTAAGACTGGTGGTGTTCGCTTGAAAATGGAAAACTAATCCAACAACGCAAGACTAACTTTACATTCATGGCGGCCTTGTGCAAGTGCTGATCGAAGTTTTGTCGAGTTATGCCTTTATGGCCTGAATTAAATGTGATTCTTATTTTCTCATTCAGGTGAACAGGATGGTAAAAAATAAAAAGAAGGGTATGTAAAGTTTAGTATACTTTCAATTTACTGATTCTTACTCTAAAGGTGAAAGTCAACGTCCTTCAGTCAAGTGTTGTCCTAACATGTTTTGAAAAATCGGCAAACAAAAGTGGGGTACGTAAAGGGGCACCTTTGGTGTCTTTAACTCTTCAAATGCTCCCACAGTCAAACCATTTTTCAAATTGTCCTTCGTGCTTATATATGCAACTGGTCATTTTTATAGTGGTTGCTCCCTGGCGCGAGCAGTGTAATTGGCCAGTTGCCGATTTGGGACACTGTTTTGCAGCTCTGCTCTAATGCCTGCGCCAAGCTAGGCCACACGTAGCCCCTCGGTTGGCTTGTTAGGGGCTACAATACTTCCCATTGCTTTCTGTATTAATTTTGTTGCGTGTATTTTAAACGGGCGGCAGGTGAAAACCACTCACCGATGAAGAGTTTTCACCTCATCAAAAATACATTCTACACTTAAAACTATCACTTAAAAATGCACTTACTTTCTTCAGTGATCCTTTCTGCTTCCACACACATGTTGGATGAAGCATAGCTATGAGAGTTAAGATGACTTTGGCGAAGAATTCCAACTCCACTTGTTTGGTCACCGTTAACTTTTTCACCGTGCGCGCTATGACCACAAAATATTTCAACTGAGTCACGTGATTTAGGCAAAGGCTAGTGCGAGACTGAGGGAAGCGTATGACATGGCGCGTGACACTTGCAAAATAGGATGGGAAGATATCAGGGGAAATTTGTTACATTTGTGTCCCTTGGACTTTTTGTTCGTCAACAGCCTTGATTTCACGTAACTTCCTCAAAATGGCACCCGGTGAGAGAAATGTCATGGATATGTTCGAGTTATGTTGACTAAATTGTATCCAAAGTCATGGTATGTGTTAATTGTTACTCCATGTGCATCTATGCATGTTTCATTTGATTTTGCTTGCTGTATTTTGAAATGCGTAACTTTTAATGGGGATACACTATCGCCCCTGTATGTCTACGGCATTCAGGGCGATGTAATTGCCTAGTGCCAAACTAATTTGGCGCTCTTCACTTTAACTCGGGTTGGGGAGCCAAACTGATGCCTGCGTCAAACTGAAGCCACCAAATTACTGCCAGTGGTTCATAGATTTTGTTTAATGCCAATTGTTATCTGAACTGAAATTGATGGCAAAGAATGTGGTGTGGTGTGTAATAGTTTCTTAGGACACTTCCCTTATGTGATGAATCCATATGACTTGCACTCATTGTCATCAATGTCGGTTCTGATAAGCATTAAAAAATCCCTAAACCATTGTCAGTAGTTTGGCGCAGTCATCAGTTTGGCTCACTAACCCGCGTCAAATTAAAGCGCACCAAATCAGTTTGGGCTGTTATGAAGGACTGTTCGATAAAAAAGTTTGATTACGGGACTATTTGTTCAAGTTGGAAGGAATTAATGACACCAATGACTTCCAAAGGTTTCCCTCTATGCGCAAAAGGTATTTATATTGGAACATGACTTTGATGGTGTAAGAAGTGTGAGGAATAATTCTCCAAAAAGCTTTTGATGTATGGAGGGCCTATGAAATGGCCACCGTCTCTACTGCCAGTTGAGACTCTGGTACTGTCTACTGAGGCCAATGTGGTTTTTCAGCATTCATGGAAGGTCATCTTTCATCCCCATTATGAATTTGTTCATTTCAGTGCCAAGTGCCTCCCGAGAGGAATTGTTGGTAATGACAGTGTCGGAGATTGTCAACCAACTGATTCAGGCTCATGAACAGAAGAAGGATGTGAACCTCAACAGGTGTGTGTCCCATGTTGTGGCTTGAACCTGACTTTGCACTGGATGACCTAGAGTGAATTGTCATGTTAAGAGATATGAGCAATCAAAAATTAGGCGATTCGGTTGTTTTTGTTAATCCAAAAAATAATGCTATGCAACATGTTTTTTTGTTTCTGCGAGTACTAATGTGATATAGTATACATTTAGCTTGTAACCATAAGCAGAACTTTTGATATGAAACATCACTTGATATGCATGGCAGTTAACTCATCAATTGAAGTCCATACTTGAAAAGAATCTCCATAATAACCAGATGAAAAGCATTTATAGTTCATTTTAAGAAGGCCAGTGGCTTGAATACTATGCAGCAGTTTCGTCTGAACAACTCAAATCAAAAGAAAGCCATACTCGCCATTTTTAGATAAAACAACATAATCAGCTGGCACAGCCTCTCAATAATTATTGTTTAACTGTGCAGGATTAAGAGTAAAGTGTCCAGTAAATATGGACTCGACTCACAGCCAAGACTGGTGGACATTATCGCAGCTGTGCCTACACAGTACAAGAAGTTTCTACTGCCCAAGCTAAAGGCCAAACCTGTCAGGACTGCAAGCGGGGTATGTTTATTGTTGTAGTGTATGTCAACTATTCTGTATGCTGTAAATGCAAGAAACGTGCAAAAACACCAAGATATCAGGATGCTTTACATTTGAAGTGTTTGATCACACTAACTGTTCTCATGATTTCTGTGTGCCATCAGAAGGCAGCCTACCTCTGACTCCCGTCGGTATACTTCTTGTGGTATTTTAAGCACGTGCTTGGATGTAGATGTGGGGTCGCCAAACGTAGTCTGAGGTTGCATTGGTGCCAAATGGAGCCCTGCAATAGACAGGGTCATTAAACAGTGCAAATGGGCCAGGGGTCTCAGGAGACTTTTGGGGTAACAGGGCTGTTAATTGTAGACTATTTCATCATTGCAACTCACTTGTTGTCATGTGACATGGGTGGTGATTTCACGCAATGTTATTTTACCACATTTTTTTCAAAATCCCGTGTGGTTATCATGTCAGATTACCGCTGTTGTGATGTGAATTCAACTTGTGCAAGAAGATAATTTTTTCAGGTATTTATTATCTCGCTCTAATCTATTTCAGTGACATCACTTGAGCTGAATTTATTGCCAGATTCGAAATTTTCTATCGTTTCAGATTGCAGTTGTTGCAGTTATGTGCAAGCCCCACAGGTGTCCTCACATAGCAATGACCGGCAACATTTGTGTGTAAGTTATCACCTTTACTGTGAATATGTAAAATTGCCCTTGTATGTCACCAACAAACTTTGTAATTAAGTATAGGATGGATTGTTGTCTTATGATGGAGCAGCTTATATTTTTCATGATTTCTATTGAGTCTTTACACAGTACATGTTGGCAGTCTAAGATTGATGAGGTTTCACGTTGGTGTTTGCCGAAGGGTACCAGACAGTGATCCACTTGTGTGCATGAATCATGACCACAAACCATCAAATCAAGCGCATGAACCCCAACATCGTGCACATTCGTGCATGTGAACATCAAAAGTCCTTCATTTGAACGACAAATTCATTTGCCTTGGTATCAAGTTTTATGCGCAGTCTGCTCTTCACAAGAATTAATCAAATGCGTCAATCAGCTGATTTATATTCCTGTTAATGATTCATATTCATGTGAATCAATTAATGGCGATATGCATGACACTGCAGTTTGTATGCATGACGCTGCATTCTGTATGCATGACACTGCAGTTTGCATGCATGACTCTATAGTTTGCATGCATGGTTCTTGCTGATGATTTGAGTGCTCATGCTTATGATTGTCTTGTACCCTCAATTCACAATGGTTTAATTCTCTAAGTCTTGTAACTGCATTAACTGGACCTATAAGTTCCATTTTACAACATTCAACTGTGATTGTTCTCCTACAGCTACTGCCCAGGTGGCCCTGATTCTGACTTTGAGTACTCCACACAGTCATACACTGGGTATGAACCCACATCTATGAGAGCCATTCGAGCTAGGTATAACCCATTCTTACAGACAAGGCACAGAGTTGAACAGGTAATTATTTGCACTTTAAAAAGTATATTATTTTGATTTATATTTATGTTACTCATTGAAAATTTAACATTTCAAATTTTTACCTATAATATAATATGCAAGTGGTGTTTAGTTTGCAAAAGGAGACCAGTAAACTAATCAAAATGATGGTCTTGTCAAAGTAATGCTGTTTAGATTTATCTAATTATGGAAAAAGCAAACTTGTGACCAAGCTGTTTTGCTGAAGACCACAAGCTCATTAGAGAGAAAGTCTATGAACGACAGTATATATCAATTGGTTCATGTTCTTATTTTAAAAAGCGTTCATTTCAGTAAATAGTTATTTCAATGTATGAAGTTACGATGATCTAAAGATAGTAAATGTGATGACTTTTATCTTAACTGGTTTCAATGTTTTAAACTTATTGTTTACATTTCAGTTAAAACAACTGGGTCACAGTGTAGACAAGGTGGAGTTTATAGTGATGGGTGGTACGTTTATGTCAATGCCTGAAGACTACAGAGACTTCTTCATACGTAACCTTCACGACGCCCTCTCTGGGCACACTAGTAATAATATAGAAGAAGCAGTCAGGTAAGACTTAATATGAAGCTTCAATGGAGCAGCCTCCTTTAAAGCTCCTGTCTGTGTTATTTGTCAGTATCTGAATACCGCTATGCCCCTTAGTGTCAGTTTTATTTTTTACGCCTGAATATTTGGAGGATGGCTGATGCTGATGATGTTGACATTTTTGCTATTTCCGGTGGACGCGGTGGATACATGTCAACGCTCTGCATTGCTCTTGTTGGTCATTTAGGAAACCCTTGATGTTGTCTTTTAGAAATATGATTAGTTTTAAGTGATACCTTTCAACAGGTGATATCTTTCTCTGCAGGTATTCTGAGAAGAGCAGGACAAAATGTATAGGCATCACAATTGAGACAAGACCTGATTATTGTTTGAAGAAGCATCTCAGGTTTGTGTCAGTTTTAAACAAAGGAACTTTCTTCTGTATTTTTAAGTCTAGTTTAATCCTTTCTTTGTTGAAGTGATTTTATTTTGCACGATTAGCATGACTGTTTTTCTTGTTTTCTCATAAAAAACAGTGTATGTATCTCGCTGGTTGAGCCTTTGACATCATTGGACGAATTTTCCTGGGAAAACCCATTGTGAACTCTTCTGATGCAGGGCTGCTTGAAGCATTTTGATTTGTTTTTTACTTTTTGATAACCTTGCTGTTTATCCTTTAAATTTACAGTTTGCATTACAGTTAACAGTTCTTGTGAACGAGGTCAGTACTTTATTTTGTATTCTTTCATGTAGGACTTGTTTTTACGATGATGTTTAAAATATTGAATCACACTGTCTTTATTTCAGTGACATGTTGAAGTATGGCTGTACCAGACTGGAGATAGGAGTGCAGAGTGTATATGAGGATGTGGCTAGGGACACCAACAGGTGGGGCTACTTTCCAACCTCAGGGGAAACAATTCCTTGTGTTATCCATTTTTATCCTCTAGTTGTACTTTTTTCATTGGAAAAATGGTATTGACACGATATCTCAAGAAGGAACCTTTACCTTTGTTAGCATGTTTAGTCAGGTATAGTTGAGTTATCCCCTGGTGCCAGTCGAATTTGATGACCTTGGCCTTGTTTTCAAGGTCACAATGACTGTTGTTGACGATACATCACATTAAACACTGTATAAAAGTTAATTTTTAACTAAAATTTTCTCATAACATTTTTGGAATTGTAGTTTGAATGATCGGTATCGGATATGTTGGAAGTAAAGTGTTCCAGAGAAAGTCGTCTGGTCTGTCTTTACATAAAATCGTTACTAGATGAAATTTAAGCCTAAAAAGCGCATGTTTTCCACAGCGTTGTGGGACAACTTGGTGAACCTGTGACAAACGTTTATGTTTTTTTGTAATTATATTTATCTGTGTTGCTTTTTATGTACCATTAAAAACACTGTGATGTCCCTGTTTTCACTTTTATCATTAGGTGTCATCCATATTTTCAGACACTCTCCACTGTCATAAAGAGTGCTTCCAAAATTGTTCATGTTTTTTTCATTCAGGCATTTCTAACAAATTATGCAACCCTGCTCCAGTTCTTAACTCCTTCCCCCCAGAGTACATTCCATTTGGTTTAGATGTCAAATATCCTAGACAACACTTCACTTTACACTACAGTACCAGTAATGCCCCCAACACTTCACTTTACACTACAGTACCAGTAATGCCCCCAACACTTCACTTTACACTACAGTACCAGTAATGCCCCCAACACATCACTTTACACTACAGTACCAGTAATGCCCCCAACACATCACTTTACACTACAGTACCATTAATGCCCCCAATACTTCACTTTACACTACAGTACCAGTAATGCCTCCATCACACAGTAAATGGCAACAGAAGCTTCACCCTGTTTATACTCCCAAAGGTTCCAGGCAGACATGAAAACTTTTTACAAAGAATCTGTTGCCATATAAGGGTGCTTTTGTGAGTTTGGCTCTAGTGATTCATTCGTTGTACCTAATTGTGTGACCTACGCACCTATGATGCATGGCAATAGACATCAGACCACCAACACTGATATTTTATTCCAGGGGTCACACTGTGAAGTCTGTCAGCGAGTCCTTCCAGATGTCAAAAGATGCTGGTTTCAAAGTAGTTTCGCACATGATGCCCGATCTGCCCAATGTTGGATGGGAGAGGGATATTGAGCAGTTTATTGTAAGATCACTTGTATTGTCTGCCCAGTTGGGACATTTAACTTCAGCTTGTTGTAAGGTGTTCCCATAGCTTTATCAGGTTCTTACCTTGACCGACAAATAATGATTAGTTTGTGATTTTGTGGTGTCTATTAGCCTCAGGATGTCCCTTGAAGCTATTGTGTAAGGTATGCAATCACATTGTGTAATTTGTACTCCTTTACATGATCCAAACTACTTTATCTACTGTATTTTTTAAAACAGAAATCAGTTATCTGTTGTTTTACCACAGTTTAAACCAGCAGATTCATCTCGTTTAGGAATTCTTTGAGAATCCTGCATTTCGTCCCGATGGCTTGAAGCTTTACCCTACACTGGTTATCCGAGGTACAGGACTGTATGAACTGTGGAAGACTGGCCGTTACAAGAGTTATCCTCCTAGTACGCTCATTGACCTAGTCGCTCGTATCCTGGCGCTTGTTCCACCATGGACCAGAGTGTACAGGGTGCAGAGGTATGCCACTCAGCCTGTGATATTGTAGTGTAAGAGTTCGGTCTATGTGTCACCTATATTATCTCTCTCTCGCTCTTTCCGTGGCCATGGTTTCATTTAGACTCCTTAAAGTGTTGTTTTGAATACTTGTTCTCTACCGTTATGTAATGGATAAGACAACTTTCACTAGCAAACTATTTTAGAAATTTGCTCATCAATTTTGCTCAAAGGTTTCACGTATTGATGCATGAGCGTAAAAACACTGTATGTTTGAATTGTGATGTATAGTTTTGTGACTTTGATCTGTATGGTGAATTACATATTTATATGTATCCTTGTGACAGGGATATCCCAATGCCATTGGTTAGTTCTGGTGTTGAGCATGGTAACCTGCGAGAGCTAGCCCTGGCTCGTATGAAAGACCTTGGTACACACTGCCGCGATGTGCGCACCAGAGAAGTCGGCATTCAGGAGATACATCACAAAGTCAAGCCTTACGAGGTAGATTGTTGTTTGTGCGTTATGTGAAAAACAACCTTATCGTCGTCTCATGTGAGAATGCAACAGTGAACGTGTTGATAAGTGACTGAATTTACAAAATGTGTGCTATTTCAGTGTGAAGTCTGTATCACTCGCATCTTTCAATTGTATCAAAAGTATAAACCCAGTAGAAATGCTGACCTACCGTATGTTCGTGTATGCATGTCCACTCACTATATCTGAAACATTGCACTTATTCAGAAGCAATATGTGCTCAAGTGTTTCGCACCTAGTGGGTGTAATTAAATTTGATGTACTGTTGCAGGTATCTACGCCGTGTGTGTATACATGTCTTAAAGTGGGTGTGTCTTTTCTGTTCTTAGTATTTTTCATTCTCTTGTTAGTGATAAATAGAAAACACACCCACATCTAGTGTTTCGTAATAAATAACTCAAGATGCACTCACAAGCTATTTTAAAATTTGATTTTGGTTTTGCTGAAATGTTTTGTGTGTAGGCGCATGCTTCAAATTTTGGTCATAGGCACAACTTGGCATATAGTCAGATGGGCCTGTACTTGTACATAACACATTCATGTGAACACTGTTATTACTCAATGCTGCAGGCTGAGCTGATCAGAAGAGATTACGTGGCTAACGGGGGTTGGGAAACATTTCTGTCTTACGAAGATCCAGAGCAGGATATTCTTATTGGCCTGCTGCGATTGCGCAAATGTTCGGATGACACGTTTCGACCAGAGCTGAAGGGAGGATGCTCAATCGTCCGGGAACTCCATGTTTACGGCAGTGTGGTCCCAGTTCACGCCAGGGATCCCACCAAGTTTCAACACCAGGTTGGTACACTGAAATGTTATGTCTTAGTGTCTCTCTCTTTTGGCTGGATGTTAAATGAGTCACAGTGGATCCCATGTTGTCACTGTTTCCAACATGGCAGTATAAGTGTTATCTTAAGTCATAGTTTCTTTAATACAATACAATAAAAAAATTTATAAATCTGAGTTATCAGTGAGACTTGTCTTTTGCCATAGTTTCACAATTCTGCTGTTTGTACAGTGGTTCACCCCGGAAGTTTGGGTAAATGAAGTGTTTTTCTTCAACACTACTGACTTAGCATTTTAGCTCCAACAATAGTCATAATCAATTTAGCATTTACAGCATGTGGTGGTTAAATAGTGAATATTTTAACATAATTTATATGTTATGAGGTGCTCTTGTCAGTTTGGGCCTTTAAAATTTCTTAGCTTTTGAATAAAATTATTTGCCAAAATTTCAATTTTTGGTAGTTGGTCATAAAACTTAGATTAGTCACAATTTACTCAATTTCAGACCAGACTTCTAGAATTCTAGAATTCTATCTGTGAAAGATTGATCTTAATTATGCAAAATTTTGCAGAACTATTTTTTATTGTGAAAAGTAGACAATACTTTTTTGAGCAATATTGAAAAGACATTGGTTATTGGGGACTAAAATGGAAGTTGCACCAACGACCAACACACCAGGACCAGAGGAGGCTGACAAAGGTCTACACATTAGGAAGATATATGTATAGTGCATAAGAAACACATAGCAATTTAAAGTCAGGTCCAGATAATCTATTGCTTCCTATGTAGTCTATGCTTTTTCTATTCTGTTCAATTACAATCAGTGCTGCTGATCTCTTGTTTTCTATATAGTCTACGCTTGTTTCTATTCTGTTCAATTACAATCAGTGCTGTTGATCTCTTGTTTTCTATGTAGTCTATGCTTGTTTCTATTCTGTTCAATTACAATCAGTGCTGTTGATCTCTTGCAGGGATTTGGAATGTTGTTGATGGAAGAGGCAGAAAGAATAGCCAGAGAAGAGCACGGCTCTAACAAAATAGCAGTCATATCAGGTAGGATTGTACACTTTACGGGTCATTTCTGGATAAACTTTGTCATCAGTGTTGTCTTGCTATGTATACCTTTATATACAGTACAAGTCAAAAGTATGTGTTTATTTATACACAGTGCAGGTCAAAAGTTTGTGTATATATACAGTACAGGTCAAAAGTATGTGTATATTTATATACAGTGCAGGTCAAAAGTTTGTGTATATATACAGTACAGGTCAAAAGTATGTGTATATTTATATACAGTGCAGGTCAAAAGTATGTGAATATTTAAATACAGTATAGGTCAAAGGTATGTTTATATTTATATACAGTACAGGTCAAAAGTTTGTGTACATATACAGTACAGGTCAAAAGTTTGTGTACATATACAGTACAGGTCAAAAGTATGTGTATATTTGTATACAGTACAGGTCAAAAGTATGTTTAAATTTTTTATACAGTGCAGGTCAAAAGTATGTGTATATTTATATACAGTGCAGGTCAAAAGTATGTGTATATATACAGTACAAGTCAAGAGTATGTGTATATTTATAAACAGTACAAGTTAAAAGTAATCAGACATAACGCATGACTGCTCAAATGACTGAAAAGTTTTAATTACAGAATGGCTTAGCCATCTTACTAACTTTCCTGTTCATTCCTCTTCATTCTCCGTCATGAGGGAAGGTTATTACAACGATGAATTCGGCTTGCGTCCAACCCTCATGATGGGGGGGAATTACAGGTCATTGTATTTGAATACTTATGACATGTATTGTATTATATGTTTATGTATGCATCATCAATTATACATTGCTTGCAATTGTCAGCCATGAGCATTTATTCAATATAAACTACTGTTGATCATTTTCCCATTACCTCCCCCTCTCCCTTATTTATCATTTTCCCATTACC
>NMRA01000472.1:12933-31623 GCA_002633005.1 Phoronis australis
GACCCAATAATACCATCTCTTGGTGTATTTCTCAAATCTAACAAAGCCAAATATATATCACCATTTGTTTCACTTGTTTTCTTTATCAATTGCTTGATAACATGAACAGATTTCTCTGCAAGGCCATTTGCCTGCTGGTGACCTGGAGATGATGTTATGTGGATAATACCATAGTTTTCCACAAATTTTCTGAATTCTAAACTAGAAAACTGAGGCCCATTATCTGACACTAACTTCTCCATAATGCCATAACGTGCAATATTTGCTTTGATATGCTTAATCACTGTAAAAGCATTCGCAGAAGGTAATGGGGAAACTTCAATGAATCCTGAATAATAATCTACCATCAACAGGTAGTGTCTGTTTCCATATTCAAACAAATCACATGCAACTGTGTTCCATGGAAGAATAGGTTTCTCAAACAATTTCATTGGCTCTTTTGGCTGGTAGTTTCGATGTTTCAAACATGCAGCACATCTGCTAATCATATCTTCAATTTGTTTGTTCATACCCGGCCAAAATATAATATCACGAGCTCTGTGTTTTGTCCGTGTCATTCCCGTATGTGATTGGTGTAGCACACGTAACATGTGCCGACGGAGCGTAGTGGGAATACATACCCTATCTGCTCTGAAAACAATACCATTGTAAGTAGCTAATTGATCTCTGCAATCCCAATAAGGTAATGGGATGTGAGGTACTTGTGACCTATGCTCTGGCCAACCATTCAAAATTAACTGCTCTACACACTGCAGTTCATCATCAACGCATGTTGCCATAGCAATTTTATCATGCATACAATTTGCTAGAGTATCAACTTTACAAACCATGAGCTCATCATCCATGATAGCATAATTGTCATCACCATTGTGAGGTAATCTACTCAAACAATCAGCTAAACCAATAGTAGTACCTTTTTGTACACCAGATTGAATGAGTATGGTTGAAGTTTCAGCATCATTCTTTGAATTCGCATCGGAGACATGCCTATTGGATTCTTAAATAAACTCTCTAAAGGCTTATGGTCTGATTCAATTGTGACTTCAGGCATACCGTAAATCAACTTGTGAAATCGAATGCACCCAAAACATACAGCTAACATCTCTTTCTCTATTTGAGCATATCGCTGTTCTGTGGGTGTTAGCACCCTAGAGGCATAAGCAACAATGCCATCATCCTGAATCACTGCTGCACCTAATCCCTTGGTGCTAGCATCAACACTTAGTGTAATTGGTTTGTTGACATCTAAGTATTTTAATACGTGGGTGTTACACAAAGCTTCTTTGATACTTGAAAAAGCTTTCGATTCCGCTTCGCCCCACTTCCAAGTGCATGCATTTTTCATTCGCAATGGAGCACTCAATTGACTCAAGTTTGGGATAAATTTGGACACATATGCAATCATTCCCAACGCTGACTGCAGTTCTTGTTCATTGATTGGTTCTGGCATATTAACAATAGCCTGAATTCTCTCTTGGGATGGTTTTACACCATCTGGGGTCAAAACATGACCCACGTAACTAACTTGGGGTTGACTAATCTTAGTCTTATTTAGATTCAATTTTAATCCTTGTTTTCTGGCTATCTCAAGTACAGCTGTGAGCCGTTCATCATGCTCTTGAGGTGTTTTGCCATGAATTAGAATATCATAAATCACAATTTCTACTCCCGAAATGAGACCAAACATACTTTGCATAGCCCTTTGATAAATTTCTGGGGAACTCTTCAAGCCCATTGGCAACCTAAGATGCCTGTATCGCCCAAATGGGGTATTAAATGCTGTATAGTAAGAACTTTGCTCACTCAGCCTGATTTGGTAATAACCCATGTTTGCATCAAGTACACTGAAAATTTCACTCCCATGTAACCTGGTTACAATATCATCAATTGAACTCATCGGGTGGTGTTCACGCAAAATAGCCTTATTTAAGCTCGAGGGATCAATGCACAACCTGACTCTATTATTGCGTTTCCGAACACATACTAACGGAGATACCCAAGGTGTTGGCTCTGTGACTTTTGCAATAATGCCACACCTTTCTAAATGATCTAATTCCAGTTTTACCTACTCTCTGATAGCAGCGGGAACTGGTCTGGGAGGGTGAACTACTGGCGATATAGACGAATCTATCTGAATATCGTATTCCCCTGGAATACACCCGATTGTTTCTTCAAATACATCACTGTATTTTTTACAAAACTGCCATGACTTGCATTTTGTTTCTGAGAGTCGACTTCAAATACTCTCTGGACCACATTTAATTTAACACTGTCATCACGACCTAATAAATCAACTTGTTTCTTGTTGTCCAATACAAGAAACTCTAGCATATGTCTTTCATTCTTATAAACAGCTGGCAGTACAATTTTTCCATACGCTTTATGTGGTTTGCCATGAATACCATTGATCATAACGTTGCTGTGTTTTAACAGGTGTTCCCTACCTAACTTTCTGAGTGTAACTAGTGACAATACATTGCAATCNTGAACAAAAAAAATCGCCAACTCCTGACACCATGTAATGGCTTGTGGAGAAAGGAGTGAAGAAGACGTCTTTACTAGAACACTACTTTATTGCGGACTGACTAACTACTCTTCAACAACATGTTTTTGCAATACACAAGACCACATGCATATGAGTCACATTTCATAGAACTGTTTGGCAAGACTTATATAATAAACCATTCTAACTAATTGTGCCATATAAGGTAAGTGTAGTTCCAGTACAAATCATAATACTATTACAGGCCCACCGACTAAGGAGAGGACGTAAAGTGCACAGCACATTTCTTTGAAAAGCACTGATTGCATCCTCGCCGGGCTCCGCCCACAAAAAGAGTCAGCGATTTCCTCAAAGATACTATATCCCATAAAATCTTTGATTTCCTACTACACTCTAAATACTGTGGCAGGCACAACCGAAGCCTGCGTAAACACATTGATATAAACCGCCATTTATAATGAAAGCAAGTTGTACGTCTGGATGTGCGCGTGTTAATACACGCTTGTGTATGTAATTTCATGCGTCTCCTACCTGCACCTTTTTCTGTCTGTACTATTTGCGATCAACGTGTCAGTTTCTTCGAAAACGGAGTTTTGACGTAATGCGTGAACTTAGAATCCTGCTTAATCTCAAGATCAAGCAGAAGTGTGTGTTGTCTATAATCTATGGTTTCTTCGAAAACGGAGTTTTGACGTCATGCGTGAACTTAGAATCCTGCTTAATCTCAAGATCAAGCAGAAGTGTGTGTTGCGTGAACTTGGAATTCCAAGATCACACGAGTGATCTTGAGATAAAAGAAGATGCCTTACGCCGTGCGTGGACTTGGAATATTGCTTAATTTCAAGATCAAGCGGAAGTGAGTGTTGCGTGAACTTGGACATTAAGTAAGCTGCCTGACACCCAAGAACAAGGCGGTAACCGGTAGGCTACGCGGTGGAGACTAAGAGAGTTCTAAAAAGATCGAGGTAAAGCTCCCGTGGCCTGGTCATGATTACTGGTTATTGTTGAGGTACTCGAATGAAAAAAAATAACCATTAGTAGACTGTAATGTTCCTCAGTAATGTACCGGGCATTCAAGGACAAGGTCATAGCACTACGCCTGCGACTACGGGTAGCCATTTGATATGTATTGATTTCTGTGTTGTTGCCTATTCCAATATGAAATTAAAGCTTGGTATTTGAAATCAGTGCCTGGGGTAATTGGTTGATATTTGATCAAATGAAATGTTTCGTTTAAGTATTGTCTCGAAGATAAAGGAACTCTAAATAGCTGTTTTATTGTGTACGATATCTTTGACTTTGTGGGCCGGCTACTTTGTAGATTATATCGCATAACGTACCTTGATGATGATCAGTTGATGAATGCTTAATCCAAGTTCGCTCTTGATGATCCTATGGGTTTGAGCCACAAATTAGAGTAAGAACTCATGCCGGATTTGGGGTAAAAAGTCGAAGTTTCGAGTTTAGCCACGAACTTTTACGATTCTCATATAGCGTTAATACTGGATTAGACAGTTATCCACGTAGCCATAAGCAGCGTTCGAAATACACGGTGGCCCGGGGCCAGTGGATTTGAAGCCGGGCCAGTAAACTTTCACATGTAGGCCCTATGTGGATGTTTGGTCTCATATCCAAGAACGTAACTGGTCCGGAGGGCCAGCGCATTTATTTGCTCATTGAAACTCGAACATAAGCCATAGCGAAGTAGAGTACAAAATAATATATAGTCACTCATTTGTCAAAAGTACAACGTAAAGTACCCTCAGCACAGGAAAGCCGTTTTCTACCTCACTGTGTTGACTCTATCAGATCCGCCTATCGAACTAGTAGGTTTATAATCCCCCACAGTTTTCATGCTGTAGCCTAGCTGCGAAAAGGGGCCAAGCTAGATAAAGTTAACTCAACTGTTGTCCAAATGTCAGAACATGCTCTCAGCCTACAGTGTCACTACTGCTATAAAGCCCTGGCAGCAGTGATTACAGCCTAAGTACAGGACATCAAAGACGATGACTGAATAAATCCACAACAAACTAAAAAGTGTGCGAAGAGTTATAATGCGTTGTACAAAAACAAATTTTTGTTCTTAAAATACATGTGAACGCATTTAGAATTGTATCATACCCAATTCCAAGTTTAAACAAGCCACGCCCTTGCTTAAACTTAGAATAATTCAATTTGCTTTACAAAAAGTCGAAGAACCAAACATTCTCTCACTGGTTGTTATACATTTAAATGTGTTTTTTTATTTTTGGAACACGTTTGAGCGCCTTCACAGTTTTCCCACCCAATTCCAAGCTTAAGCAAGCCACGCCCTTGCCTAAACTTGGAATAATTCAATTTCTTCTTTCCAAAAAATCGTCTGGTGAACCAAACATTCTCTGAATGGTTGCAATACACTGTAAATGCATTTTCTATTACTTTTGGAACACCTCTGAATGCATTTGCAGTTGTTTTCTACCCAACGCCAAGTTTAAGTAAGCCATGCCCTTGCTTAAACTTGGAATAATTCTATTTATTCTTTTATTACAAAAAATCGTCGGGTTAATCAACCATTCTCTGACCGGTTACAGTATGTCGTAAATGCATTTTCTATTACTTTTGGAACACCTCTGAATTCATTCGCAGTTGTTTTCTAGTCAATTTCAAGTTTGAACAAGCCACGCCCTTGCTTAAATTTGGAATAATTGTATACCCGCTTTACAAAAAGCCACGTGGTGAACCAAACATTTTCTGACTGGTCACATTTTGTCTTCTTATCTTTGGTCTCTACTGAACACAGCGATTATTTACTTCCCAATTCCAAGCTGAAGCAGGCCACACCCCTGCTTCAACTTAATAATTCTATTTTCGCTTTAAAGACCTTATGTCGTGAAGCAAGCATTCTCTGACAGATAACAAGACATTACGATTATTTGTTTCCGTTCTAACTCCTCGGCGATTGTTCTCTACCCCATTCCAAGATTAAGCAAACTTGGAATACTGTGTTTTCATTTTACAAATAAAGCTATGTGGTGAAGGAAGTATTCTTTCTCAGGTTACAATAAACTGTAAATGCAATTATAGATGAGACTACTCTAAAACATTAGCAATCGTCTTTTACATAGTTCCATATTTAGCCAGTAATCAAAGCAGAATTGGGTTTCACATTCTCATTTTTTAAAATTTTTAATACCTTTGATGTTACACTTTCATAGAAAACCGGCCCATTCTTTTTGGGAAGCTGGTCACCGAAAACATGTTCTTCATGTTTGCAGAGCTCAGGTAACATCCATAAAGTGAAGTAAGAGATACAGGGAATAGTAAGTAGCTGGTCATCACCATAGTTGCAGGGTCACTGAGCTCTGCATGTTATTCAGAGAATCATTGGCATGTTGGTTCTCAATGACCAGTGACTATTTAATGTACAGTGATTCCTTATATCTCTGTAGATAATAAAATTGAATTGGTTTGGTGATTGTTGCTAACAAAATGCCTATATATGTTGCTTTTCTCTGAGGTGTGATGTTCTATCAGCCTGTCACAGAGGCGTCTCTGTGTGAGTCCGGTATGGAATTCCTTATAGTTGTCACATTCAACTTTATAAATAACATTGTTATTGTCCAATAAAGGAATGGGTGACTTCAGTTTACACAGCATATTGGGAAACAACTATCAATTCAACGGCTGCGTCTATGCAATGAATAAGGCGAGATAATCTTACGATGGCCAAAAACTGATTTGAATAAAGGCTAATGAAATATGTGTTTCTTTTCGAATAGAATCCAATCCAATTCTAGCGAAATCTCAACAAAAACTAGACAGGTGTTGCTCCATGCGCGCAGTCGAAGTTGCGACAACTTACTGCGTAAGTCCATTCTCAAACAAACAATTAGTGACTTGACACAGTGTCACAATCAACTCTGACAAAAGTTCTACCAACCTGACAAATCCTCCTGGAGAGAAATGTATCCAAATTTGGCAGTCTTGGAGACTTCTGTTCAAGTCTGTCTAATTTAATTTGAAATCTTTTGGTACATGAACCTTTAAAATGCAACATTTCGTAATCCCAACTTGCAGATATTTTGCTGCATTAATCAACTAGGAGGTGTAATGATAATTTTTCGATGACAATACTGAGCAGACTCGATGGGATGTGTGTTGTGTAACGAATGGTTCTCATTTGAAAAACAATCCATCTAAGTCGGTATATACATTGGCGTTTTGTTATTGAGGTCTGTAGTAGAGAAACAAAATGTAGTACGCCAGAAAAGTCTAATCATCTCTATGAGACCAATCAAAACCTGTCAACAGAACTTTGGATAGTTGTGTTCTGTAACTATTGTCATCAATATTTTAGACCTGTTGACATCACACAGCATACCTGATATTCATCAAATTCCATGTTTAAAAATGAAATTAGTATTTACACTTTATTTGCCAAAATAGCACTTTGAATCAACAAGTGTTATATCTGAACTTGCTCCTTAATCAGATTAGAATCGATTACAGATCCCACGCAGGCCTAAAAGTTGATAGTACTAGCTTAAAAGGGTAAGAATTTACACTAACTTGACTAAAGGACGATGTCAGTTTTTGAAAATGAACTCAAACACTTCCTGCTTGAAAGAGCACCAATTGGCGAATTCATAATGTAAGTAAGACATGAAAACACAACTAACAAATTCGAAGAAATTGTGAGCTCTAATAAGCAATTGTTTACACACGGGGCGGGGGGCGGGGTGTGAATAGGTACAACGTGGCTTGACGCACTGTTCAATTCCAACCCCTCCCGGTACGGTAGAAACTCATTCACTCTATGTCTGGTTCCGTATCCTAGCTGGTAATCCTGTTCATTGCAAAGGTTCCAGGGTGCCAGTCACTTCAACCCCTCGCCACGGCACCCACCCATCCATCCCAGTCAATCACCCCCTGCTTGTCAATGGAAAGTACAGAATAATATGCAAAATGTCCGATAGAAATCATTAAAACAGAAACAATAAGTCATGACAAATAAACCCATGTCCACCATTCGACTCACGGCGAAAATTTACTTAAAAGTAACGCACTAGCAACTGTTTTCTTAATCTCAACATCACGTGCGTGAACTTGGAATAGAAATTTATTCAAGTTCACTCAAGATTCCAAGTTCACGTACAACATGTCCAGGTTCAATTAACACTATATTCACTCATAAGTTTTTCCTAATTAAACAGTATTATACTTATTAGATTCCAGTTTGAGCCACAACACCACGTTCCTTACAATATCTCTATTATCACTCCGGCTTGTCCGGAACTTGATTTGCCAGGTTGTCAGTATAGCTCAGTTGCCTGTTTGGTGTACCCAATGATTGGTACTTTATATGCTATTTACACATTTGGCAGTTTGTACCCATTTGGTACTCTTTATAAAATTTGCCGCTTTGCTTGACCCAATTGGTAGGCAATCTGCCAACACCCATTTGGTATTTTGTACTCATTTGGTAATATACTAACCTGTACTGACATCCAATTACACATTGGGTATCATAAATGTGTATGTTATCTCTTGTAATTAAGGTACCCATCTGGCAAGTTCTGTACAATAATTAATTGTAGAGCCGTGCCCCTGAAATTCCCAATACAACCTAAAATATATATTGTCCTTGTGCTGTTTTGTGTGTCCCCAATAAACTGGTGTGATTACTGGTAAAAGGAAACAACAAGTGGAACTGGACAACGCAGGCAGTTGTCTAAAAACCTTTTGTATTGCAGTGGGGAATCAAGAGTGTTTCTTGCCCTTGACTTCAAAGCACAAATGCATGTGAAATGATCGAACATCGTTTGCCAGTACGAAAGCCCATTCCTGTGCAAATAGCCTGTGCAAATAGCTCAGTACTCTAAACTTGCAGTCACTGTTGCTTGAGTTGTCTTGTTTGTTGCTCGTACAGCGGTGGTGCACACTGCGATGATCCTTTAAAACGTGACAGTCATAGAAATACCAGTCTAAGCAGTACGTACAGTGATATTAGTAATTTCTATAGGATACACATTAACTCCAAATTGTGCTTGCAAGTCGAAATGAAACTTCGTTGCTCAAACTGTTTTCAGACCAGTTAAGTTCATTTCCCGCGTTAACCTCTCAACACCGACGCTAGACGTCTGGTAACAGTCGACATTCAAGGAGTAGGTGTTTTTGGTAACACTTATTAGGCTCTCCGCCTTGTAAACAGGTGGGTTCTGTTCTTAAAGTAGAAGGCAACCTTTTCATGCCATTTTAGTAAAAATACGGTTAGTTTATTGTCCCAGACATATGTTTCAGTTAATTAAGACTCTAAATAATTTCATTAATTAGTCGTGCACTACTCCGGAAGTGACGTTTAGGGGGTTAAGAATTTCCCGCTATTTTGTTTCTAGTTTGTTCGAGTTTACTGTGAGGATCTGTTTTACTGTTGTTTTTGTGCTGGTTTCCTAAAATTTTCGT
Organism: Phoronis australis; assembly: GCA_002633005.1. Taxonomy (NCBI): domain Eukaryota; kingdom Metazoa; phylum Phoronida; family Phoronidae; genus Phoronis; species Phoronis australis. The sequence goes on from NMRA01000472.1 coordinate 21,878, forward strand.
CACCACTTCCCATCGACGAGTATTCTACGACAAGCTAGGTTGTTCGAGAACTCAATTACGTTGGATTTAGGAATCTTTTACTTTGTAGTAGCTTGAAGATGGCTGGAGTCGGCGACCCATATCACAAACACTGTGACGTGAGTGACGGAGACATTGTTCATAGCAGTGGTGACGAGGAATTTTTTTCACAAACAGTATGTGGGTAAATATATGTTTGAGCCCGATTATAGCGAGGCAGAATACACGTAAACAGCTGTTGATAGGGACGAGGCAGAGACTGAGGACAGACGTGGTGAGACGTCTTGGTACAAGTTATGCCGACCTCAATGGAATGCCTATGCTATTCCCACTGGATGATGACTCGAGCACCCATACCGCTTACATCCAGCCGTGTGACTCCCTTGCCCCACACCTGGCACCTTTTAAATAGCGCCAATATTTTAGTCAAGTTCACAATAGACTTCTCAAAGTTTGGCTCACCGAACTGATCACTGGACGACGAAATGTCCTCCCCACTGGGTGTCGAACTTGGCTTGTATTCACTTCCACTACTCAACATCGCTGCAGGGCTGCTTACAGGCTCTAGGCTGGAGACAACACCAGCACAGGGCGAATCACTGCTAGTTGCCGGAATTGCACGCTCTGGGGGTACGTTTGGAGGCACGGGATACAGTTGATGAAAAGCCTCCAGTCACTGGAGAGGCCACAGCTCACGAGACTACTCGCTTCAAAAACGCGACGGGGCACTGCCGGAAATCAACAGCGACAGTATGACACCCTTCTTCAGGCGTTTTTCAGGAACCTTCATCAATTCTGCGAACATATCTATTTCGTAATCTAACGACAGAAAATGCTTGCCACACTCGGAAATTCTCCACTCCTTTGTACGTTGTGTGGACGGTATAGCTGCGTTCTTCACACGAACGAGCCAACTACGGCGGAGCGTGTCATCTTTCGGGATGGCATACCTCAAGTGCGCGAGACGATAAGGAGTTCACCCCGCTACTGACTCGTAAACAAACGCAGGCAACGACCGAATTTATCCTAACCAAGTTAAAACAAAGACTGACTCGACAGCTGACACAGTCAGAATATATGAAAACAAAATGGCGGGAAATTCTCAACCCCTAAACGTCACGTCCGGAGTAAAGCATGACTTTATCAATAACATTATGGGAAGCCGTTATTAACTGAAAAATATGTGTGGGATAATCAACGAACCGTACTTCTACTAAAATGACGTGAAAAAGGTTGCCTTCTCCTTTAATATAGAAGGGCAGCGTCGCCTATTCAAAATTCTGAAAAGGGCTGCCTAAGATAAAACAAATCAAGCCCCTTTTTATCCAATCGAAACTATACCACCGATACTACAAATCATAAATGGCCAGTCATCTGAGGTGTAACCTGTTCAACCGCTAAAATGCTGATCTGCCGATGACTACACCACTTTGCCTTTGAGGAGGTCCCATTCACAGTATATTGTCTTGTTCTAATGATAATGCGTTTGCGCACCCGGGGGGGGGGGTTGGTGGCTCGAATGAGAAATGCGAAAAAGACCCGCCTCAGTGAAACGAAAAGTCCGAGAAAACGAGACAAAAATTCCACAGGAATTCGGCGCATTTTCTTTTTTTCAGCAAACATTTTCGCATGATCAGGAAGCGGTCTCTCGAAGCACAAAATTAATTTATTTCATGCTCATTAAGACGTGTAAGAGGTCAAACGTTGAACGTCCTGAATTTTTACTGAAAAACTGTATCAAGTGACACCGAAGGTGCAATTTATATGTAAAGACTATAATTTTGAATGACTTAATTCTTCAGATGTACAGCAACTGTGAGGGATCCATATTCCAGGATCTTAGGGCGGTAGCTTTCGAATTATTGTAATTATTTCCTGCTGACTCAATATGTCATTTCTATAAACTCTCTTGTTCAAAACATTTTTTATGTTACTATTACACCCTGATATTTTTGGCATTTTAGCAAAATCCTTGATTTTTAGAGAAAAAATGTTTTAAATTTGTGAAGTATACGAAATGATATTTATTCATGAATCAAGTTTTTTTCGCTTCTGGTATAATTAACACTTCAAGTATTGATGAAGGGCTATGTAATGATGTGACTCTTATAAAGTTCGGTTCAAGAAAGGTTGAGTTGCTCAAAATTTTAGTGACAGTGAATTCCATAGCACCAGCAAAGCATTGATAAGTCATATGTTTTTTTAATTTATGCTTGTACAGGTGGTTATTATTTATTTCGAATGCTCTCTTTACAAATCTTGGTTCAAATGGTCACAACGTATGCATGCAACTTTGTCTGAGATAAGTTAATCTAATTCTGTTCAACTTTGCCTATTTTGCTCTTGTTTCATTGTCGACGATTTTGTTGCGTGCGTGCCGTCCCGCTCACCCACCCTGCTCCGTCCCATCCCTTCCTGTCTCGCCTGTCCCATCCATTCCCAGTTCCACCTCTTTCCCAAAGTTTTTGCGCAGTTTGTATTGAAGGGCAAATAAGCTCTACCTGAGGAGTTGCTAGGAACTTCGCTGATCCACACCAAAGTGGCTTCGACAAGCTCACCCATACATTGCATTGGTCAACCGGCCGAAACCAGCAATTTTAGGTTTGATGTTTTATCACTGTATTATCAAAAAATTCTCTGTTCAACATCACTGGCAGAAAAATGTGATTTGCTAAGTGAATTTAAAAAATACACTGCTAGGCTGAAATTTTAAATAATTCAAAAGTTTAACCAATGAAAATGATAATTATCGACAAATCCTTTTAACGAAAATTACTAACTTGCAGTACAACGTTTGGACCTTGCTCCGCCTTTGTCTTGCAGTCCTCTTGTAGCAAGTGAAGGTAGTGGAATGCACCTGCGATGTAATAGCTTTCATGTGTGTGCTCAGCATCGCTGCACCTCTTATTTTTATCATTTTATTTTAAAATACACCAAGATATACAACAATGGGGTATATGCAAATGAAATACACACACACACGCACAATTACTCACGCACATATCCAAATAATTCAACTTCACGATTGATCTAATCTAAATAAGTATTGTGGGTTTCCCAAAAGGCAGTTTTATGTGGTTGTATATTTCTTACTTTACAATAATTAAACAAGAAACATTGCAATTGTGAATATCTAGGAATAATCTGGTCTCTAGAGCATTTATGAATGAAATACTGACAAATAGTTGATATAGTATTAACATCTTCAAAATTACATCCAGAATATACTGTCACAATAACATTTTTATATGATTAAATCGTGTTGTGCAGTTACATAAGTTGAAATTTTCGGAATTTCACACCACAAAGTTTTCACAGAATCACATTCCACAAACGTGTGGTTAAAAGTTTCAACAGTTCCACAAGATGCACACTTGTCATCACTTACTAAATTCATCTTTTTCAAACTAAATTTTGTAAACACTTTTCTATGAATATAGAAATATTTAAAGGTTTTAACATAGGGAGGTAACAAAAGTTTGTGTGAAAAAACAGAATTTTGTTTAATTCGTTGTCTAGGGTAAATATCAGTTAAGCTGTACTCTATATCAGGAGGCGAAACAATTTTGGAAAGCAAAATATTTCTAGAAAACACATTAGTAATTTCACTTGACTTTAGAGTATGTGTACATTTTGGCATCAAAGGCTCAGATTTCTTTTAATCACACGTCTCAATGCAGCATAATGAATCCAATTTGAAAGCTTATATCTATTTTTCAAAACCTCCCATTTCATTTCATTTATTTTCAAAATTCAAATATCCTTCACAAAAATGATACCATCCTCAAAGAAACTATTAAAGAATACAGTCTTCCCATTAATCAATATGTTTTTGTTATTCCACACTACTTGGTTTACGATTGTTATGTCCTGACGTAAATGAGCAATAATTTCTTCCCAAGCAATCAAGATGTCATGATAGAAGGAATCAATATTTGCAAGAGACAGCGAATTACAATAATAATTTGATTTAAAGATCAAACTACCCCCATATGTTTTAAAAACATACCTTGGAAACACTTTAAAAACTTCATTGTTTCCATCTAAGCAACGGGTAACCCACTTAACTAGTAATGACTTGTACATAATATTTATATCAGGAACTCACAAACCACCATTTTCATGGTTATTTACAGCCACATTTTTTCTATTTCCGGGTGGTTTATTTTGCCAACATTTTTTTATCATAGTATTTATCTTAGCTCTACGTTCGCTGTCAATTCCTAATTGCTCATTAACACAAAGAAAGTAGAGAGCGCAAAAGTAGATCCTTCCTAACAACGAAATATTGCGACTTTCCAGATATCAAGTGACTTTTTAAACGACTTAATTTTGAGTTCAAAATTTAAAAAATAATTTTCTTTTTTGTTATGACTAAAAATATTCCCAGACTCTTGATTGGTTTACTGCACCTGTTATGGCAATGCGTATTTGTCAATGACGAATTTTATCATGTCCGCAAGTTAGTGTGTTCGGATGAAAACTGTCTCCCTCTCTCTTGCTGCGTCTGTCTGTTCGTCCATCCATCCGTTCGTCCCTCCCACCCACAATCCCGTCCACCCACCGGGTCAAATTGAAAACGATTAGGCTGTTTTGTCAATACTTTGGTAATAATTTTCAGAGCACTTGGTAAACGCTTAGAAAAATTAATCGAATTAATGTTATTATTTGAAATTTGGAATTTGTTTTTTTCAACTGGATAAAAAACGTAAGAATGAGTTCATAAATCATGACGTTTTGATGACATCAGCATAATCAGCCTTTACATATAGCAAAGGGAAAGCGCTGAAAGTGAAAAATGGAACATAATATTGGATTCCGAGAGTTAGAAGTATTGACAATCATGGCAGCGATGTGCTTTGGAATAATTAAACAGTTCTCGAGCGATGGTTCGCAGAACTCTGACGAAACGGAAACAAACGAAGACAGAGATGATGAGAAAGAAGTCCAGTCGCGCTCTAAGCGGTATTCATCTTCCGAATCAATGGGCTCACCTGAAGTTACGGTGGAACCAGCGACGTCCGAGGAAGAAGTTTTGTGCAAAGAATCGCTGGAAGGCAAGACTTCGTCATTGGAGTCAATCGACTTCCAAAGTTTTAGAAGTGAATCCGTCAGCTCAATTAAAACCGACGACGAAAGAAATGAGACAGATGACATTGACGGAACAGAGTCGACAATCAACTGTTCCAAAAGGCAGTCCAGCAGTCACTTTGAAAGCTTTGACGAGGAAAGTCTCCCAAAAACAAGATCTGAACTTGAGTTTGAAAGATTCATTGCATTTAATGAGGTGATGCATGAAAGATTAAAACACATTGATGAATGGCCAGCGCCCATACCAAGGATCCGTTTCAACAAAACTGACTTAGCTAAGACAAATCTTAAATTTTAGTAAATTTTAAAATAAAAGTTAAATTTGTCTCAAACCCAATTCAAGAAGGAGATCTCAAGTTGTCTTAAGAGTTTGACAATTTTTTTTAAATTTTGAATAACTTACCGAATGTGGAAGTTTCAAAGTTTGGAAGTTAAGGCAAATCTTAAACTTAAGTCATAAATGAACTTAAGTCAGTTTCTTGGAACTGGCCCCAAGTCTATAGAAAAGGTTCAAAAACAGATTTTATAAATGTTTCCCTCGACTCGAGCCAAAACCAAAGGACAGAAGATACGTTATTCATTTGCCCAAGCCATGGCTCAAGCCCAGGACTTATGATTGGTATCTTCCAGATCAATTTGATTGGATCGGATGGATGTGCTCGAGTAATTAACCTTAACATGATTTTACAAAGACAGCCAAATTACGAAGCGAAAAGAGAAAAAAATGAGCCGCCGTAGGCAGAAAGCACTCGTCGACATAGAAGAGGTCATCAGCTCAATCAAGTAAAATTTTCACACACATCTTATTGGTAGATTTTAATTATTTTTTTCTGTTTAAAAAGCTTAGGAGCTCATGAATATCAATTTATCTCTGAAGCAAAGCTTGAACAGCATGAAGGTTTGTTCATATTCCAATAGCAAACACAAAATTCATATAATGTATGATGCGCGTTCAGTCTCTCACTAAAATCTTTTTCCGGCCAACTCGACATGAAACTTATATCACTTCAAAATGCACGGTCCGAATGTTTTTGCCACTCTTGCGCTTGATTAACCCTCACCTTGTCCCGTATAACCAACAATTTAAAGCAACGCAATCAAACAAGTAACAATGCTGTACAAAAGAATGCTGTTACGAAAAAAAAAACTGTACAAAAGGTTGGTTATCACAGAGGATCCCTTTCAATCGCGCTTACTCTCTAAATCGGTGCTTAACCTCCTCGACTCACTAAAAGGGTGAATATCTCCCTGTGTCACATACACTTTGTTGGTATTCGCTGTCCCATAGATACATAAATATACCCTCCATCATTTTCGAACATACTCTTCTGTGGCTATAAAAACAGTCCATATCGAACAGCCAAATATTTGAAATATTTCACAGTCCAAAATATGCACTCTGACGTGTCCTTTGATTGTTAACAAAACTAACAAAATTCGCCATTTGTAATTTGAAGTATTTTAACCATGAATTATAAGTCAAAATTCTTGTCCAAATGCCAAGCTGAAGGTTCCTAAGTCTGGGTTCTCTTGTTACGCTATATACAAGAATGAACAAATACGTGACAAGGGTAAATTGTAAGGTTGAGTGGGCTGTCCATCAAGAGTTCTCATTTTTTGCGTTCTTTTCTCTCAGCAAACTTGTCAATATGTACGATTTCTCATTCTCAGCTGACCTCATCTGCTTGACTAGTCACGGGAAATCTCTCACTCAGCCTTTAGTCTTTCACATCTGTGTTTGTTGGGGGCTCCGTCTAATGAAAGGAAGAAGAACTTCGAAAGACGTTATCGATTAGAAAAGGAACACTTTGGGGGTACTTTGCATGAGTATTTCCGAGGGAGCCTAAGTAAGAGCTCTTCCAGGGAAAGGCAACTTTTCCCAAAGGGTTCAGCTTATTTTATGTTGAGACATTGGTCACATGTCTATGAATGAGGGGGCGGTGCGGCAGGCGCTCTCCATTAAAATGATGAAAAGGCATTACAGTGCAGTGCACGAGTTCCCTCAACAGGCAGCAGACGGATGGATCAAACGAACAGACCGACAGACATACAGACATCCAACAAGAAGTGGCTCTAAACCTACATCGTGATGCTACTGAAGCCATACCGGCACAGGAGCATCGTGACGAGAGTTAGAATCATGAAATGGAAGAATACCTAAGCAGTATAATTGGTGTCGACAGCATTGCGCTCACATTCCATTCGGTCATGTACTAAAAGAAATCTTTTTACGGTTATGCCAACGTTTTGAATATTCGGGGCCTGCTGACACCCGTCCTCTGCTAGCGCGCGGGTGCTGCTGATACCCTGTCACTCTTGTTAAGCCTTGGTGATTGGGTGTGTTCGCCCATGGTGATAACACGTGAATGGCTTGAATAACAGCATTTTGCAAATTTATAGTCATAGAAATTTGACGTGAGACAGCAGACAGGCCAGATTTAAGAATTAAACGCTCGTTTTAAGCAGCTGATTTGCCTTCGGCCGAGACATCAGATTTGCCAGCTTAGAATAAGCCGACCTACCTCGGACTGCAATATTTTTACACATCGTTCTTCTGACTAGCTTCTGCCTTCGACCTCGGGCGACATTGCTCTACATAATTTGTCTGTGCCTTCTTAATCGGTGTTTGAATATTATATCTAAAATTACGTATCGTACACTTCACTTTTTAACTAGCCGACAGACAGCGAACTCAGCAAAAATCAACAATTAAAATACGTCATAGTTAATGACGTTTCAGTCGCATATTGTAAAAACGTATTTTTCTGAGGTAGGTGATTAAAGAGATCAACGGTCGAAAAAGTATTAAGAATACTGTTCGAATGGACAGTATGACAACTTTGCTTTATGTGGGAAATTGGAAGAAAGGACGAAAGTGAGTAAACGTGTACTTAAAATACTGTTTCAAAACTCTAAACAAGTATTTTCGTTATGTATGATGGAAAATGCGAAATGAATTGGTGACATTTGCGGATTCTTATGTACATGAAACAAAATCCTCTAGGCTAGAATATTTCAAGTATTCCTCTTTTCTTAAAGTGTGTAACATCCTCTTTTAGTGCCAAGTTGAGTTTTGTAGAAGACAGTGGCTTTGATTCTACATGAATTTTTCAAAATTGTGTTTAGTTGTACCCAACTAATGCCAACTTATCTCAACTCATCCTATCATCACCACTGATGCAAGCCTGTTGCTAGCATCATGTTTGTTATCAAACTACTTTGCAGGTGGCGCAGCGATTAGTGAAATAGTTGAAATGCGTGATTGGTGTCTCTAACATTGAGCTTGTGGATGACATCATGTAAGTTAGCCCCCTGTCCACAGGTGACGCACTGATTAGTAGGAATCGTTGAATTAGTTGAATCCAACTAATCCCAAGTCAGCTCAACCTATCCAGCACTGAGCTATTCAGCTAATTCAACTAATTCAACCAATTGTAGCGTCATCTAAAGTATAACTGGCAATGTGAGACAGAAAGACCCGAGTCACTGACTTGCCTGCAGGTGGCGCAACAATTAGTGGGAATAGTTGAATAAGTTGAAATGCATGTTCTGTGTCTGTCAAGTTGAGAGCCTTTTGCTGATGTCATGATTGTTATCAGTCTGTTCCTGTAGGTGGCGCAGCGATTAGTGGGAATAGTTGAAATAGTTGAAATGCGTGTTCTGTGTCTGTCAAGTTGTGAGCCTGGTGAGCCTTTTGCCAGCGCCATGTGGTTTATCTGTCTGCCTGCAGGTGGCATAGCGATTAGTGAGAATAGTTGAATTAGTTGAAATGTGAGTTCTGCGTTTCTCAAGCTGTGGAGCCTGTAGCTGACATAATGTTTGTTATCAACCTATCCCTGCAGGTAGCGCAGCGATCAGTGGGAATAGTTGAATTAGTTGAAATGCTTGTTCTGTGTCTCGTAGTCGGTGGGCCAGATCTCATAGCGTTCATCCTTGTAAGTACTTTGGGGGGGCAACCTAGTTTTTTCTATGTGGCTAGATAATATACCTATAAATCAAATTCCAAAAAGTTCCCACGTCTACACTTGCACATTTTTTTTAAAAAATGTGTTTTTGTTGCACAAAATATGATGCACATTCCTGCCACTTGATGGCGCTTTTCTATTGAATTGACCAATCAGAGAGACATATTGTATTGTTGTGCTTAGTTACTTCAATATGGCTGCTCCCATGGAGTGTGGTTTATGTATAATTCAAGGTTTATCAAACTGCAAAAAATTGTCGATGTCAGAGCCTAAAGAAGCTTAGGAAAGCTTCCTGACGAAAGCTGATTGACTGTAGAATTCTGTAGATGAGTAGATCAAAAAGAAGAAGAGGTGTCACAAACGTTTGTGCAGAAAACAGCTTCATGTCCTGGTAGCCTACACAGTATACTGCTGAGTGCTGTAGACTAGAAGACCAAGTGTCAGACCAAAAAATTGAAAGGACATAGAACGGCATAGCAACGTTTCAAGGCACCAACAGTAGTACTAAAGCTGAAATTGCTGAAAGTGATACAGATGTTATCCAAGATTTCCCAAGAAAATCAATTATACTTCCAAAATCTGAAACACCCAATTAACCTGAACAAGATAGGAACATTCTGAAACATGAGTGCATCATTTGTTAGCAGGAAAAGTACATTATGGGCCACATTT
>NMRA01000472.1:32715-73914 GCA_002633005.1 Phoronis australis
TTCAACAAACCATGAAGAATTGTTCTTTCTCCCAATACCATTCACGGTGTCCTGTTACGGCGACTTCGTAAGAAATTCGCAGTCAAAGAACAAAAATGTTCACAAAAAGCCCCCACACACGTCCTCCCTGGGCCCGTCGAGGTCAAGGACGGTACGGAAATTGCCGCTTTGTCGCGTAAAGTCACGATGTCGCTACTTCCGTAACTCACCGGCAATTTCCGTACCGTCCTTGACCGCGACGGGCCCAGGGAGGACGTGTGTGGGGGCTTTTTGTGAACATTTTTGTTCTTTGACTGCGAATTTCTTACGAAGTCGCCGTAACAGGACACCGTGAATGGTATTGGGAGAAAGAACAATTCTTCATGGTTTGTTGAAACCCTGTTTTGTGTAAATTTATTGAGTTTTATGTTTGCTATGGACGGCTAAAATGAAGCACCCGTGGAATTTCTAGTCGGGAGTGTCATACCTTGTAGTATTATATGTAGTGTATTGGGGACGATCAGAAGCTGAGGACGCCTGTGATATCGACCCGTTCTAAATGCCTTAACACCCTTCAAGAGTCTATTAAATGCAAGCCGTTACGTGCTTGCAGCTCACTGTAATATATTATTACAAGACATTATACAACGTAACACACTTCAACGCGTCCTACATGCGTGTTACAGTGCGCTCCAGGATCAAGTCGATGTTTACTCTTGTTGCCAAGATTTTCGCTTATATTCAGCTTCGAGACTAGCGGCAATCTGTATTTCGCACCGACTTTACAAAATGGCAGCCTCAGATGAAAGTACCGCTATCCCAGAACTCTTAAGTCTCGCGACTTCACACTTGTTCTCGTTGCTCAAAGAAAAGGCCGTCTCATTATGGTCTTGTTGAAGAGTGTTACAGACAGTGTGTAACGTATTGTAGTAATATATTACATTGACTTACAATCCTGTAACGGCTTGCTTTTAATATACTCTTGAATGGAGTTACGGCGTTTGGCCGGAAGGAGTGATAGAACATATATTTAAAAACACACACTACGGGCAATTCTGTGAAAAGCATAAGCACAGTATTTCTCTACCATGCACGTCACAGCTATCAAAGGTGGCAACCCTCCAGGACTGAGATGTCGAGACTTAACTTTTGGCCACGTGATGTGACCAACATAAATTGCAAGTAACAATAATAAGTCTTACTTCTACCGTGTCCAGGCACTGATTTATAACAGAACATACCAAAGATAACATTTTGATACGCAAAAGTCATACAGAATAATTGTGTTCCACGAGGTTTCTGTGTTAACTCCATGCCATTGAGGGGGCACATAACAATTCTCACTGAGTTTTGCCCAGCACAACACACGACCTTACCTTTTCTTCACTCTGGTGAAAACCGTATGCATGAAAACAAAGAGTCATTTCACATCCTACATGTGGTCACAGAAACTTTATTCTGTCTTGTATTGTTAGCCCTTTCACTCCTACTGAAAAGCAAGACTATTTAGAAAAAAGGGACAGAAAGCCCCAAAATGGCACACTTTTTACCCCAAAACCACCATTTCTCTACCCATGCGTGACACAAGCCGACAGTAGATTCTGAAAGCAAATTTCCCTCAGATTCCAAACGTGTGGTCCAAAAGTACTGTCAACCAATCATATTTTGCAATTCTGGCTTATTTCAGGGCTACATGAAATGCCAATTTTTCAGCCGCTACACAAATACAACAGGGGGCCACCATGGTGAAGAAGAGTGCATCTTACAGCCAAGCAAATTGTATTTTCTCTTTACCATCATGATCACAAATGCAAACAAGCCAGATTCACTGAGCCTACATAGAACGCCTACCATAAAACTGTCGCCAAGCGTGGCGTACACTTAGAATTTACTTTTTTGCTCTGCAAATTGGCAGCGGCTGCAGCCTAACTGTTCAGTGTCATATGAACACGTAATTACGGACACATGACTTGTATAAGTTCCACAAGCATCTATTCGAATGTCGACATACCGGGCCTTTACTCAGCGAATACTCGAGTCCGCCATTTGAATCCACACAGGACGGAAACTGAGCTAAGCGGGACACTAAGTCATTTTATACATTTAATTCACTTTGTCAAAGTGACATTATAGGCTAGAAATATCTTTTTTGAGAAAAGCCTCAATGCTGAAACGAACCGGCTTTGCGTCGCCGCTAACCGCACTGCGAGTTGAGCCATATCCCACACATTATATTTGACACAGCCTTTTAAGCGTATTTACCTATTTAATTCCTCGCCTTTAATTTCAGTGAATGTCTGGCAGACAACGGCAAGAATAAACGATTTGTAATAAAATAACGAAAACAAAAGAGTCTTTATTGCTTTATAGCTAGGTTCAAAGCTAGTAACTTCAAAAAGTCTTTCCCGTTCAACAACAACCCCAAAGTTGCTATTTTTTAGCCTGAAGAAACGATAGTGTCCTTATAAAATGTTACAATTGAATAACGCGTTAGAAGACGGAATTGGAAATACAAAATAAATTCTTTTTCACCACAGGAAATAGAGTAACTTATGCAATTACACAAATCCACAACATTGCGTCAGCATGTTGAAATGTTGTTTTTATATGTTTGTTTACTTATTACTGTTTTTCATTTGACTTGTTACATTTAGGGTTTTTCGTTTGTAACTGGACTTCACTTATTCGAGTGACATAATAAAATTCGGGTTTGCTGCTGCTTTATTTTCCATTTCTGTCAAATTGGCTTGATCAAATAGGCACAAAGGATTTTTTCACAGGTGTTTTATTACTTCCATCCAGCTCTTGTTCTTTAACACCATTGTATAAATATTTTGTTAAAAACTTTATTCATACTCCAGGCATTCAGTTGTGCATACTTAAATTACCTATTCTAAAGCTGGTTTGCCGAATAAACACTGTTTGATAAAAGTGGGCCTATTACTGTTACTGTCGGTTCGTTGAGCGCCAAGTGGGTTCACTGACTGTGTTATCCATTAAGAAGAAGCTAATGAAGACGCAGTTTACTGGTGTTGAATAGGTAAATGAGTGGAGGATTATTTTCTACCTTTTAAGTGGCTTACACACAAAAGGACGGTGTTCCGGCTAGTCGAGCGATTGCAGCTACCGCGTCAATTATGTTATTGTTAAAATTATTCCTTTACAGCAAATGTGGTAGAGATGAAGCTTCTTTGACAACTCTGAAAAAATGCTGCCAGGACCATGCCCACAGTTTCCATTGCATACGACAGTGACACATATAGTTATGCTTCTCTGACTTTCACTGTATGATATTGGACAATAACCTTCCTTCTTACGTGTTTATGCATGATCTGAAAAAACACCTCTCCCCTTGCAAGCGTTTTTCCCGAGTTCAAGAAAATTTTAACCACCTCAGTGTTGCAAAGTCGTATAGTCACTGCTTGGGCTTTTTGGACGTTCCTGCTACAGTTTACACATACGTGTATATTTTCTACATCAGCACACGTTAGTACTAAAACTAATTTGTTATAGGCTATAAGGTCCGATATCATGTGTTCTCAAACCATGCGTGAGTTTACGTGACTTCTGTTTACGACCTCGGACGTGTGGGGAGGTGTTGAATTGACAATTAGCATGCTGTCTGTTATCTGAGTATTCGCACTTTGAACTATATTGCCATTATTGCTGCGCTTCGACTGGACGTTAAAATACTCTGACGAGATGGGTCTCTCAAAAGCTCAAGTTGGAATCATACAGAGTAACTGGGCAGTGATAATGGAAGATTTGCTAGAAAATGGTCGCGTCATGTTTGCCAAGTGAGTTTTCCTAAATGTGAAGTGTGCTGTAAATTCTTTCATTTGGCAAGCTTCACTTTTTGAATAAAAATGTCTTTTTTACGTTCAAGTCAGCAGATACGAATCGTGATCTACTAAAATGTTCTCAGTTCCAATGATTTTAGCACACACACTTTGCAAATAGCAGGATTGCTTCTTAATTAAATGTTAGAACGTGTAATCAACGTCTTCATGTAAGCAGTTATAATTAGGTTCGTCATACCGCGCATCAATACAACGAGGGAAAGATGACATTGTGTGTACATGTAAGCTACGGTTCCGTTGACAGAGCTTTTGAAGATAGCAGCACACATGCACTTTGGAAAGGCGCCCCGGCGGATGGCCCTGTAATAGAAAGTCACATCAAAAACGTAAGGGGACAATTCTTTGTAACATGCGTTCTTTCAATGTCCGCTTCTCTCAGTGCTGTAGCTTTGTCTTCGTAGCTAAATGAAAAAATACAACTCAACTCTTTTCAATTGTGGAGCATACTTGTCCTGACAAAGCGAAGATTCGTCACTATTTTCGTTTTTGAAAGGAAACCAATTTGGTTAGGAAAAAAGATATTTAGCATTTCATTCTTCAGCTGTCGAAGATATTCTTAAAAGAAAGCACGAACTGGTTACAAAACTACAAAATTGATGGTCACGTGTTGTAGCATGGGTAGTACATATTTTAAGAGCTTTGGTTAAAAAGTGAATGCTCCTTCTTGTGTGAAAATTACATGCAATCTATCACATAACGCACACAACGAAAATAAATGGCGACAGATCTGTTGTCAAGCAAGGCGAATTCTAGGCATTCTTGTACGAATCGTTCTTTTCAGATTTTCATCCGATTAACTGAAGTCATTGACAAGCTGGGTGACGACAAGTCTTCCGTTGCCCTGCTGCGGCAGACTGGCATTACGCACAAAGGTTATGGCATCAACGTGGATACACACGTCCGCGTAAGGATCTGGAATTTAAACTGCAACGATTTCTTTGTTATTTTAATCAACTTCCAAAATTGCTACTGCACTGTACAAGTCGCAGAGCAAAACTGTACTGAACGTAATAAGACACTTCTTGAGAATGTGCTTAGTCATTAGCGAGCATACAGTTGATGGAGGTTTTCATCTACGGCACTCAGCCGTTTTTTAAATGCATTATGGGACGACTGTGAGCTCGTAAACATCTGGTAACATCACATGGGCCACGTTCCATAAACGCAAGAATTTGTGATTAAAACTTCGATTATAATAAGAAATCCTGCAATTTATTTTTTCTTTCATGTCTGAATAATACGGTAGCCCAAAGTTAACATTGAAGAAATAAAATTACAAAAAAATCGCTTTTCCCCGCCGAGAAAACTTTTCTCCGCGAAGAAAACCTTTCTGCCGCGGTGACAACTTTTTTCTCCGTGGAAATAAGGTGTTTTTTTACTGAGACAATCGTCTGCTCGCGTTCCTCAACTCTCCGTCTCTGTCGGTCGTAGTTTAAAATCAGTTTTTGCGGTACATTCCTTATCTCAAGTTCTGCAAATCAGCGCAATTTCCACCGTTATTTCCCAATACTGTGATCAACACGAGGAAATGTTTCTACCATTTACAGTCCAGAAGCTAACACAGGAAAATAGACCAAGAAAACTAAGAAATTCATCGAAGCTAAAACGGCGCACTGCTGCCCAACTGTTCACGGAATCTTTCAAATTTTAGATTTCCAGATGGATTGCTTCTAAGTTTCCGACAAACTTTTGATGTTATTGAATGGTTTAGTGGTTTACGTTGTATATTTCACAAACTGAAAGTTCTTAATATATATGGGATAAATAGGTTAATCCCACATACATAAGAATACTACTGCGATACCCTATCTCGACTTCATCTGGGAACGTCCCAACTCAACCTTCGATCTTGTTGGGACATTCCCAGATGAAATGAATTCTCGATAGGATATGGTAGTAGTATTCCTGTACATGTAGGCTAACCTATATGTAGATGGCGCTAAACAACACCACAAGCCAATCACGGATTAAGAAACATTTCTGGTACCCACGGTACAGTGGATACCTATGTAAGAAACCGCTTGCTAGACTAATGGTTTTGCCCCAGTTAATAAAACTGCAGAGCTTATATCTGATCGTCGACAAAACGAACACCATACAAATCTTAATGTTTAAATTCATTCGAACGAATTTTATAACACGTTGAAGCATCGTCATTTACAAGTAAGTTTGCACGAAACTGGTTTGCTTTCATGAATTTGATAGTAACTGGAATGTAAAGAGTGTGTATAAAATGGAATTGAAAACTGAGCTTCACGCTAATACAATAGCCGATACGCAAATCCGACAATTTGAAATCCGCGCCCTCTGGTGCCACGTTGCATCTTGAGAAAGCTCTGAGTAACCACTTTAAATTGTCCCCGAAAATACGGAAAATATTTTAAAAGGTTTTAGTAGCACAGGGCGGAACCAAGATTTTGAATTGGGGGCAGGACAGAGTATTATCCAGCATTTTGCCCGTCAGGCATTAGCTTCCCCGAACTGCCAAATGAAATCTGGAGGATTTTAGGGGGGGCCATGGTTCCATTGGCCCCCCTAAGTCCGCCACTACAGCGTATCTACAGAATTTTATATGAAAGTACAAAATAGGGTGAAAAGGGGTCGAGAAACTGTACACAAATATTTGTCTTGCAATAAGTTCAACCTTGACGCCCTTCGTGCTTGCATTTACGCAGCCCTACAACGGTGCACGCTTCAAACAGCTTGTTTATGACAGCCCCTGTCACATCTACTTCTGTCAATATTTCTTCGTTCATCTTTGCTAATAGGCCTAACGAGTTCTCGCAGACTCGTGTCGGACACTTGCCTTACGTTCAATAAGGAAAGCTCTTCGAAGCGCTTCGCGAGATTTTGATATTTAACGACAAGCTAGCGGAAAGCGCTTTCCTTTTTGGCGAGCGTTTCTCAAGGTGCATAGCTAACAAAACAAAGATGGAAAACAGATCGTTCAATAGCGACGTCTGACAGTTCGAAGCGCTCGTGGAAATCGCTTCAAAACGCTTCCCTTATTGAACACAAGGCAGGTTACTCGGGTCAACCCCAGTGCTCGACGCTTCAACTACCTCCTGACATGCGCACTGCGTTTCTGCCTGTGGGCTATGTAGTAAGGGGAGGGGGGGGGGGGCATGCCCATGTCGTTTTGTTAGTCGTGTCCACATGGGGGTGGGGGAGGGGACTACCGATTTTCAGGTGACAACTAAATATTTTTGGAACTCTTAATGATCAGACGTGTTTTGTTGCTATGAAACTGATTCTCAAACGTTCAAAGGCACACGACCATGTTTTACTATAAGTTTATGGAGATTGCAGTTTTCGAGATAAGCTGGACATTGTCGTTTTGATATATCTAATTTACGATTTCAGGTGATTGGAGAGGCAATAATTCACATGCTTGAGAAAAGACTTGGAAGCGATTTTGATGCCGACGCTCACGCCGCATGGGAGGCTGTATGGGACTTCATTGTAAGAGTCATGTTCAAGGAAATCTAGTTGCTCTCTTTGTTTCCAAGTTTTTCAAGTGTCTTTTTCAATACAACCTTCAATGTAACAGTGAATAATTATGTTGTTTTAAAAGAACATGGGTGAAGTTTTGTGCCGTATATTTTGTCTGGTGCAGATTTTAAATCACGTATTTGTCAACAAATGTCGTATTGTCATTTCCCTGCTCGAGGCATAATATGATCGGTCGTGGCGATCTCGGCAACTCGTACTTACGTGTCCCTCAAGCAATAATGAACTGACAGTTCCTTCAAAGCTCAGATAGTAGTAATAGTAGTAGAACTCTAGTATGACGAAGGTGCAATTTTAGACCATAATAATATATAAGTGGTCAAGATCAAAAGTTGTGACATTGCAGTGGCGGATCTAGGATATCGCAAGGGGGGCCCAACATTTTGTCCGGCTGTAAGCATTTGCGCAAACCACGATTGTAGATGCGCATAGCACTGAATGGGGGGTGGTCGAGAGGGGGGCTCCCCACCAGCCCAGGAAAATTTTCTGTCTTTTCCTCTAAAAATCAAGCATTTTCCTTGATTCCTGAAGTATTATCCAAGAAAAAAGGCAAAAAACCGGAGAATGTGTCAAACAGGAAAAAATGCAATTATCAGAGACTTGACCTCACGACCTAGCGGATAGAGCGCGCGTGCTTTACCACTACACCACCACGACTTCGCTACTAAATTCATGATAAGAGACCTTGTTGTTTATGGTCCACAGCGTTTGCGCGCGAAACCTATTTCTTTTTGTAATGCTTATTACACTTTTATATTTTGTGCAATCGGTTCTTAACAATTTTTTTTGTGTCTAAAAGTCTTCAAATGCCCAAAAAACCATATCCGTTTTTCGTGTTGGCAATAATGACGGGATTGCTTTGGAAATCGTCTTAAGTTAAGGTTTGAGAAAGAGAGAATTATGAGTTTCTGAGTGATTCACTCGGGCTTCTATTAAAATTCACATCTTACCAGCAGCTTCTGTTTTTTCATCGTCACTCAGGTTCCATTTTCTTTATAAAATGAAGTAAATTTTCTTCATTGCACAGTGGAGCAGACGACGGAAACGGAGTCGTAGTGCGCAGCGCCACTGCCGGTCGCCTGGGATATCGCGGGAGAACCTATACTTAGCCATTGTTCCGTTTGAATACGCCGTGTTCCGAATTTAACACTTGAAATTGGATCTGAGCCCCCCCCCAAACACTAAAACTGCACACATTTAAATCTTTTCTTTTTTCCTCCGTATAATTTTAATTACCGGTGTTAATTAATAAACTCAACATNAAAGTAAGTTTTAAGCAACTAGTCTAGCTTACTACATATCTTATCATGCTAAGTTTACACCGTGAAATTATCGTCTACTAAAGTAAGTAACCACTAGTTACTGAGTATAATGCCCAAGTCAATGATGACACGTTACCTGCATTCAAACTGGAGATCGCTTATTTACGAGCGAGAGAAAATGACAGATAAATTTTACTAAATTGGAGATGTTGTTTTCATTGAAATTTTGCGTCTTATTTTTCATAGCGTATAAATGTAGGTACAATGCCGTTTGTGATTATACATCGCGAGAGAGCCTATACTTAGCCATAGTTCCGTTACGATTGCGCCGTGTTCCGAATTTGACTCTTGAATTGGATCTGAGCCCCCCCTCCCAACACTAAAACTGCACACATTTAAAACTTGTTTCACCCATACAATTTTAATTAACGGGGTTAATTAATAAACTCAACATTTCCCCGCGCTCTTGCTGTTTTACATTTTTGCGGCAGCCAAGGGGGGGGGGGGTCTGTAGCTTTCACTCGTGTCTTGCATTTGGGGGAACGCAACCCAAGTCAACCCGTCGGAACATTTTGATTAGTTCTCGACTGCGACCTCTTGCTCACAAACCAATCAGACGCCATTTTACCCGTCCGAGATTCATAAGGCTGGTGAGAGAATCAAATGCAGCCAATACGTACCCTCTGGACCCCCTTAATCCGACCATTGGGGAATACATTCATTGACTACTCAAAATATGCCTATGCAATGTAATTTACCGACAAATTTGAAATGACTTTAAAAATCATTTGTTTCTCGTTATTTCCAAAAACGTCTTCAGTGTCAACACTAGATATGTGAAGATACCGTCCATAACCACGTGACATGTTGCAGTGTACTCCTTGTGCATGTGTGTTGAGGGTTGATGACTCCTGTCTCCTCAGTGAAGGGAGGTCCAGTGTGCGTTAGCCTTAGTGCAAAGCTGTATACTAAATATACAGCTTTGCACCGATGTGGGTAAAAAACTGGCCAAATAAAATCTAATGTCGTTAAAAGTTACACTCGTCCTTGAGTAAAATATATTATTTACGGGTGTTAGGAAAATTGGCGTTCTAACGTTATTCTTCTGCTAAAGCGATCTTATGCGTCGGCTTTCGGCGTCATAAAATATTGTGTCACGTATTAGTCAGTTTCTTTTTTCGTTGATTCATAAATCAACTGCTCTTCATCCACCAGGTTGCGAACATGTCATAACAAATTATCGCAACTGGTTTCATTTCGTTAAAAGTTTTCAGTATTTTAATTTCGGAACAAACTTTTCTGCTGCGAAGCTGGAACCATTTTCCGAGAGATGTCGCAAGAGATTTCGAAAATGGCGCGTGCGCGTGTTACGAGGCTATTGTTTTCAAAACGACGACATACTTATTTGTTGGAAAAGGCTGATAATTATGCAAGAGCATGACATCTGTTAGATTGTTTTTCATTTAAACGGCTGCAACGGGCAAGGTGAGTGTCGATTGACTCCCGAATTTTGCATGCACCCCCGCTGGTCGTCAGCTCTACGTGTTGATATAGACGAGGTGACGAGCAGAAGTACCCGAGCGGCATGAAATTTCGAGGTGTGTTGGAGCTTAACACATACAGCTTTATTATTCATATAGTTAGCTGTATGAAGACTATCGTCAAAATACAGCTAGGTACCACTGTGTGTTTATCCTCCATATATCCGGCCCGAAATTGCACACAGCCAAGGTAGTTCTGCTCGTCAACTCGCCGTGAAACCTTTATCAACATGTAGAGCTAAAGACCGGACGGGGTGCATGCAAAATCCGGGAATCAAACGACAATCACCTTGCCCGTTACAGCTGTTTAAGTGGAAAACAATCTAATAAAGGTCATTTTCTTGCGTAATCCTCCGCCTTTTCTAACAAAGATAGGTTATGTCGTCGCATTGAAAACAGTACGCTCATGATACGCGCACGCGCTATTTCTTAAATTTTGCGACATCTTTCGGGAGATAATGATAGCTTGGCAGCAACAAAATTTCTTCTGAAAATCGTTTTTTCGGTATCAAAATTCTAAAAACTTATAATGATTTGAAACCAGTTCCGATAATTTGCTGTGACGTGTACGCAACCTCGCGAAAGAACAACAGTTGTTTGAAAAAGAAACTGGGACCTGTTCCAAGAAACTGACTTAAGTTCATTTTTGACTTAGGTTTAAGATTTGTTATAAAAATCCAAACTTTGAAACTTCCACATTCTGTTAGTTAGTGAAATTTAAGACAAAACTTACATCACACAGTTAATCCAAACTTAAGATCTCTTTCTTGAATTGGTTTTGAGACAAATTTAACTTTTATCTTAAAATTTACTAAAATTTAGGATTTGTCTTAGCTAAGCCAGTTTTGTTGGAACAGGCCCCTGGTCAATAAATGACGCAATATTTCATGGCTATGAAAGCCGTCGCTAAAGATCGCTCCACAACTTTAGCAGCAGAATAACGATAGAACGCCATTTTTCCAACACCGTTAAACAATTTACTTTACTAAAGGAAGAATGTAGTTTTTAATAACACTAATTTTGTGTCAGATTTTATCTTACCACTTTTTTACCCACATCCGCGCAAAGTTGTATATTTAGTATATAGCTTTGTACGAAGGCTAGCTGGCTAAGTGTGCGTAAGTCCAATTTCACCCGGTGGCTTTATACAAGTTTGGTACAATTAAACTAAAAACAGATTTGTAATTACATAATGCACGGGAACAATTTAAAATTCAAATTTCACCGGGGCAAAGCCGCTACGAATATCGGTTAGTAATATTGGCAAGAGCGTAAATTATATGGGGTGGGGGGGGGGCTGTGATGTAAGGAAGACAGAAAAAGTTTGGGGCAGATGAGACTTCAAAATTTGAGAGTTCTCAAAAATGTGGCTTCATGTGAACTCTTCATCCGTTAGCTTAGTTTTAAATGACAGCAAAAATTAGTTTGGGGCGACCTCGATTAATCTCGTCATAGAGATACGCGTACATATATTAAGTCATTTATGTCGTTTTTTAACGTATTCAGTAAATTGGATTAACCAACGTCCAAATGAAATGATGTCAAATATTGGTATCGTGAATTTTCACTTTTATCTAAGCATCGAATTACCTGCTGATTCGTCTTAAAACAGTGGACTGTAATCTTTTCGAAGGTGTTTACTCTGAACTGTATTTTGCTCTCGACTTTAAAAAAAAAACGTTTAGGTCAATCCGCACTCGCATAAATCAAGTTAGCGGGTGGTGAATCGTTCCAATGAAGTTATCAATGAACTCCACTTGTTCCACGGTTTTGTCATCTGCAGTTAAGAGCACCAGCTCGCGGTCTTAAAACAACACAAGAAGGGGTACCGTCACAAGACATGAACCACTGACAATAATTGTTTTCAAAGATGGTGCTTATGGGTTTGAGAGTAGAAAAGTGAATTTTTGG
Organism: Phoronis australis; assembly: GCA_002633005.1. Classification (NCBI taxonomy): domain Eukaryota; kingdom Metazoa; phylum Phoronida; family Phoronidae; genus Phoronis; species Phoronis australis. The sequence continues at coordinate 44,779 of NMRA01000472.1, forward strand.
GATTAGACTATTATCGGTTACAAGGCTTTTGAAAGTTATTTTCTATATCCAGAGCTCTAAAATAACAAAAATCCGTAGTGTATCTGTGATTTTATTAGAAATCGCCGATTCCCGACCTTGGCTTCCAGGCATTTGTTGGAGTTGTCTGAAACTCAGGTTGGTGACCTTATCAGTTAAGTGCGGACGGAGTTTAAATTTTGGACATGAAATTGACATGTTGCTGAAAAATTGTGGTGACAAGTGCTCTCTTGTTCGACAAATTGGCTTGTTTATCGACAAGAATGGTGTTCTTCGTCGTGCAAGTAGATTAGGCAGGGGTGATCACCAACACTGTTTCTCTAGAAACGCTGGTTTACTTATCTTGTGATTGAGAGAGCACTGTTACATTCAGGTAAAGGTTCAACTATTGTTGAAGTGCGGAAGGTGTTTTGGATACCTTCGTGTAGGGCTAAAGTTCGTAGAGTGCTACAAAAGTGTGTTACGTGTTAAAAAGTTATGCCGGGAAATGCTTAAACTACTCTTTACTACAAAAGCGATTTTGTTTAAAAACAGCAACTGCAGAGGCTGTGGGTTCCATTTAGTATTGGGACTGATTTCAAATTCATGATTGCCGTTGGCAATGTCAGTTTAACAATTCGTAAAACAGGAAATATGGCACTGTGAACAAGTTGCACAACGCAAGCACTGTATGTCTGACAGACAGAATCACTGCTGTCCTAGTTTTACAACCCGTTTATGGTATCTTTGCTCAAGTGGGACAAAATGCGTGAGCGCACGCCTTTACGCAGACTGGTTGACGTTTTCGTAAATTGCTCAGTAGGCCACCAATTTCGGTTTGAGAAACTGCTACTTTTATTAATTTCATTTGTTAGACTAGTAAATAGTAAAACATGCCAAAATTATCAAAAGGTATTTGAAAGGTGCATTCCAATGATCATGCGCCCTGCATACATTTCATCGTCCAATCTGAACACACTTAGTATTCTTTCCGAAGTATTAGTACTGCATATTAAAATAAGTTGAGCTAATAATATTTCACTCTCTTCCTCAAACTTAACACTGGACACTGTTCACCTTAGTGTGTGTAGTAGGCGATGCATCGTTTGCGACACACCAATTTTGATCTACGAAGCAGACGATACATAAGATAATCACATGGACAATGGTCTAAAGATTCATGCTGCTTTACATTGTGCTAGTGAGATCGCTTTTTGCAAAATCCTTTTCTTGAGTCGTAGTTAATTCGGCGTCGACCATGTGTTGATCCGCATCCCTTTTCTTTGCTATTTGGTATAAAGTATGTCGACATAAGATGATAGAAGACATGGCCACTATAATTTCTATCAAGCCAATAATGGCTTGCACAATGTGAAGGGGGCTGTAGCTAACTGTAACGTCTAGGTGTTGATAGGAGCGCGGAACAGAATAATACATAGATTCTACGAAAAGTACTAGCGCTGCGAGTACAGCAACAGAAGCTGCCGCCACGTGTCGCCAAAGTGGTCGTGTGTCGTATGCACACGCTGCCTTGTAACCTGTGAATCCACTTGGTAGGAAAAAGAGCACCGTCCAGATTTCTATGAGAGCGGTATCTGCCAAAGGAACGTTGAATACGCTTACAATTATCAAGCCGTTAATGATTCCAGCAAAGATGTCGACGAACTGAACCAGTGACAATCTGTAAACGTGAGATCCGTCGTCTGGTAAGAGATATTTCGCTGATTTAGCCGATTGTGCGTCAGCGTCGAGTTTATCTGGAGAAGAAGTCATTTGCACCACTCACCACTTCACTCTGTATTTGCAACGTTGCTATTACCTTATTGCGTTTAAAATTTTCATCCGAAGAGTATATCTAGCACAAAAAATCAAGCTGACAATTCTAAGTTGATTGACAACTTTGCTACATAAGCTGAGGAGGAATGAAAGAGAAGTTCGAACTCCACATTCAGTACTCGTTACGACGAGAAAAAAATGGCGTGAAAACTTACTTTCGAGTTGCATTCTCGCAACAAAAGTATAGTGTTGTTCAAAACGTGCGTTTGACGGCAGCATTAATATGCATGCGTCTGCTGTGACATCTCAACTACTCTATTTGACAACAATTCTCTTTGTTTTTACGTCATTTAACGCTATCAGTCAAATCATAATCTATGGTCAAATATGAAATTCTTTGCGACATTTTATCTACGTCACGGACATAACCTTTCCTTGTTTGTCCACTTTTGTTTGCGTACAAGGTGAAGATTTCAATGTCCGGTTGCATGAAACAGTGCCAAATAGCAATACTATTTGATGTGAATTTGTGTCGCTGTGACCTCCTTTTCGACTAATGACATTTTCTAATAATATAACTAAGTTTAATGAAAACAACTAGGGATTTGTTACTCAGATTGGGGGGGATTGTTCTAAAAACCGCCCGACACACACGACCCCTCGACCCACAACCCCCACGACCGACGACCCACAATATACTCCATGTAACGTTGAGATACTTTTTAGTGACTGAAGAGCAGACGAGACGACTACACTCCGTCGGGAACGACATTTGTAGAGTTGGCGAAGTGTTTTGATTTGATTTGGTCTCGTTGTTGTTTTTTCCATTAATTGCAAAAACAAGGAAAAGCCAGCCGAGCTCACGGCCAGATTCGTTGGTTCTGTAAGTCAGCGCTTGTTCTATGTTCAGGTCTAGTCGAGCTTGTGTAGACTGTGTAGAGGGGGTTGTGGGCCGTGGGTCGAGAGGGTCGTAGGTCGTGGGGATCGAGGGATCTGAGAACAATCTGATTAGGGGCGTTACATGAAAAGATCTCTATTTGTTTAAATAATATTGAGAATTAAACGTTCACTCTCGATTTGTATCAACGGTTAGTAGTGACATTAAAATAGCTTAAGAAAGGACAACCAGTGTAAAGATTTAGGGAACTTGGTTGAATCCCGATTTGGGTTTGTTACAGGCATCCAGGCCCGGAAGAGCTTGATATTTTAATAAATTTATTAGATTTTGAGGTAACCGCCAACACTACGGTGCAAGAACCAAATTATCCTGGTGGAGGTCAAATCTCCAACAAGGATATGACATGCATCCATGTGCCAACATTCTCAATCTCGAGATTCGTAGTGTTAATATAAACAGAAAAAAACTCCAGTTATTATCCACTCCAGGAAAAGTAGGAAGTGGACGGACGACAAAATTAGATTTCGTGTGTGGGTTCGGACCACAATCTAGATTGTGACGAACTCTGTGGTAGTTTACTTTGCAATCCAGGCAAGTTCCGTCATAAAAGGTGATGTGGAACACTGCAAATTACACGAAAACGTCCACGCCATCCAGCAAAACAGGACCCCATTGTTGTATTATAGGAGGCTGCCAACCTCTTGACCAATTCCACTTGTTCTTCATCATGAGAGATAGCACAACATCATTTTTCAAAGTGCATAATCTTTTCTGAAAGAGCTCCAAAGAATTTAACATCTGATATTGAAAAAGATAAATTGAATTCGCTTTTGTTGCTATTTGAGGTGATAAATTAAAATTGATACGTGATGTTTTACATAAAAAATTAAAACTCTTGTCAAAGAGTTATTTTGTTGCTTCGAGTCAATCCCTTGAGCAGGACTGTCATGTCAAATCGAGATTTATTGATCGGTTTTCCGGTTCCGCGTTCAAATTCTGCATATCCAAAATGTTCATTCCGGGTTCAGGAGTATCAGGTCTGAAGATTTTAGAAGCTGGTGTGCTGTCCTTCAAGTCTTCAAGTTCAAGTGTTTCGGATGAACTGTTGCGTTCGGTTAGCGATGAGGAGTCTGGTCCTCTGTTATTATCTGTTCTGTTAAAGACGCAATTGGCTTGGTCAGATTCATTGAACGGACAAACTACCTGATTTCGGCACGATTCAGTTTCAGCCTGACGTTGCACTGTCTTCGCATTCTCGGATAGAGCAATGGGCCTCCCAGTAGATTTACATATTATTGTGGGCGTCCTTGGAATATTTTGACGTTGGTCAGCTTGCCATTGCTCTGTCGTTGATTTTTCGGCTAAAACAACCGGCTTCCCACTAGATCTACATATCTTTGTGGTTGTCTTTATCTCAACTGGAGTAGTTGGAGTGTTTTGTTGCTGTTCAACTTGTCCTTGTAATGTCTTTTGGTTTTCGGATGAACAGACGAGATCCGCAGTGATTTTACTGGTCTTTTGTGGAACCTTGTCGGGTACCTGATCTCGAGAAGGTGAGACATCTTGACATTGAGCTCGTACATGTGCGGTTCCTGGAAACATATTTTTGTCCTGTATCAAACGGTCAGTGTCCAGTGGTTCACTTTCTTTTGACACGCTGAGAACTGGGGGTTCTACTTGAGCAATCACATAGTCTAATTTCGCTGAATATTCTGCGCCAACAACGACTGAACTAGTAGAGTCGTTAGGCTCTCCAAACGATTCCGGCTTCTGGATCACTTTCTCCCCTGTTGCTTTACATGTGATTTCAGTCTGTGTTCCACTATGTGACGCTCTCATCACGTGGAGGCATACAATGATAGACATAACAGAAGTTATCAGTTCGATGATTCCAAACACTGTCAGTGGTATATGTGGTTCGCTATACCCAACGTCCTTGCCGTTGACTACTGACGACTCCGTCAAAAGGGACCCGCCGAAAATCAACAAGCCAGAACAACAACAGGAAATGACCGATAGAGCAAGATGGTTGATGACGTCTGTGCGCCTGCTAGCGCGTGCTGCCACGAAGCCCATTCCTCCAGTGACGACAAAAAATGGCCCCGTCCATAGTTCCAGCGCACCAGTTCTTTCTGGTTTTAGTACTCCTTCAAAGGATATAAACATTCCAGTAAGAAGACTGAGTAATCCCATAAACACATGGATGACAGATAGTGCCAAAACCGTTCCCGGGGGAACATGTAACGTCTGCGGTGGCATTATGTTGTCTTTTCTGTAAGAAACAAGATAGCTGTTTGGTAAGCGTTTTCCTTTTAACATTTGGAGTTATTGACTGGTCAATCGGACAAATCAACGATTCTGTCAAAAAAGTTCCAACCCGTCTTTACTGTCAATTAGAATCCGATATTGATCCGAAGACGCTTTCAAAATTAGGGTATGGCTAAACACTATAAGGACGCGTTGCCTTATACAAAAAATCTTGAACAGTCGAATAGTGAGCTTCAAAAACTGGTCTCACTGGGGTAAAAATTCTCGTTTTAGTTGTTAAATATCTGGCTTCTAACGCTATTTTAGTTTCACTAAACATTTAACTAAATTGCCATAAAAGACTCTACATGTTAGCCAGTCCCATAATTTTATACAGCAGAACGTGAAAATATGCTATGCATAAGTGTTTGAACTTTCGTCTTCACGGCAGGCTGAGTTTCCTAAAGACTGCTACAGCGAGCTGTACCGCTCACACTGTCGTGAGAAGTTGAATTGTTAACAAGCTTCTGTCGATTGTTTCAAGAACGCACTCACTTTGAATACACTCAATAAACCTCAGAATGTCGCGTTGACTATTGCCCTGTTGCTCACTGCTAAACGCTGTATAGCAACGCCATCACACACCAAGATGCCAATGTCGAATAATATCTGACGTCATGTCATTATTGATTAAACGGGCTTGACGCGCCACTGCTAATACGTTTCAAATTAGAGCTTCACTTGCTATGCACTGGATGACTAACACTCTCGAGCTTGTCCTGCTATAAATTGCTGGAAGATGTCGCTTTCGGTTGCTCAGTGTCCGCTCTATTCTCAACATCTTTTAAATGTTCACTGTTTGAAATGCTGGAGGTTTCAATTTTTAGTTCCTCATTGTCTTAAAATTTTCACACCTGCCTCCCGTTCAGTAAAGCTAGGATCTCGCTCACAAGTAAGACTTCGCGAGATTACGGGTGACATTACTGTGTATTTTAAATGAGAACAGGTGACTTTGACTAGATTTTGGCTAGGTCCTAGCGTAAGTCCTAGCGTTACTGAACACACGCCTGGTCTAAATCGGTCGAAACCCCACTGTACACCTTGTAGCCAGAGTCCTCAATGGGTATAAGATGAAGAGCAACATCACCAGGTCCGAGGGTTAGAGCGCCTGCGGACGACTGGGCATCCACGGCTGAAGATTTGCGATGGCCTTTACTATCGAAGAGGTCGCTCGTTGTCTCGACAATGGGCTTATTTTCAGTACCCATAGCCGAATTAGGAACTGTGTGGTCCGTACTCGTCGTAGAAGCGTTTGCAACAGTATAAGGTATAAAAGTATCCTTTGCATTCTGTCTGCCGTCGTCACAAATAGATGTCTTTTTTGCAACGTCAACATATTCTTTGTCTATGTCGTTGACTGATGATGCAGCGCGTGACCTTCGACCATTTCTTGATACTGGCGAAGCGCCTTTGTGCGAAGTTTGCCGTCCGTAAGTTTCTGTGTATCCAGGTGAAGGCAATCTAGATAAACGCGGATGCTCTTTAGTCCTGTTTTCCGAGGGTGGGTATACTACCCTTCCAGACATTCTGCACACTATTTCCTTCTCTTGTTCAGCGTTCGCTTTTGACAGCGACCTGTGACAAACCAAGATAGACAGAATGGAGCAGATGAATTCAATGAACGCGAATGCTGCCAATGGAATATGTGGCTCACTGTACTGTAGTCTGGTGTCTTCTGCCACTACCGATGCGGTTGCATCCACTAGTAAGGCGCAACCAACCATTAATAGCCCGGCCAAGAAACAGGAAAGAACGGCCAAAGCTAAATAACTCGTGACATTTACACGAGTCTTTAGGCGCAATGCAACAATGCCCATTATACCGGTAACGACAAAGAAAGGCCCTATCCACAACTCCAATGCCCCTGCTTTGTTCACATCTAATGCTCCTGACACACTTAAAAAGACAGCCGTGGTCAAACACAGAATGCCCATGGAGACATGGATCATAGACAACGACAGCATGCTACCACGAGGAACGTGTACGTTTCGCTTAAAAGGTTCCATTTTTTGTTTGGACAATTCCTGTAGACTTCAAAACAAATTAAGCTAAAGTAATTAGGTCACCGTGTTTACGATGAAAGTCTCTTTCCAGTACTTTGGTCTGGATATGCTGTTGACAAATAGGTCGGTGTTAAAATGCCTACTTTGACGTTCATAAATCTTCCCACGTACAAGAAATGTGATTCACAATTAATGCTTTTATAGCATAAGGTGCGATCTGATTTCACGTGAAGATTGAAAGTTGTCATATCATTTGTGAAGAATAAGACTCGTTCACGCGAATCTTTTTCAGGATTTTTTTTCCGGAATGTATTCCGAATATTTTTTTGCAAACGTGCAAAAGAGTGAAAAAAGCCAATAATTCCCCAAAATCCGCAAAAAAGATTCCCATGAATGGGTAAACCGTACCAGTTAATCTGATGGCTTCGACACGTTCATCCATACATAGCATCAGACTATCCAACGTATGCACATTTAATTCGGACGTGTAGTAATGACGTATCTACCACTAATACGCCGCGACTTGGACCTACACTTAGGAATGGACTTGCACAGTCACATCACATTTTCAATAATTTTGCACGTCTTGGACTTCTTTCCAAGTCAGGTAAACAAGGATGAACTTGTGTTTCGACAACGGTTGAACCCATTGCAAGCTACCAAAGAGTTGAGAAGGATAACGATTGACCGGGTTCTAATCATTTTACTCGAAATGTAACTCGACATTATATTTGGCATTTTCTATTTTACTTTTGTGCGAGCTTAAAGGCGAAGGAAACCTTTTTCATGTCATTTTTAGCAAAAATAAGGTTCCTTTATTATCCCAGACATATTTTTCAGTTATTTACAGCTTTTCGTAATTTAATTAATTACTCGTCGTCCACTCCGGAAGTGACGTTTTGGGAGGCAAGAATTTCGCGCCAATTTCGTTTCATATAGTTTGAGTGTGAGAGCAGTCGAGTCAATCATTGTTCTACCTTGGTTGTGATAAGTTCGGTCGTCGTTTGCTTTTGTTTACGAGTCAGTCAACATGCCATGCTGTTGCTGCGTACTGGGATGTACTCATTATCGTCTCACGTACAGAGGAAGAACTGTCCCACTTATTTGCCCGAGTGTCCCGCGACACACTCCCACTGGAGGGTGATCTGAGCACTCAAACTGCTTACATCCCGCCGTGTGACTCCCTCGCCACACACCTGGCACCTTCTAAATAGTTCCAATACAAGTCCACAATAAACTTATCAAACTTAAGCTCACCGATCTGTTCATTGGATGACGAACTGTCCTCTTCACTGGGTGTCGAATTCGGCCTGCATTCACTCCCACTACTCAACATCGCTGCAGGGCTGCTTACAGGCTCTGGGCTAGATACAACAGCAAAGAGTGAATCACTGCTAGTTCACGGAATTGCAAGCTATGGGGTACGTTCGGAGGCACGGAGGACAGTAGATGAAGTGCCACCAGTCACTGCATATAGTGGCCACAGTTCGCGAGGCTTCTCGCTTCAAAAACGCACTTCTCGGGAGTGGCCCCGGGAATCAACAGCGACGGTAGCCTATGGCACCCTTCTTCAGGCGTTGTTTCTCAGGGACCTTCATCAATTCAGCGTACATATCTCTGTCGTAATCTGACGGCAGAAAATGTTTGCTACACACTCGGTAACCCTCCTCTGCTTTGTACGTTGCGTGGACGGTTAGCGCTGCGTTTTTCACACGAACGAGCTAGTCAAGTACGACGAAGTGTGTCGTCCTTTGGAAAGCGATGCAAGGTACCCAAAGCGCATGTGAGACGAACACGAGTACATCCCGGCACGCAGCAGCAGCGTGGCATGTTGTCTGACTCGTAAACAAAAGCAAACGACGACCGCACTAATCACAACTGAGGTAGAACAATTACTGACTCGACAGCTCTCATAGTCAGACTATATGAAAAGAAATCGGCGCGAAATTCTTGCCTCCCAAAACGTCACATCCAGAGTAGAGGACGATAAATTATCCAAATTACAAAAAGCTGAAATTAAGTGAAAATGTGTCTGGGATAATCAAAGAACCTTATTTTTGCTAAAAGTGACATGAAAAAAAGGTTGCCTTCGCCTTTAAGATAAGTGTCTATTATACCACAATATCAGCGTCGAATGGCAGATACAACCGTGTGAGATACCATTCTGGCGGGAAACGGAGGCCGGATTCGAACTTGGGCAGCACGTGTTTCGAGTCGTCGACTTTACCACTGCACCACTCAGCGGTTGCCGTCATCCAACGTGAAAGTAGAATACTTAAATGAGCACGCGCAACAATCGCATGTTCAGCAAAGGGCATTGTATCGACACTTATGCGCTATGAAATATAAGACGCATAATTTCCATAAAAACGATATTTCATTTCAGTGAAAATTTTCTTTCATGTTCTCTCACTTGTAAATCACCAATCTCCAATTTGAATGCGGGTATCGTGTCGTCCTGATCCTTTGACTGGAGCATTATACTCGGTTACCAGTGGTAACCTACTTTAGCAGACGATATTTTCCCGGTCGAAGCTTAGCGTGATAAAATGTGTAGTAACCTATAATAGTTGCTAAGCCTTAATTTATTGATTCACTTTATTTCTCCTTAAATTTTCAACTGATTTTGAGTAAAAGCATTATTTGACAAAAATAGCTCAGCTTTTCTTAATAGGTCACGACCTCCGACCCCAGGCCTCTGACATAGAAAGTAGTTACAAAGCCCAGGCTAGTCGAGAAAGGTAGATCGATTCATTGCAATGTTTCTTGTTCAGTATGTAGTATAAATAGATTATTACATATTCTCAGTCGTTATCCCCCTTATTTGAGTCCTCGAGCGATAATTCTCCAAAATCCACTCGGGCTCTAGATAACGGGGGATAACGACTTCGCCATGTAATATTTATTCTACGCTCGAGTACATAATATCTTACGTGGATAATTGTTAGGCATAGTTTGCAATTGATAAACCCAACATTAAGGCTAAAAGTTGGAGTTTGACCACAAAATTTCGAGTTTTTACTCGAGTTTGCAGCACAAATATAAGGGTCATGAAGCACAAACATAATTTCGAGTTCGTTTCGAGTAAAAAGATTAGATTCCTGGATCTGGTCAAAGTCTTTTGAAATTTAAAGTGCTACGTAAGCCTGAGTAGAGTTCAAAAACACTAGGACCTCGCTACAGAAGCAAGACTTCTCCAGATTACGCGAGATATTGTTGTGTATTTTAAATGAGAACACGTGATTTTGGCTAGATTTTTCTAGTACTGACACAGGTACTGAACTCTCAGACCTAATTATTATTGTTGTTTTAAGTTTGGCATTTAATTTCATTTAAGTGGGCGCAAAACGTTAAGACGATGTCATACTAAACAGCATAGTAGCTTTTAATTATTGTAGCAAGCCAACCGCCAAGTTATCAAGTTCAGGGACACCGTGTGTAGCTCTAACTACGAGAAATGTGGCAGAATCTAACTTCAGTGTGAGACCGTCATCCACATAACTCTTTGTCAAGGCATCTTGTGAATTAGCCGAGTCTAAAACATAGTTATTGTAATGACTATCCACATGTAGTGACCAGTCCATTCCTTAACACAAAGTTGAATACCATAGCTTGAAGATATACTAATGTATATGTGTGTGCCTACTTGTTACTTGTGAGGTTTTCATAGTCTAAGGGACATAATATTCGAAGGGCAAATGAGGACATAACGTGTCTAGACAGATTGGAAGCATAGTCCCTCCAGATGGGAAGGACGAACATTTAAATGAAGAGGAAGGACCCCAAATAGGAAGGACAGGCGATAAATGGGAAGGACAGAATCCAAAACTGGGCAGTAGGAACAATAAATGGGAAGAACGGATTGTGACCAGAACGACCATCCAAAATCATACGTACCAAATTAATTTGAATAATCAGAGTAAAAATGAACACTGGTCAGAGTTCAAAGATAAACGGAGATGTGGTCACAGCTAAAAAATCTATTTTTTTGTTAAATGTTTTAATACGAAAAACATGATGTAAAATAATTGGAGTTAATCCCAGAAAGCCTTAGAACGACACACCCAATACGTATTCATTATTTATTAGTCATTTGATTTCTATAAATGCTGATTGTTACACACAGTACACAGTCAATATCGTTACCACCCCAGACCATTTTAAAGATCCTTAGAGACTTTTACATCCGTAAAATAACCACTTACTCCAGCTGCTAAACAACAAAATTAAACCACATAAACCAAGATATCATTCATCTAACTGTCACCACTAATAAGATTGATTTTATACTAATACAAACGAAGCTAAATGGAATATCCTCTTCTCTTCAATGTCTCAGTGAACCTCTTCCCAATAACTATAGCGCCACACTGCAGGAGATGAACTGAAAATAAAGCATCTATAATCATAATTTGTTATAGCATTTGTTCATTCACTACTTGCACACTTTTGGCGGCGCTGCAAAAAATGATTGTTAAGCATTTTTGTTTAGGACACATTGCCTCGTTTTAGCATTAATTTCAACAACCCACACGTGAAAGACCGCGTGTTCTAAAAATGCAGAACCATTGTAGTTTGGGCACGACACCTCGTTGTGAAGCATGATGACAAATTCGTGCAAGGTGTGACAACTAACATGCTTGATTTTTGTTGGTTTTAACGCTATTCTCCGGCTCTCCTTCCGACTGGTAAAATATCGAGATGGGAGACCGACCTGTTTGAACTGTTTTTGATATATCAATATGTGAGAAGGAGATCGAGAAATATATGTTATCCTACATGCACAGGAATACTACTGCCATATCCTACATGCATAGGAATACTACTGCCATATCCTACATGCATAGGAATACTACTGCCATATCCTACATGCATAGGAATACTACTGCCATATCCTACATGCATAGGAATACTACTGCCATATCCTACATGCATAGGAATACTACTGCCATATCCTATCGGTCGCGTTGGGACATTCTCAGATAAAACGAATTCGAGATATGAATAAAATTGGCAATAGTATTCCTTGAACTGGTGAAGAAAGGTGTACTATTTTATTATCATGATGTCATTTTTATGTTAAGTAATAGATCTGCAGACTCTGAAAACGAGCGTCTTCGACACATTATTTTGGAGCCAAATATCGACTTCATTTTTCTACGAAAAATAATTAAAAAGCATGCGGAATTCCCCCACATCAGGCCCAAAAATTTCCCCCATTAAAAATTCCTGTGCAAATTAGAAGAATTACTTCCGCAAATTGTTTTGGCCATTTGAAGCGTTGTCGATGAGAGGGATGGGTTCCTCTCAACCTAAACAATCTTCTCTCAGAAAGCGCAGGCATCTTTCACATCAGGTGAACGAGGGTCCTGCAAAATCTCTCACAAAATATCTTTTAACTTGGACAATTTCAACTGAAAGCAATCTAAATGTTGCCATGATTCGGTTTTGTCAAATTTTGGTCAAATAAAAAGTTAACATGAAATCAGTATAAAACTTTTGTGAACCTTACAGCTGTCTAAGTGGTGACGTCATCTGGTCTTAACTTCTTCCTTACTCAGACCACAGGCGCTTGGGTTTATCTGTTCCTCGATCGCAAATGACGTCACTCACTACTACATATAAGAAAACATAAAGGTTGGACACTCGAAATCTGTTTCCTAAAATTTTATACTCAAATGTGCATGGAACTCCACGAAACTAGCATCGAACAACTCTTAGAATACCTTCTTTCATTTGATCTCTTCAAATTGCCTTCGAGTGGTGATTTGGCGACAAAAATGCCAAAAGAATGCCAAAATCACAAATTCAAGGAACACATTCCGTGATGTCATGGCAGACGGTCTTCACACATCCGGGTTTTTAACGGACGCTCCCGAGCTAAATCCGAAAGTCTATTTTCTCGCGCCGTCCATCCCTCGATTGGTCATGAGAAGCAGAGAGCACTTTAAAAATATCATTGCCAAATAAATGTAACTACTCAGATATTTGTGTCAAATATAAATTATCCTGATACTGTATTGATATGCGAGGTTTTTTGTATACTGTGATTTCTTAGGAAGGTTTTACTTTTAGCCAAAACCATTGAGTTAACTCGTCGGCCACACGCAATGTAATACTTGCACGGACTGCGTTTCCTGGCCGAGTGCGTGTTGTGCTTCAATCAAAAAAGTGCGTGATGTCAAGATGAGAAACAAGATACGCCAGTTTATGCAATAAAATTCTCAGTTAAGGGCCAAAATGAGCCGTCAGTGGAATAAAGTTACAAATAATCATTAAAATACTAACTTTAACATTCTCAGTTAGTCGAGTTTTGGATTAGAATTATTGAATTTGAAATATAGGTTGCTTGCTCAAACTCGAGGTTTCACCTACGACAGGCGTACAAGTTGAAGCACAACTGAAATCCGCCATGTTTACTATTTCAGGTCCTTGAATTCAGAGTTTTGAGAGTGTTTTGGAAATCCCATCGCTCATTCACCACTCACGAAGACAGTTAATGGGATCTAGGAAAGATAAGGCTTCGAAGGTTTATGCAACACCAGACTGAGAGAGGTGCACGCAGATTTTATTTGGATTTTGGACGGTTGAAGTTGGGAGCCTCGGCTTGGCATAGTTTAAGTGTCCAACCTTTATGTTTCTTATATATGGTTATGAGTGATCTGGAAATCCGAGCGCCTGTGACTCAGACTAAAACTTATTTTTGGCTTGGAAAAACTGACAGCTCGTAAAAATTAGGGTTTTCGTCACATAAAAATAACCACGAAATGCCAAGAAAACATGTTGAGCTTGGTCTCCAGCTGAAAACAACTATCAATTCTTCTCAGTGCCCTGAAAGGTGGGTTTTGAGGCGAAATCCATTTTTTTCAGACTAAGGAAACTGTGTGCTTGAGAACCTAATATATTCATTGCAATTAAAGCAAGGTGTGTGCAAATGGTTTCTGTTAAGAGTAACACTGTAGTCAGTTTTAAGCATTTTCTTTAAAATATTGAGGCACCATTAACTTTGCTTCAACAGCACCATTTGGCACTGCCAACATCGATATACACAAGCACATGCACACATAGGCACACATGCGTACTCGTAAATCAGTTGGTGTTAAGATATACTCTCGTGAGACTTAATGACTGTATTGGACACCTTGGCACGTTAACTTAAAAATGTTGATGCAATGAACGATTTGCATTTCTTCGATAAGTTTCAGCACGCGTACCTCGTCCAAACTGAAAGTTGCCTGTCCTCTGGCTGGATCCTTGTACTTGTCGAAATTCCCTACAAAAAGAAGTGTTCGTTGAAATTATCCCTGAAAGTACTTTACACAATAATGTTGATTCACGCAACCATAACCTTGTAAGGTATGGTTTGTCGTCATGATTGTATATATGTAAGTATTTATGTATGTATGTATGTATGTATGTATGTAGAATTTTTTGTATGTATGTATAAATGTATGTGTGTATGTGTAAATGTCTGTTTATGTGTGTGTGTATGTATGTATGAACGTATGTATGTATGTATGCATATGTATTTTTGTGTAATGCAAGGTCTGTTAAATAAAATACTGGCTTCTGTCGATTCCAGAGTCCAAAGAATTCTGTCGTAAGTTCGGAATGTCACATGTTCTTGTATAGGCACACAACGTAGCTGTGCAATATCCATCGCAAAAAACGAAGAAAACATAAACAGATGAACACATCATTTACACTTATTTCTGCAACTTTGATCGAACACATCCGTCATCATGAGAGAAAAATCTGGCTCGAGCACAAAATACAGTGATTGACTGTAAATACCTTACACACTGTAAACTTATTTTTAGGAAATAAATCCAATTTTACGAAACCTAGCCAATGAAAAGTAAAAAGGAGAGACTGCACCAACTCAAGAAGCAGAAAGTATCACAATAAAGTCGAGTTAACAACTTGCTGACACCAGTCGATGTCTTATGGGTCTAGTGCTGACGCCAGTCGATGTCTTATGGGTCCAGTGCCGAGTTGCATGGCACAGTCCTAAATACGGACTTAACTAAGTTCCCTAAATCTGAGTACTTG
Organism: Phoronis australis; assembly: GCA_002633005.1. Classification (NCBI taxonomy): domain Eukaryota; kingdom Metazoa; phylum Phoronida; family Phoronidae; genus Phoronis; species Phoronis australis. Next base: position 59,812 of record NMRA01000472.1, read on the forward strand.
TGTCTTTGTTTACTCAGAAATGTCATGTTTCTCTATCATTTTATCTTTATTATGACCCCTTCCTTGACTAATGAAATTTTCTAATAAAATATTTCAAATTAGACCATTATTTCAATGGAAATGAATCAGGACTTAGTCCTAAAAGTAGGTCCATTGCATGAAAAATTTTCTATTTGTTTAAATAATTCAGAGAATTCAGCGCAGAATTCACTAGCAAACTGACTTGGTAATGGAAATAAAAAGAAAGGACAATCAGTGTTTTCACAAGTCTACAAATGCGGTGAAATGTTAAGGAACATAGTTGAGTCCCTATTTGGGACTATTTCATGCAGAATATTTAGGCCCTTGGTGTAGTTGTTCAACCGATTTCTAAAAAGGTAATGAATGATGTGAAGTAATCTATGTCAGCATTTATTTGTTGCAATGTGATAGTTATGATGAAACTCATAAAATTGCAAAGCACCTATACGTGGTTAAACACAACTTCTCGCCTGCAACAGGCGAACTTTTAGTAGTAGATATCGTTGCTTTGGAGTTTAGCTGTCACTTACTTTATTTAAAAAAGACCTTGTGGTGCCAGGTAGAGCAACGGTCCTACGGGAAAATGTTACATCGAGAAAGAAAAGATGGGAGCATTAGCAGATGACATGAAACAGCAGAGATGGGCAATGAGAAGCGACTCAGTTTTTGTTCATGGATCAGCATGTCGGGACAGATCCAATAACGAAGAATTCGATTCTTTAGGGAGAAACCTCAATACGACATAGGTTTCGCAAAATATTGTCGACGTGCAAATCAAGATTAGCGGAAGGCACGTGCAGCCACAACTGGCGCTATTACTGTATGATAATGAAATGAGATGAGACCAACTGTAGAACAGAATAACATCTAGTGTCTTTATTCCACAAGATAAACGACTGGACGACGGGCATACTCTGCTGGACGTCGAGCTATATTTCCCCGCCACACAATTCACCACTTGCACGAATTCGCCATTATGCTTGAGAAGGGGGTGTTGCGTCCAAACTACAATGGTCCTACATGTTTGGAACACGTGCGCTTTCTCGTTTGCGCTGCTAAAATTGATGCCAAAACGAGGCATTTTGCCCTAAACAACAATGCACAACAATCGTTTTTTGTAGCGCCACCAAAGTGTGTAAGTATTGAATAACAGTGACATTAATGACCCGGTACAGTCTCATGATCAACTGAGCTAGGGGGACTCATCGAGCATCATGCAGCAAAACTGGTGTGTCATGGCAGATAAGGGCCGATGAAGCCAACCGGAAGGTACACAAGTTAGATACACGACTGCACAGGTAACGGGTGGAAGTGTCACAATGAATCGTATAATTGTGGAGATTGGATGTAGTTTTTGGGGGCAACGAAATAACTACGGAGAGAACATGTCAACATATGTCGCAGCAGAAGCAAACAGCATCAGTATACATCTGCCTGTAAGAAGCAACACCTACCAAAATGACCGTAGCAAGACCAGAGCAATGGACCTACATCAAGTCCGGACGGGAAGTTCGTGATCATGCTCGCGAGATATTTTAATATTAAAATTTCTTACTAGCGTTATGTTTCGTGATCCACCTCACCAAACCACCCCCAGTGTTCGGAGGAATTTGGAAGTACACACTTTTGGGAATGACTCATGTACGAAATGGAATGTCGTATTTAAAATCCAGGAAAGCTCCACAACAATGGTGAATACAAATGTATTTCAAAACTAGTGTATTTGTGATCAGGGACGCCAAAGCTAGCACGTGTGTAAGCATGTAAGCTTATGACTGAATGCAAACTACATGTATAACTAAATGTTCCTGTGACATACACTGTGTTCCTACGTAATAAAAAGTATCTGCAAACGGCAACGAAATTACTCTCATGTGTTCTTGTAAACCAGTTCAGTTTAGTTGTTTTAATTTCATGATATCGTGCCTCCAAGAAGTAAAATATAAAGGACCCGTATTTATTTGCCGCATTCCTTGGCTTTTATAAGACCATTGGGGATTTTGGCATTAATTTCCTTTAAAAGGTGCAATTTTCACTTTCACGTACACGTTTATACAGATCAACCTGCGAAGTATTGCATTATGTGAGACTAATGTGAAGGGTTGACCTTTCGCTTGAGTTTTCGTAAAATTCGCCATCTTGTAACCAGGAGTACGTGGGGGGATTCATTCACCCTTCCCTCACTGAGAGCCTCGGTCTCACCAGACACAGTTCATGCATACCTTTCATTGTCATCAGTCTGGATAGACACTGCACAAAGTCGTCAAAGGACAACTTTCCTTTCTTGTTGTTGTATCTGACCGCCACCTTGTCAAGCGTGCTTTGGGAAAGGTTGATACCTGAAAGACAAGAGCAACTTCTCACAATGACTAACGTCAAGGAACAATCTGCTTCTGTGTTCTTTTGCAACGCCAGTGTCTTTGTTTCTCAATAACGTCAACGGATAAGTCTGACATATCAATCAAGCCATTGATTCTAGCTAATCAAGGCTCGGGAACATGCAAACACTCCAATTAGTCCCACAAACATCCGTTGTCAACGAAACCAAAAAGTTGATTTTTATTAAGCTTGCGATATCGCGCAGATGTAAGGTTTACGCAGCAAAAAATAGAAGTTTGCTGGATTTAAAAGCATTAGACTTTACGATTCGCTGAATATACACGAGGAAATGTACGTCTGATAAATGAATCAACCCAAAACGAAATAAATCCACCTTCATAGTATTTTAAAGTATTTCTCTACTATTATCAGATGTAAATTAAGGTAACAATTAAATATACGGAACATGCGTGGGAGACAGCACATGTTTAACCTACGAAAACGCGTGCCTTTGTTGTGACATACATTGTCGGATTTTATACTGCTGCCAGGGTGGCAATACGTGTCGGCGTTCGCAGCCTGTATAGTCGCTGCGAGTAGGGACAATATGTGTCGATGGCGACAAGGCATGGAGACACATAGTGATGGCACATACTGTTGTCACATAAGACCATGAACATTTACCGAAATTACTTGGCTCACAGTGTACATGAAGCGTGCGCACTACTACTCGTAGGACTAAGTGAAGGCATGGCGAAGTGTGTAGTCGATGAGGGACTCTACCAGTAGATCAGGTGGGTGTGACAGGGGGTCGGAATGCAGATCCAGAGTTCGAATTGGGGGGCTACCGAAAGTTGAAAGAAAAACAGTTTAGTATCCCAACTACTCCTGATCGCAAAGCCAACGCTCCCGCAAACGAGGTTGTTACATTCAGGGGAAGTGACAGCATATAGCTTGACAATATTAAATCAAATACTTAAAGATGGCTATTGAATACTTCCCACGTAATGTGCAAGAAAAATGTGACCCCTCAACTTGGACTGTCACAAGGAAGGCTCTTTGAGCAGATAAGATATCCCCAGCCGTAGAAAAGACGCTCATTGGCAAAACGCGTTGCCGGTTACTAACTGATTTTCTATCACTACTGAGGACTATCGTCAATAGAAGTTGACTGCTGGTTTATAGTTGAAGTGATCCCGACGAATAGTTTACATGTTGGTTACAGAGGGTACAGACTGCTACGTTTTTCTTGTCACTGCTCTAATATGTATAGTACAATACTGGACTCCTGTGAGAAGCCGCTTTTGTTATACTTCACACACATTTTCGTGAACTTTTACTAGTTCATCTATTTTTTGATCAAACGCAACTAAAGATTCATAGTAACTAAATCAAAAGTTGTGACTGGCGACCTATTTTCTCTGTTAATTAAGGAACATAATTTATGTTTAGTTACTGTTAGGTGATGCTTATCAAAACCGAGCAGAAAACAAATATTTGTGGACCCGATGCGCGATTCGAACCGACAGCTCTGGGACACGGTTCTTGATAATTTCGCACACCTGTCACAGCAGTAAAAATAATTTCAGGCGCTCTCGTACACGTTTTACCAGACTTGCGCCAGCTGCTCATGTGGGCCCAAAGCACTGATCACTTGGGACTATTTTACGCTTTATTAAGCCGTATAGTAAGCTATGAGCCTCTATATTTGAGAACGTGCTATGTCGTAACTCGTCATGTTCTCATCTGAATTTGTGCAGCACCCACTCATTTTTTGCATTTTATGGCGCTTTGGGTTGTCCATTATACATGTGTATCAAAGTATATTTGTATTTTGTATGTGTACTATTCCTCTACACATCATAAAAATGGCATATCACTTGAGAGCCATCTTTTTTCCGTTTGAAATACAGGCTCTTGGTCCCACCTGCGTTTTACTGTTTTATTCTACCGTGATTGATTGGCATTCCTTCCACCACTGTACCAAAATTATTCGCCGTCACTAAGCTGTTTTGTGTTTAATCGTACGGAAAAGATTAGGAAGTTTTAAATTAATAAATGTTTTGCCAGTCAGACCTTGCTTGCCTAGTGCACTTCGCAACTCGTACATGTCCATAGCGTTACTGTTGTCTTTGTCAAACTCGCTGAATATTTTCTGAAACGAAACGGAAAATAAAACTTATTCATGAATTGAAATGAAAGCTGCATTTCACTCAGATATGTTGCCACCAGCAACTTAGCTTTGTTACTTACCACAGTCACAAGCGATCAAATAGTACGACGAAGATCGCCGATCAAATTGAAGACCTATAGCCGGTATACGACTTATATATCTACCCAGAACAACACAATATTCTCTGGCAGCATTGCGTTAACGATCAAAATGAGGAAATGCCATTGTTCACAAGTCCATGAACTTACAAACAAAAAAGTACAATGTCGTTTGTCGTAATTAAACGTAGCACCATCATGTATGTTACAAAAACACTGGAGTACTCTGAACGGAACTGAAAAGTTAGTCAAACCCACTTTCAGTTTAATAGATCACAAACACATCGTTTGTCTGTTCATGTTTTATCTGCGGTGGCCAAGGTCAAACAGTGGTTTCCAATAACAAGGAGGGTATACCTTGAACAAGTGACGCAATTTGCGTTGTTGGGACTAAGCATTCAGAGTTTACTCAATAAAACAGGAGTACGGGACATGACGTTCAGATAGCTGTCATGTTTCAAGACTGTTTTCCTAGAAAAACGTGCTTTTACTTTTTGCTTATATTTTTACAACTTTCGTTGCAAAATTATCTCACTTTTGACCACACGGTATATCTTCTTGTAGTCTGCAAAAGGCTTACTACCAATAGGTTTACGGATCAACACCTACAAAAAGTTAGTATGTTTGAAACGAAATCGTTATGAGTGGCTTTTTCAGGGTACCCTCCTTCAGATTACTTTTTACGAGTCCATTGTCTAAATGCGTGCACACCCAAATTTTGCGAAAATTCACCAGTTGAAGCTGTCATAGACAGCTATGACATTTGAAAATATCATCATTCCTAGTGAAATAATTTTCGAGACTGAGGGTGGAGTACGAGACTGACTGAATGACACACATATTGATAACTCGGATAATTTCTTGACTTAGAGATGACATTGCATTTATGTATATGGTACATATTTACCGTGTCGTCCCCATGTATCGCTAACTTCTATAATTTGTCGTCATTTGGCTAAATGCAAAGGCTTACAGCGTTGCGCAAAGCCTCTAGTTGATACACGCCAATTCCGAACGCGCAATGTAGTTTGATAGCAACCACGAGTTAAAAACGTTGAATACATACCATCTGATCCTTCACAAGCATCCACAATGTCTTGAATTCTGCATAACCAAGTTTTCCGTTGCTGTCTTCCTGAGAGTCGAGTTAAGGTAAGCGTTAACGAAAAGTTGGATGAATAACCTCGTAACACCATATCTAAGAAATGGCTGACAGGACACGGGTGAAATTTCTGAACTTTCCTCAGTAGACTTTTCCACGTTTGCATAAAGGGATATCGAAAACAACACTTTTATGATTATAATGAAACAAATCAAAAGTTCCGGAAAACAAACAAATAATAGTCTAGAAAACTCTTACAGCGTTTTTGAGATTTCACATTTATATAAAATGATTTGATTAATTAACAAACAATTTGATAACGACATCACTAAATGGTCTAATGTTAGTTTTTGTGAGCTGAGTTTAAGTTGTGTTGTTCATTACTTATTCACCCGTTGTTGGAAAAAATTATGCAGTGAAAAACTTAAGTGGCCTGTAAGTAGGTCGACAGAAGTCGATTCCTTCACGAAATCAACTGATGTCAGAGCATCCCAATGACTGAGTTCTGCGCCAAGTTTCGCAAATATCAAACAATCGGTTTTCTAGATTTTATCCGGCAAGGAATATCTTGTGGAAAATTAAAGATACGCCAAGCGCGTTCCCAGGTATCATCCGGAAAGGTTTTCAGCATCTTGACCTGTGAAAATGGCTGACATTTGAAAAAGACAATGAAAATAACGCACTTTATTACCTCCCGGACAAAGGAGAGTTCCATCGCTGGTAAAGGCCCTATTTTATAAAGGCAAATAAAAACTAGTTTTTGAATGTGAAGTTTTTCTGCACAAGGATACGTCTATGAAATTGATCAGGCTGCGACATGCCTCGAGACTGAACTCGTTACCCGCCATTACTAAAATAGTACAAAAACACAATACAACATGTCAGATCTTAACAATGCAGCAGAATGCTACACAGTACAATACTACACAATACAATACTACACAATTCAATACAAAAAATACAATACTAAACAACACGACACGACACAATACAATGGAATACATATTACTACACAATGCAATACAATACAATACAATACTAAACAAGACAACACAATTCGTTACTACAAGTATACGATGCAATACCCAAGGAGTGCACTAAAACGGATGGCCAGACATCTACAAATTCAAAGAAAGTTAGATACAAGTTTGACACTATTTAACACGCCAAAATACTATCTAGTCTATGAGTTCCAGTCAGAGAAATACCACAATCATCAACACTCGATTTTTTTTCTACAGGCCAACGATGAATCAAGAAAATAAGCTTAAGTTCTAAGCAATAGACGTTCGATTTCAACCTACCAATTCAGCACCCAAACACACGGACTTCGAGCCCCTCATAATTTTATACGCCAGGCCTTCGAGCCTATTTCAAACAAGAATGGCTCGACGACGTATTTGAAATAAACACCCTATCCTTAGACAAAACGCCACGAAAAAAACTTAGAATGTCAAGAAATAGGGTCACCAAAGAATAGTAGGACAATAATATAAGATAGTGCTGGGTCTTACTAGGCAGACCCGTAGGTAGGCAAAACTTATTGGGCGGGGGGGGCACAAACCTTTCGACTTCGCCAAACAAGTCCCCCCATCGCCAATACCTCCGTCACCCCACCCCCTCTCGCTCCCGTGCTCCCGATGCCACCATATTTGTACCGAATCTCCCACGTCCGCCCTATGTGAGGGGCACAGTGGCGGATTTAGGGGTGGCCAAGGGGCCATGGCCCCAGTATAATTCCCCCAGATTCCATTTGGCTGTTCGAGGGTGCTAATTTCTGAGGGGTAAAACTTTGACCAATACTCTGCCCTAACCCCCACAACTCAAAATACTGAATCCGCCGCTGGGACAACCCCGCGGAGATGAAGCCATCAAGAGTTGAGTAACCGTGAACCAACACGGAGAGTAAGAATGGGGCTAGTACCAGTACACGGACTGGTAGCGAGGAGCTGCCTCAAATAGCTATAGATGAGATCTAGCAGCAGTGTGAAAATACGAAATTCCTGATAAACTAAAGCTAGTTGCTGGTCAGCTCAGCTGTGATTCACTTGAGACAGGCAGCTCGTACCAGTCGTCTGCGCTCGCTCTACGATCAAGATTCGTTTTATTGTGATCCAATTTCGGGAAAATTTTATTTTATTATGGTCATTCTTTGAAGGATTTTTTTTTTGAAAATGTGAGGTCTCGAAGCCCCTGGTATAGTGCCTTTGGGGCTGTTTCAAAATGCCTAGATTAAACACGACTGTAATCCAGTTTCTGGTGGCTGGGGAACAGGATAGTATGTGCTAAAAATGAACGCCTGGAGTTCAAATTCAGTTCCCGTGGATCACTGAGATTCTGCGCGCCGGGCTTACTGCAGGGTTACATCTTATTTTTAACGAGGGTACGTCAGTCATGACGTGCACGCAAATCAGGACAAGCAATCAATTCCATATTGTAAACAAAAATTCATTGCTTAGTACTACTGGAAACTAAAAACACCAAGGAAGTGCAAAGACAACCTTTCCAAGCAATGAGTTTAATTTTATTTATTTGAGGATTTTTAAAACGTTTTTTCTATCTACGGTTTGTGAATCCGAATTTCATCAATCTTTGAGAGTTATTTTAGATATGCAAAAATCGTCTACAAGTGTACTTAGCTATTTGGGGATCGGATTATAGAGTTTTTCCAACTTCAGGCTGCAATTCACTGAAACATCGTCAATTCTTACAAGATTAGCTTCTAATTGTCAAAAATCATTTATGAATCTATCGATTTTTCATAGATACATAAACAAGTAAACAAGAAACCAACGAACTTTTTTATAAAAACGGAATGTTGTAAGCAATTTCCGCATGTATGCCTGCAGACTTTTGATGGGTAACCGGTGGAACTTGGGAGATGGGGCATTCGTATTAAGGTGTATGTTTGCTCATTTCGGAGGTGCCTATAACCGTTCACGAGGTAAACTTGAACTCCACTGACAAAAAAAAAAACGCTGAAATCTTTGGTTATCATTGCGAGAGTTTTTGAGTACCCCTTTTCGACATGTACTCGGTCATCACAAATAGTAGCCTAGACAGCAGCGTTTTCCACATGTGGAACTAACGATCGGAAATAGTCCTTTTGGGTATTTCACAAATAGTGATCTTCACGTTCTTCAAAACTCCACCCTTTCGATGGTGGCAATCCTACTATATTTTTTCACATTTTTGGTTGTTTGGGTCGAATGGCTGTGCTGTGCACGAATGTTTTGTTTTTTGATGAATTTGGAATCTCAATTTCCATCGTGAATACTTGGCAGTGTCGGATTTACATGTATACAGGGCAAAAGGGACATTTCCCTCGAACTGCTCCACCAAGAGAGGGTACCATCTGAAATGGGACGCCTTAAGATAAAAAGCTAAACATCATTGAGCTTGGAAAAAAGGGTGACAGTGCATTCCACCGTCGTGTGGTCCTAAAACGATGCAGGGATTGACCTCCTTCAACATGAAAGCCGGTTGGACGATCTCACAAAAAGCAGGAAAATAGAGGTAATCGAGTCCAACAATGGACCCTCCCTCCGTGAGCGGCCACTTAAGAATTTGTCAATAAAAACACAAAAAGGGGACCACTTGAATGTCACCAATAGCTCCTCCAAGGGCGGGGCCCCTAATTAATGAAAAAATCTACATTTTCAAATATCAGGAAATGCGCAGCAATTGATGTTATCTGTCAGGTCATCATATTTTCTCAAGTAATATACAGTTTCGAGAGAAAAATAAAGCGTTATCCCTTGCCAGAGAAAGGCATCTGGAAAAATAGAGTTTTGCATTCGCAAAATTGACTTATTGAATTTAAAAATCCAGTAAATTAGTACGCTCCGAAAAAGCTTCGTTTCACAAATTTTCTCGATTTTTCGAAATATTATATATATGATTGATTTCGTGCACGTTTAGACGATCTGTGCTGCAAAAGCGGAAACCCTAACAACCATGTCGAGGACAGGGTCCTCAAAAGGTAAACCATGCACTGATGTAGAGTTGTTAATAATTCCTGAATTTTCTCTCTTATCCGTATTTCGCAGTCTTTCTTTTCTCACTGTCCCCGGCTCTACGCCTACATCGGTTTCCACGGCTGAACCCTGACACCTAAAAGTTTTTTGAGAGGGGGGGGCGTGCCCCCCAGCCCCCCTCGCTTCCTAAGGCCCGGAATTCTCCGTTATGACGGCTGGGCGGAACCGGATTCCACGTCAGATTAGTCTTCTCTCATGACCGAGAATGAAGGGGAATTTCAATTCCCTACGAACAGCCAATGACATTCTACACATATTTACTCACGTACTTTTATAAAGTTGCAGTGGACCCGGCTTCTGTCAAAACTTTTGATTTAGACAACTAATCGTCACAAAAAGGGCTTCCACAACAGATGTATTTGACTTTCAAAATGGTAACACGTAATGGAAAAATGTTAAAGGAAATGCAGCTTTACCGTGAGTGGGCAAAATGCTATTGAGTCTCAAAATATTCGTGTCGATTAACTGGCTGTATCATTGAACAATTTTTTATTGGTATACAGAACATGTGCAACAGAAAAGATCAAGCTATTCTCATTCTTAACTTACAGTCACACACTCACACAAGCACCCGCCCCCCTCAACATATCCACCCAATTTAGGTAGGATGTTGTCAGGAAAAAGTTATGGTTAATCAGTGTCTTCAGGTTGCCTGGTTTGGACAATTATTGTCTTTCAAAAAGCATGTTTTATTTTCTTAGTTACAGGAAATCTCTGTCTCAAATCTTTAAGTTGAGAGATTTCTTAAACTTGAGTTCGATGTCTTAAAAATCCGTGACCTATCGTGTGAGAAGAGTCATTCTGTGACTACTGATTGTTGACTATTGGTCGAGACCGTACTCAATAGGTTCAATAGCCTTAATCCACTTGGTCACGATTTTATGCTCTGATCAATTAAGCAATAACAAACTGCTAGCTATTTCCACGCCCATACATCCTGCTATACCAAGGTGCCAGCTGAGGGTAAGAAAGGGGGACAGATTTAAGGGATCCCCATAAATCCACCGTGAAAAGTGTACTTTTTGGATGATAAAATTAAGAATAAGAGAGGGTGGACACTTTGTACCGTGGTGATACATTAGATTTTCGGACACCTGGTCTTACGTGGTACAGAGGAAACGATTTTTCAATCAATTTGTAGGCGTGCGCAATCAAACTGTTGCATTTTGTAAACTTTGAATAAAAAATTCTCTTAACTTATCTTGGTGAGGTTGTGACCGTACATACGCGGCCAATGTAGTGTTGGTAACAAGAACTTTGTGCTTACTCTTTTTTGTAGCTGTCGACAAAATTTGTTGCAGCTCAAAAGCATCAATTTCCTTGTCAACGCCGGCGAGTTTGTCAAAGAGTGCCTTGAAACTTGAGTCCATAGCGGCATCTTCATCAGGAGTGGGTTTTTGGAACTGAAACAGTTTAACATGTTTAAAGATATCTGAAACCTTATTTACAGAAATAGGCCGTTTTAAAAATATTTCACATGTGTGTAGCAAAACACCTTAACCTCATTATCGAATACAAAATATAAGCCATGTAGCGAGAGAAACGATTTAGCAGAACCAATCAAATCGAATCTCCCGCCATAGAGCAGTTCTGTATGTACCCCTTCGCCCTTTCAATCACCGAGTTAATATAACATTGAGCCAACGAGGTGTACATAGCATAGAAAGATGCTGCGGAAACGAAGATAGGCCGTAGTTCTTATCCTGAGGGAGTTGTGCGCCTGCCTGCATAAGAACGTTGAGAACGAATACACCGAGTCCAAGTTGCAGCACCGACCCGTGATTTTGTGTTCAATTTCAACATAGTAAGTTGAGAAAAAAATAAATTCTCACTGAAATGTATTAATTTGATCTGTAATATGACATTTCGCTGTTTCGGTCTCGTGCTTACGGTGTGCATTAACCACTGACTTACTTTCTATTGTCTATTTCGTACTTGGTTTCTCGATATCAGTCTCCCAGAGCGTGGTGTATAACAATGAGGCATATTCACAAAATTAAAGTTAATTACACACTGCAAATTCAGAATGACATTGCGAGTGAATGTTGGAATAGCGTACATGGTTAAGGCTTATATAGGTTATATTGACCAAAAACAAGTTTTCACCGAATAATTAAGCGATAACCGCAAGATTTTTAAGACTCGTGGCGTTTTCCGTTTTTTCTTGGCTTTGGCAAATCGACTTAAGCTGAGCTTAGGAACGCGAGTTTTCGAAAACGGCTCTGTGAAATTCATCGAAACTTTCCAATTTTAATATTTGTTGATCAATCTCAAAAACAATGTTAGGTTTTTCCTTTTTAGCGCCTAGTTTTTGCATAACCGGAGTAAAATAGACGAATACGACAGCTATGTTTCACAATGAAAATACCTTACGTTTCCCAAATTAATTTGACATAGAAACACAAATAAGTCAGTTATGAAAAATTCCTAAAAGCATTTTTCATGTAAACTGTGAAGTTTTTATTTAAAAAGTGTTTTATTAAAATCGACCTAAGAGTTATTTGGTATGAATGTACGTTTCTTTAAAATGAAAAATAAAATTTGACTTAAAAAGTTGGTTAAGTAATAAAAATAATGGCACACAAATATAGTATTTTTATAATTTCTGATCTTTTTTCATTCAGAAAATATATACTTTTACTAGTTGACATGGCTTGGTTTTCTGATATATGAGTTAGAATAAAGGCCACTGAATAAGGTTTGAGATAACCGTAAGATGTATAAAACAACAAGGAATCTTCAGAATAAGCCTACAGCAACATTACGAGCCTCCCAAAACAATTGCTTTGAAAAGTATTCTATATCTGAGAGGCAAAACAGAGTTTCGCGATACAAGTGTCGATGATATTGGAAAAGTTAATCACGCGATGGTTTCCGGAATGCTTGGATATGGACACGTCAACTTTTTACAGAGGTAATGTCTAGCTATATAACAAGTCATTTTAGTTCCTATTATTCACCAAAACGTCCAATGATCCTGGATTTTTTTTCTGTAAGTCCCCAAAAAACGTTTAATGTTCAGCACTTTTTCTAAGAATTACGTGACTCGATATTGAATGGAATATTAATCATAAAAATAATCAGTTATTACTTAAAAATCTAAGACACGGCCTTGACATTCATTCAGCTCTCAAAAAATCCAACCAGGAATAGAATCGTTGGACTCTCTCTCGAGATTCGTTTTTCCAAGTCTGAAGTCTTGCTCAAGGAGCAATCGCTGAAAACGCAATCTTATATCAACAGTAGAACACTCACCGTTTTGTTCTCCATTTACAGACTGAACAGCGACGTAGCCAAGTTTCTTCATTTGTTCACTTGAACATGGGAGGCGCAGCACTGAAAAAGTGTGGGGGGGAAAGTCCCCCCCAGCATCGCTGTGGTGCACCGCCAATAGACCATGAGTGGCTCAGCACTGAAAAAAGTGGGGCTATAGCCCCCCAGACCCCCATGGAGCACCACCCATATTGAAGGAGTGGGTTGATTGACCAACAATAAGGGTTCAGACAGGACGTCTTTGCAAGAGTGTTTCAAAAACTGGCGATTGTCAAGAGAACACAACTACTATTTATATCAAGTTAAACTTATTTGAAATCGTTACATATTTTGCATCCAGCACAGCCAATACTTTTAAAATGGCAATTACATGTAAATTTAAAAGCGGTGGTAGAACTTACCTTGCGTCTTTCGATCACTGTGGCTTTGTCATTGGAACTGGAATGAGAAAGTAGTAGTAGTAGTAGTAGTAGTAATACACTTTATTCACTTTAAGTCAAAAACCAAAAAATACAGTTGATATAAATTTACGCTTATGGAGACTCCGTGAAGGACCAGAGAGGTCCGCTGACCACGGAGCCACCAGAGAATAAGAAAGAAAAAATACAGCGTTACAGATAAGCAGAACTATAAAAATTAGGTGATGATGTACTTTAAAACTACTTGTGTAAAGACTGGGAGAGATTATCGAAAATAGTTACATACAAAGCAGTTGGGAATAGTGCACTCAAGTTCATAATTTTCAAAACAAACATTCTTAAAATAATTTATAACAGAGGATAACGAATGGGTAAAAAGTTTTTGGTAGACACTTTCAGGAAGGTTATTAATGATATGAGGTAGGGCATTTCGAACTGAATCTTCAACAAATGATTTAGTACAACGGGGAGTATGTAAAAGATGTCGTTGCCTAGTGTAATGTTCATGAACAGACCCACGAGTAATTAAATTGAACGTGTTAAAAAATAAAGGTAAGTAATTATGAACATATTTGTAGAAAAATTTAATAATAGCAACAACATACAAGTCCTTTATTTTGAGTAACTGTGTAGTCTTAAATAAAGGATCTGTATGGGCATT
>NMRA01000472.1:74498-97392 GCA_002633005.1 Phoronis australis
GGGGGGGCAGGGCAGAGTATTAGCCATGATTTTGGCGGTCAGACGTTCACACCCCCGAATAGTCAAATGCAATCTGAAGAATTTTAGGGGGGGAGGGCATGGGCCCCTTGGCCCTCTCTAAACCCGCCACTGGTTCTGTCTTAGCGAGTTACTTATTGACAATGCTGTGTTTTAGGAAAAAGTTATCTCTGTTTTTTGACTTACGTTGGAGTTGAAAATTCATGTACAACCCAAGAAAAAGTAACCAGACAACATACGGTTTTCCCGTCTTGACGGTTAATTCTGTAAATAGCAAAATTTGCTGCTTATAAGCCTAATTCACGCAGACAAGAAACGCGCTTCAAAACAAGGCTCTCTACGATACCTCCGTTAAATGGCTTGTAGGATAGTAGTGTTCCGCATTGCTCAAACGGCGATAGAAAGAAAACGAACATTCAGCTGTCTGTCTTTTGTACAATCTCTAATGCCGTTGAGATTCGGAAGCGTTGGATCGTTGTCATACGCCGCGACGAAGGAAAATATTTCCGGGTAAAATTTGTAAATGTTTTCGAAAGTATGGCCATACTTTGTCGCATCTCAGTTGCCGAGCATCACAGCAACGGCCGGTGAATCTTCGTCCAGCCAGGCTGTGTTTTCATGAATCTAGGTTGAAACATGATACATGTGTTTCCAAAAAGGAAAGGGCCCCCAATCCCTTGATTTTGGGGCCGAATATTGGCCCTATTCCCCCCTCAAAAATGTTGAAAAATTATGCGAAATTCCCCTCACGATGCGTAAAAATTAGTCTGAAGGGATTTGAAACCTAAAACATGAAATATATGTAAGAATTATTAAAAACAAATGGTCAAATAATTTTAGCTTCAATTACCTGCCTGGTTTTTTATTTTAATAAAAATAATTTTAACAACATCAATCATTCTTGCAGGTTAATGACAAATCAACTGTTAGTCCCAGTAGTTCCAACTCACTGCAGGACCTAGTAGGCTATGCTTGATGTTAATATTCGTTATCAACAAATTAAACCAAATGTGACTTGCACATGACAGCAAAATGCGATGAGCCACCACTGTCAAATATATCTGCAACTCGTCAGAAATACGAGCAGATAACCTGGTTGGTGTAGAAAGCACTTTTATCAACAATTTACAAGAACAAACGTAACCTGCATTCAGCATATGTACATGTACCTAATCCGTAACACGATCGCCGCAATTTAGTCATATTTACTTTTCATGTTTCGAACCTATTTTTCCGAAAAAACACATAAACTTTAGTCAGACAACTCTTTGAACCTTTGACTTGTTCTCTAATGTCTTTTTCTACGTCTATGTGATTAATTATTGACAGATTTTTAGGATTTAATATCCAAGTTGGATTCGAAAGACCAGCCATTTAACTCACGCAATGTCAACTTCCGCTACGTTTATCGCAGTGAGCCTCGCTTTGGATTTTAATGTCCGCCTCTTAAATAATAAGTATAACTATTAGGGCGGCGAAATTTTGGCCACCTTACTAACTTTCCTGTTTATTACATGTAGTCTTCATTCTCCGTCATGAGGGAAGACTACTCTAACGAGGAACTCAGCTTCCGCCCAGACGTCATGACGCGGAATTTTGAGTCATTTTGTCTGAATACTTTTGGCTTGATGCAATGACATTATGTAAAATACACCCACGGCTTATGCACGACCTTTGATGAAACAGACTCCAGAATTAACTGATCAAAACTCTGTGAAGTAACGGAGGGAATAAACATGTAGCACTTTGATGTTAACTTCGCAGTATCTACTTGATCCATTGGCAACATCTGATCTTTTTAGAAATATTTAAAATAATGTAACATATAGCACTCAGCTGAAAATGGGAGATACAAGGTGCGGTAGAATCAAATCGATGTTGTTGACATATCAGTACGTTCTTATAACTCAAAATCAGCTGGCATCTCCACGAAAACAACATATAAATAAACACAAAAAGGCTTACATGAATCAGATGCAAAAAGCCCACCAAATTTCGTTGAAGGAACTGAAGGAATGGCAAAAAATATGACAGGACGCATGGACAACGATTTAGCAGATCAAACGCTACACTTAATCATTTTCGCCGGTTCCGCCGGGTCAACAGGCTGAGACACCTGATAGGTTCTCGAAGACGATCTCCGGCTAACCGATCAATCAGACTGCTTAGCCTGTTGACGTTTTGCGACTTAATTTTTAAACAAACCTGAGTGACACCGGTTTCTCAGAGTAGATGCGCAACAGGAAATCGCCTTGGTGACCGGGATCGAATGTTGACGGTATAATAGCGTACTTGCCGGGTGCAAGAGAGTGACGGCCGCACACCTCCCGGCTGTTGATGAAGTTCTGCGACCTCTCGCTGGACTGGTGATACGCGAAGAAGTCGCGGTCAAGGCGTCCACCCTTAAGGTCATCATCAGTCACCTAAAAATACTTGATTATGCAGGTTGTATTTCACATATACGAATGCAGAATGTTCCACTGTGACTGCGTTCTAACTAATGTGCAGATGTCATACAATCTTGGATGCGCACGATTATCCCTAAAACACTGATACACGATTGCATATATTACATTTTTGGCATGTACTTGCATACTGGGGAAATGCACGATTATTTGATTCTACATACACGCCCACCATCAGTAATGATGGGACAGGTGACCACGTGTTAAATGCTGGTGATGTACTCGTCAATCACGGAGGGACCTTCCGCTAATAATCTGCATAATTTATTCGATACTAGTGATGAACATGATTTTTTTACAAACAAAAATTCCCTGTACTATGATATTGAATGCTTAGAAATATTTCTTGGCAATCACAAGACCGATTTCTGTTAGCTCAGCGTAAATATTCAGTCTGCGTTCTAAATTTGATCAACTTCAGGCTATTTTACGAAATATAAAAAAGAAACATTTGCTGCTTGTCTGCATCTGCTTANGCGCTTCAAAACAAGGCTCACTACGATAGCTCCGTTAAATGGCTAGTAGGATAGTAGTGTTCCGCATTGCTCAAACGGCGATAGAAAGAAAACGAACATTCAACTGTCTGTCTTTTGTTCAATCTCTATTGCCGTTGAGATTGGGAAGCGTTGGATCGTTGTCGTAGGCCGCAACGGAGGAAAATATTTCCGGGTAAAATTTGTAAATGTTTTCAAAAGTGTGGCCATACTTTGTTGCATCTCAGTTGCCGGGCATCATAGCAACGGCCGCCGAATCTTCGTCCAGCCAAGATGTATTTTCATGAATCCGGCTTGAAACATGATACATGTGTTTCCAAAAAGGACAGGGCCCACAATCCCTTGATTTTTGGGCCGAATATTGGCCCTATTCCCCCCTCAAAAATGCTGAAACATTATGCCAAATTTCCCTCACGATGCGTAAAAATTAATCTGAAGGGATTTGAAACCTAACACATGAAATAGATGTAAGAATTATTAAAAACAAATGGTCAAATAATTTTTAGCTTCAATTACCAGCCTGGTTTTTTATTTTAATAAAAATGATTTTAATAACAAAAATCATTCTTGAAGGTTAATAACAAATCAACTGTTAGTCCCGGTAGTTCCAACTAACTCACTGCAGGACCTAGTAGGCTATGCTTGATGTTAATATTCTTGATCAACAAATTAAACCTAATGTGACTTGCACATGACAGCAAAATGCGATGAGCCACCACTGTCAAATATATCTTCAACTCGTCAGAAATACGAACAGATAAACTGGTTGGTGTAGAAAGCACTTTTATCAACAATTTACAAGAACAAACGTAACCCGCATTCAGCATATGTACATGTAACTAATCAGTAACACGATCGCCGCAATTTGGTCATATTTACTTTTCATGTTTCGAACCTAGTTTTCCGAAAAAACACATACACTTTCGTCAGACATTTTTAGGATTTAATATCCAAGTTGGATTCGAAAGACCAGCCATTTAACTCACGCAATGTCAACTTCCGCTATGTTTATCGCAATGAGCCTCGCTTTGGATATTAATGTCCGCCCTTTAAATAATAAGTATAACTATTAGGGCGGCGAAATTTTGGCCACTTTACTAACTTTCCTGTTAATCACATGTACTCTTCATTCTCGGTCATGAGGGAAGACTACTCTAACGATGAACTCAGCTTCCGCCCAGCCGTCATGACGCGGAATTTTGAGTCATTTTGTCTGAATACTTTTGGCTTGATGCAATGACATTACGTAAAATACACGCACGGCTTATGCACAACCTTTGATGAAACAGACTCCACAATTAACTGAGCAAAATTCTATGAAGTAACGGGGAGAATAAACATGTAGCACTTTGATGTTAACTTCGCAGTAGGCCTATCTAGATGATCCATTGGCAACATCTGATCTTTTTAGAAATATTTAAAATAATGTAATATAGAGCACTCAAACAACTGAAAATGGGAGATACAAGGTGCTAAAATGGTTGGAATCGAGGTAGAATCAAATCGGTGTTGTTGTCATATCAGTACGTTCTTATAGCTTAAAATCAGCTGCCATCTCTACGAAAACAGGCTAAGACACCTGACAGGTTCTCGAAGACGATCTCCGGCTAACCGATCAATCAGACTGCTAAGCCTGTTGACGTTTTGCGAATTAATTTTTAAACAAACCTGAGTGACACCGGTTTCTCAGAGTAGATGCGCAACAGGAAATCGCCTTGGTGGCCGGGCTCGAATGTTGACGGTATAATAGCGTACTTGCCGGGTGCAAGAGAGTGACGGCCGCACACCTCCCGGCTGTTGATGAAGTTCTGCGACCTCTCGCTGGACTGGTGATACGCGAAGAAGTCGCGGTCAAGGCGTCCACCCTTAAGGTCATCATCAGTCATCTAAAAATACTTGATTATGCAGGTTGTATTTCACATATACGAATGCAGAATGTTCCACTGTGACTGCGTTCTAACTAATGTGCAGATGTCATACAATCTTGGATGCGCACGATTATCCCTAAAACACTGATACACGATTGCATATATTACATTTTTGGCATGTACTTGCATACTGGGGAAATGCACGATTATTTGATTCTACATACACGCCCACCATCAGTAATGATGGGACAGGTGACCACGTGTTAAATGCTGGTGATGTACTCGTCAATCACGGAGGGACCTTCCGCTAATAATCTGCATAATTTATTCGATACTAGTGATGAACATGATTTTTTTACAAACAAAAATTCCCTGTACTATGATATTGAATGCTTAGAAATATTTCTTGGCAATCACAAGACCGATTTCTGTTAGCTCAGCGTAAATATTCAGTCTGCGTTCTAAATTTGATCAACTTTAGGCTATTTTACGAAATATAAAAAAGAAACATTTGCTGCTTGTCTGCATCTGCTTACAGGAAACCTGGATGGATTCGGATGACAATTACAGTTTTTGTAATTTAGAATGCTACAATATGATAAAAAAGACCTAGAAGCTGACTGTTCCAGACATGGGGGCTTGGTTATTTACGTCAGAGATATAACCAACGTTGAAATAATTAATGATAAAAAGACATACAGAGGTTTAGTAATTAAAGTGAAATCGAGCAGTGGCAAACATTCCACCACATTTAACATATATAGACCCAAGTCGAATGCAGAGAGACACTTTGATGACTTCATGTTTGACTTTATTCCAACCATCTCAAAGTTCATTGCTAAAGGGAGTGACATTTTGATAGCTGGTGTCTTCAATGCAAATTTACTACAAACTTTCAATAATACAAAATTTGGTAATTTTCTGACCATATGTTAAACCTGTGTCTTCTTCCTAAGATAACTTTTCCTACTCGTCTCACCAGCAACACATGTACGTGTACCATTGATCAAATTTATACAAAATTCTCTCCAACCACGGACATGTCCGAGGCTGGTATAATGTTAAGTAGTTTATCGGAGCATTATCCCATATTTTTGTCTCTCAATATAAATAACAAAAATAAACCTCATCAACCTAAATTTATTCAGATAAAGTCACAGCAAAAAATCTCATGCCAATTTTAAAACTGATTTGGGTTTAATTGACTTTGAGTCAGTCTTAGATGACGATTTGTCTCAAAATCTTAACACAAATTGTAGTCACTTAAGAACAATTATTTTAGATTTGGTAAATAAACATTTTCACTCCAAAACCAAAAGTTTCAACAACCATAAGCATAAACTCAACGACTGGATTACATTTGGCATATTAAAATCAATAAAAGTGCGAGACAAAATATATAAGAAATAAAAACCACATCTCCTCATTCTATTTTTTCTCGCATTTACTCAAAAAAACTGCGAAATCATTACAGTATACTTAAATCTGTAATAAAAGAAGTCAAACGTATGTACTATGAAAAACAGTTCAAGCAGCACAAAATGATATACGCCAAACTTGGCAAGTCATCAAAAACGTAATTTCCAACTCATCCTTCAGCAGTGTTCTCCCTCAGTTTATTACCTCTACTACATCTAGACACGTTACTTGTAAGCAGAAAATAGCTGATTAGTTCAACAACTATTTTATTAACATTGGTAAGAATTTGGCTTCCCAAATACCGATATGCAATGAATGTTTCGAAAATTATCTTCACGGTTCCCCTGACTCTATCTTTAAGTTTAAAACCGTTGCTGACGACGAAGTAATAAAGGTAATAAAAAATCTAAAATCCAAATTCAATACAGACAGTGATGGCCTATCATGTTCATTTATCAAAAAATATTTGAACTTACTATGCAAACCAATTTCTATGATTATAAACCAATCCGTACTCACGGGTATTTTCCCCGATGGTTTGAAGGTAGCCAAGGTAATCCCCATTTAAAAAGGTAATGACGCCGACATTAACTCTCTTGTTTACAACAGACCAATATTTATTCTACCTGAAAAAATTGTTCATTATCAAGTCTATTCTCATTTTTCTCACAACTATCTTCTACATTAGTCCCAGTATGGTTTCAGACCCAACCACTCCACTGAAGTTGCGGTTACTGAATTCGTCCACACTCTTTAAAAAAACTTAGACAAAGGTTTGAACCCAATTTCGGTATTCATGGATCTTTCTAAAGCCTTTGATACCATTGATCACGATATCCTCCTAAAATAAAACATTACTGGCGTTCTAATAATGAATTTTCTTTGTTTCATAGCTACCTTGAAAATAGAAAGCAGTTCGTCTGCCTTGATACTGTCACTTCGTCCCATCTTGACATTTCCACAGGTGTTCTATTCTAGGACCTCTCCTATTTTTAATCTATGTAAATGACATCATCTTCTCCAACATGGCACGGTTCACTACGTACGCAGACGACACATGCCTGTTAATTCCTTTCCATGTTAATACAAATATTAGCCCCAACGATCAAACCATCAGAATTAATAATACCTGCAAGATGCTTTTGATTGGCTAAATACCAATAAATAATCGCTCAAGACAAGTAAAACTAAATTTATGCTATTGCGTTTTCCCCAAAAAATCAGCGAAGGTGACACCCCTCTAATCAAAATCAACAATGAACTCATTAACAGAGTTGAAAATTTTAAATTTTTAGGGATTTTCGTAGACAGCCATCCTGGATCAAGCATGTTCAGGAAATTTCTAACAAAATTGACAAAAGTGTCGGCGTCCTCTCCATGCTGAAACACTATTTTCCCAAACACACACTCCTGATGATATACAATGCTCTTATACCATAACATCTATATTTTGGTATAACACAATGGGGGTTCAATAATTCTACGAGATTGAAACTTCTGCAGAAAAAAAGCTTTGGGAAATGTTACCACTTCTTCGCTTTTTTCACACACAGAACCAATTTGTAGGGAAATCAAAACACTCCTTCTTGACGACATATTTGACCAAGCTTGTCTAAAATTCTTTTACAAATTCAAACATAATTAATTGTTAACAATTTTATCCAATTCCATCAGTCATCAAGAGATCTTCCTAGAATATGCAGTCAACAACTCCTCCTAAAACTGCCCTCCTACAACAGAAAAAGCTGTGGAAATTCCTCAATGGCCAAAATACCGAATCTAATAAACAACTGTATCCTTCCGAGATATATGACTGACAAAATCGACACGCATAGTTTATATGGGTTCACCTTGTATTTAAAAATTACATATCAAGCACTTACAGCTCTCAATGTAACATTCTACATCGTTATGCATGTTCTTATTTAAGTAAACGTGATCATATGCTTTTCTAATCATGCGGTCTCCCTTGTATCAATAGTCGTCTCTGTGCTTTATTCTTAGTAAAGGATATTAATTTACATTTTAAATAAACTAGCACTGCATCTTATTACATTGTAGATGTACTTATTTCTGTTGTTATTTATATTCATTTGTTCTTCTTAATTGTTAATATCTATTTAACTTATTGTTACTCGGTAGTCAGCTAGTAGCGGCCCGTGCCTTTGCTGGTCATCCAGTCATATCACAAGGTATGTTTTATATGCTAATGCTGATCCACGCCATCCATCAACCCGAACGGAAGCCGCTGTTCAACATGATGATCAGGTTTTCCATATGGCCAGCTCGTCTCAAGCTCAGTCGGACCAGCACTAGAGGTTAGGCCAAGGCCCGCAAGACAAGTCGTCATGGAAATTTATTTGTTGGAATATCGAAGGTCTAAAGCATAAAATACAGAGATCTGATTTTGTAAATNATATACAATGCTCTTATACCATAACATCTATATTTTGGTATAACACAATGGGGGTTCAATAATTCTACGAGATTGAAACTTCTGCAGAAAAAATGCTTTGAGAAATGTTACCACTTCTTCGCTTTTTTCACACACAGAACCAATTTGTAGGGAAATCAAAACACTCCTTCTTGACGACATATTTGACCAAGCTTGTCTAACATTCTTTTACAAATTCAAACATAATTAATTGTTAACAATTTTATCCAATTCCATCAGTCATCAAGAGATCGTCCAAGAATATGCAGTCAACAACTCCTCCTAAAACTGCCCTCCTACAACAGAAAAAGCTGTGAAAATTCCTCAATGGCCAAAATACCGAATCTAATAAGCAACTGTATCCTTCCGAGATATATGACTGACAAAATCGACACGCATAGTTTATATGGGTTCACCTTGTATTTAAAAATTCAATATCAAGCACTTGCAGCTCTCAATGTAACATTCTACATCGTTATGCATGTTCTAATTTAAGTAACCGTGATCATATGCTTTTCTAATCATGCAGTCTCTCTTGTATCAATAGTCTCTGTGCTTTATTCTTAGTAAAGTATATTAATTTACATTTTAAATAAACTAGCACTGCATCTTATTACATTGTAGTTGTACTTATTTCTGTTGTTATTTATATTCATTTGTTCTTCTTAATTGTTAATATCTATTTAACTTATTGTTACTCGGTAGTCAGCTAGTAGCGGCCCGTGCCTTTGCTGGTCATCCAGTCATATCACAAGGTATGTTTTATATGATTTAAAAAAATAAATATCTCTCTCTCTCTGCACGGTTTAGTCCACTGCGTCAAATATGTAATTAAGTAAAATGAGCAAACCAATTCACATGCGTTTCCCGTTTAAGTAGACAGAATAGTGAAACCAGTTTAAGCCTATAGTTATCGAAAGAAATCGACTAGACTGTCAAAAGGTTACAGTATGTCATTTTAAAAGCGTTTTCACAAATTCCTTCTTTTTGCTGAGAATCAATTGTGCCCAGTTTTGGAGCGCATGCTGTTGCTTTTAGTATCATTCCTGTAACTATTGGCTTTTACGCCTAATTTCGCTGCAATTGAAAATTATTGCTATCGTCGATCGCCCCAGCATCGACTGACAAGCGAAGTTGAGATACCGGGGCTACAAACTAAAAAAATAATTTTGCGTAAATCTCTGTGTCCAAACAACCAGCAATATTCACAGACTGGTGGCATGAATGTATTATAAAGTCTTGTGTTCGACATTTACTCGCCACTTTAAGAGAAATCTGCATTTTGATTGCGGGTCTCCATGAAGCGAAATGCAATCTTCAGCTTGTTTACTCTAGCGCACGCGCTGAGCATTCTCAGCTGGAAACCATGGACTTGTGCATGGAAATAATGGTCGAAATTATGGAGAGGGGTGTTCTTTCAGGTTATCATATTACAACTACGTTGGCGAAGTTAATAAAATCTCGATCAGCACATGGCACACGAACGACGTCAGTTTAAAAGTCGTAAGTGGCAATGAACTTTTGGAACGTCAATTTCTGGCTGTAACACCATGTGTAGTATATATACTGATCATACAACTTGACCTATGTATTCTATCATTACAGCGTGCGATACCAAGACTAGCCGCGAGAATTTGCACAGTGAATTTCCGGATGTTTATTCGACTTTACCTTGATTGAGTGTTGTAGTTATCAAACCACGCCCAATTTCAACAAACATGATAATTACACTGGCCATCATTTATATGCACCGACCTTTGACCCTGGCAAGACGTCGAGAATAATCTGGCCTCCATATCTTTTTCAGTTTGAATCTTAGAAGCACTTTCGAAAAATGGAGAAATAATTACAAATCAAGAAAACTTTACTCTGATGACAGTTCTTCTGAAAAAAGTGAAATAGAGAACCTCAATGTTTCAAATAAGCTTCCCCATAATTTTGCTATGGAGTTTGAGGGACCCCTAGCATATGAAGAACTCTGGTCTGTATTGAACAGCTCAAAAATGAAAAAGCCCCGGTCAGACTGTTTCACAAATGAATTTTTTAAGTTTTTCTTGAAAGGCTTAGACTAATTTATTTTAAGACACATAAATGAAAGCTATGAAAAAATCGCAAAACGGGGGTTGTAACTTTAATTCCAAATCTAGATAAGGCTAAAAATCATAAAACCTGGAGACCAATAACTTTGCTCAACAGTGTTTACAAGTTGGCATCCGGATGTATTGATAGACGAATGAAAAGGCACTGGATATATATTTTCCCCGAATCAGACGGAATTTATAAAAGGGAGCTGTAAGGGTGAGAACATAAGATTGAACTATGATGGCTGTTATTACAAATAGATTTTGAAAAAGCTTTTGATAGTCTGTCATGGAACTTCATAAATAAGGTTTTGGATATTTTTAATTGCAAGGCGTTAAGCGTTGGATTAAAAATTTTATAATTGTCCGGTGTCATATAATGATCAAAACGGTTTTTTGTCCAAAAGTTTTACTCTGCACAGGGGCTGTAGACAAGGTAATCCTCTTTCTCCATATGATTTCATTTTATGTGCTGGAATGTTCGTGCTACTTACGTAATCTCAAATACAGTATTGTGTAATATGAAGACGAAACAAGATAGGGAAATTAAAGGCTTTCAAATAGGAAATGATAAATTTATACTTACTCAGTATGGTGATGACAAAACGTTTTTCTAAGATGGTTCTTGGCGTAGTTTGAAAACTACTATGGAAGTTTTGATTAAATATGCAGAATTGTCTGGAATGAGAGTAAATTCTTCCAAAAATGTTATTTGGATGGGCAGTAAAAAATTTGTAAAGATGTTTTCCATCATGCAAGATGGAAGTCAGAATGGGGCATAACGGAATTTAAGATACTAGGTATCCATTTCAGTGTTAACCTAGAAAAAATAATTAACATCAAATACAATGAGAGGATTGAGGAAATCAATAATTTTATCAAAATTTGGTCTAGAACAGAAATCTCTTTTTTGGGTAGTTACGGTGGTAAAGATCTTTGTGGTGCCAAAATTATTTACAAAATGACAACCCTGCCTCCTCCATCACACATATTTAAGATTGAATTAAACTCAAACATTTTAAAGTTTATTAGGAATAACAAAGTTGAGAGAGTGAAGAGAGACGTATTAACTAAAACTAATGAGAAAGAGGGAGGGAAAATGATGAATATAATTCATTTTAACAAGGCTATAAAAATTTCATGGATAAAAAGACTACTTACCTCTGAATAAAAATGTGTGAAATTATTTGAACTTGAAACATTGGATTGCAAAGTCAAACATTATAAATTTTGGAAATGATTACTTTTAGAATCATACTGAAGTAACCAATCCGTTATGGAACGAAATACTAAGTAATTGGTATTTGGTCATAAGTAAACAGCCCCATAAAGATCCGAATGATTTGCTCTAAACAAGTTTATGGCATAATAGACAGAAAACCTATCTTCTTTAGCAAGTATGCTAGTGGTGGTGTTCTTTTTATTAATGACCTACTTGATGAAAATAACTGGTTTTACTAATTTACTGAATTTTAAAAAATCTCGAATATAGCTACGCACTTTTTGGAATATCGTTCTCTGATTAGGTCTATTAGGCTGTTTCTGAGGAGAACACCATAAAAATGCAGTTAATTAAGATATATGGACCAATAATACCTTTTAATATCCGTAATTTTTAAACTGCACGTCAATATGTAAAATGAAATTGTTTGCACGAACAAAAGTTTGCCTATTGCCCGAAAAATATTTCAAGAAGAAGGTTATAACTTTGGAAGTGATTACTCGAAAAATTTATATTCGTTGTCTTTTAAAACTACTTACGATTTCAAGTTATGTACACTGCAGTTTAAACTATTACATAGAATATTTGTGACGCACTCTTTCCTGATGTATGTACTTTCTGCTAGTCACAAACTGAAACAGTGGATCACATCCTTTTCGAATGTAATAATATAAAAATATGGATAGAAGAATTAGCGCAGTTGAGTGTTGTCGGTAAAAAGTATCAATTTGATTATCGACAAAAAACAATGATTTTTATATTGTCAGTGATAATAGACATCGGCTAATGTTTTACTACAAAGATTTAAGAAAAATAATCCAGCCACATGATAGTTCCATTTTCCCATTCGACTAAAAAGAAGAAACAGGATGATTCGATTTCAAAATAAAAAACACTGTAGGGAGTTTTTGGTTGTTAGGTCTCCGTTCAACAAAAACGCTGTCCAGACGTTCTTTCACCTTTGAGTTCTGGAATGGACCCAGATGTCCCGCGTTTTATCCGGAAATTCCGCTTTTCAATTCAGTTGTCTCGGTTCTTTATTCTCGAGTACTGACAACTATGCAACAAATGTTCAAAATAACATTGTCACTTTGTCATGGATATTTTTATTATCCAGAGTCCACTATCTTGAGTAACAGAACATTGCAAAATGTGTTACAATGTCTCTTGTTTAGGGTAGCACATATCACACGTATTATGAGCTGCAGAAACAGGCTTATTTGTAAACAGCTATGGAAAGTCCTACACTGCAACCTGTGTAATGGTCTCTACATTGTTCATTTCAAAGCTACATAATAGACGCTTGTTCGTTTTTTATCTTTCAGAAAACTTTATCTGCAAATTTCGAATATGTAGTGGGAGTAATTAGCTCATCACGTTGTTGTAGATGTCACTGCCTCATGAATTTTTACTAAAGAATTGTATCACACGTGACCCTATGGCCCAATTAATATGGAAAGATGTAACTATGATTTGGGATGAACGCCTAGGTAAATTTTTCACAGCAACTGTGACTGGTCCATATTCTTATAAGTATTTGTCTTGATAGGGTAGAAATGTTTTGAATCATCAAAATTCTTTCCCTGATGGTTTAATAAGTCATTTATAAACCCTTCCTGGTTCGTTACTATTACACCTTGCTATTTTTTGCATTTCGGCAACACTATGAATTTTAGAATTAAAAAAAAATGAGCTGGTCAGGCATGAGATATAATAATTATTCATGAATTAATGTAATGTATTTATCGTTTGCTTCTGGTATAATCATACACCGTTAAAAACTGCCGGATGAAGAGCTTTCTTATGATATGACTCTAATTGGTTCAAAAACGGCGGAGTTTTAGTGATAGTAAATTCTATAGCATTAACCAACACCGGAACAAATCAATGTAAACAAATTCCGCTTTCTCAAAACAATATAATCGTAATGCAATAAATGAAGATTTTTTTAACAAAATAAACAGGATTTGTTAAAAGTTTCTATTTTTGGTTTACACGTGGTGAAACAGCGAAATGCCGTCTAAGTTAATCGTCTCTGAACTACATTTTTCACAAAATAATAAAATTTCAGTGTAAAAACGCATGCTTACACGTTTGACACTGAAGCGTAAATTGAAGCACAAATTACACACAACACACAGATGTACAATATAGGCCCAGTGTGATTTATATTCAATATTTAATCATTTTCATTGTTAATACAATTAGAGTTATTGATTTCAATCACTACTTAACTTTAGTTGCTGATGTTATATTATGGAAATTTACCTTGTATATACTGTAGCCTATGCACAACAGAGGGACACCAGTTTCTCTCTTCATCTTTCGTCGATTCTTTTGCATTAAACCGATGACAAAGGAGCAAAGGTCATCCGTATCATCGTCAGTGTCCTCGGCGTTGACGACGAACTGGGGATTAGTGGCAAAGGTATCTGAAGTTTCGAGAAAAGAAGTCAGGCAGATAAACGTGCAGAGGTTTGCCAAACATTGATAGATTGTATAAATACGGACAGATCCCTAGTTCGATATCAGCTTGAATGGCTACCTGGAGAGCAATTCCTGTTCCACGATGAATAATTGATTGGCTTGAGGGATCGGTCTGTATTAGTTATGACATACGACCATCGAAATTTCATTTATCTGATTTTTCACTTGTTATTATTGGGTTGGTATTTTCTTGCCTGGTAATTTGATGTACTGGCATCGTCTACTCGCAATGTTGTCAGGCAGAGTTTTGTAGTTTCAGCAGCCTTATTGGTTCTGGCGTCTTGAATTAAAATTAAAAGTGGTATTTCGTCACGGCCTAGCCGGTTGACGTTGCGCCGTAATGATAGTTATCGTACCGCCTGTTACCCAAACATAGAACAGAAGTATGAATGATCGTGAGATAAAACAGGGCAAAAGTTACATCTGGTTCAGCATTGTTATTACTCAGTGAGAACCAAGACACCGAGACTTTGGTTGAAAACTTGACTACCAGTTTAGCCTCGCAAACACCCTGTTCTAGAAACTGGCTATGTGTTTGGCTGACAATTCTGCAAGCGTTATGTAAGTATCGAAGTGGACAGCTTAAATCCTCCTAGTCATATGGATTTCAGGAGTAGATAGCGCGGTCAGTTTGACGTTTACTATGTTACATGTGAATTCAAAAAAGCCAAATGTCAGGCAGGTAGCTATGTTGTTACATGCAGCTGGGCTGGACTGGCAGACAATTACTAAAGTTCCGTTAGCAAAATTTGACGATCACTACTAACGGAAAAAAACGTTGTGTCTGAACGTTAACCTTTGTGTATGCGTGATCAACGCTGGAAAGAAGCCGCACAGTATTTGGTGACGGTCCTCAGAAGGAACATTCATTAGCGAAAATTGACGACATCTTCAGGGCTGCTTAGTCAGCAAGGAAACAGATTTCAGTCATGTCAGTACACTCTTTCGCGGTGATACGAAAGGTAGCACTGTGGAGTGTTGTTCAACATGGCTTCTCATTGGTTAGCTAATGAAATCGACGTCATGACATTCAGTCATTCCCATTGGTTGAAATCTGGGAAACCCTTTCAGTTTACCGTTACGCAGCATGGCGACCACCTTTGACCTGAATAGTTGCAATTTATTAAAACGGGTAGTGATCGAAGTAAATAAAATCAAGAGAACCCCGATCCCGTGTACTGTTTATAATGTTTCCACAGGGCCACTTTTCAGTAAAGGTGGCGCTGTGTCAGAGGGTACCATGTCAAATTGACAAGTGTGACGTCACTGAAGCAGTTATGCTTACATACAGGAGATGGACACACGTAAGGCATGAAAAAGCATCCGGTATGAAACAAAACCGAAAGGGCCACCCACCAGCCGTTTCATTAGTATGGTGCAAAACGTAAAGGGGGCCAGCGTATGGACAAGACTGCAGCAAGTATAATGAGAAAATCACTTCCGCAAAGTATGCAAGGGCGGTAGTTTGTAAACATGTAAAGACACTCAAACTTAACGGCGTGAACATTGTAGTTAAGCTCGTCACAGGCGCGCTGAAGAGAATACGATTACACTTTCAGAGTATGAAAGACTTCTTAGTCCTGACCTCATCGTCTGTGTTGGTTTCAAAGTGAAGCAACTTGGCAAAGTACTTCTGGGTGTGTCTGCATCAACTTCAGGCGTCATGATTCAAGATGTGACTGATATTAATAGCCTACTGTTTTTGAGTGAGTTCTCTTGAGACCAATTAATAGGTAGTTCAGCGCACTATTCATGCCAGTCAAACAACCCCTGTATTCTCGTCATCCACTTGGATAATCCAATGTTTTCTCAGGGCTGGGTAAATATGAGACCAAATACCACATAAAACAGCTTATCTTTTTAAATGCCTTAATTTTATTAAAATGACACCATAAAAAACATTTTCGAGACTCGAAAGTGAGTCTCTATATTAATATAGGAACCCACCGAGGACCACCAAGAGTGTGGCCCTCTATATTGATATAAGGGTCACAGAGTTTTGGACGCGTTCAGTCAGAATGATCTACATCAATATAGAAGGCTTCTCTTTTTGGCCGCTTTCCAATGGGCCGCCTATGTTAATATAGGTCCCCACTTTTGAGGCCTAAAATGGATGTCATTCTAATAAAAACGAATTAAAATAAATAGCTCTTATTCAAATAGGCAGCAATTCATTTTGAGCCTCACAAGTGGGAATCCCTTTACTAATATAAGCGGCCCCCCGAGGACCACCAAGAAAAGGCCCCTATATTGGTTTAAGGGTCAAACTTTTTGTTCGCCTTCAGGTTGGGCCTCCATACTAATATAAGCGTTTCCGCTTTTTGGCCGCTTTCAGGAGGGGTCCCTTAAATTAATAATGGAATTAAATGCTAAAATCATGTCATCCCCACTTCCCATGTGTACAAGCAACGTTAAGTGGTACATTGTTCTGTAGTATAATTGGCACACAAGATGCGTCGTGGTGGCTGATGACAAGTCATACTGTTCGAACACTTTTGACGCTCCTTGGAGAGGAAAAGATTTGCGCGCATGTCATTTAGCATCTAATCTGACAGTGACGTCAATTCAAAGTGCAATGAGCAAACCTTTGATGACATCCCTGGTGTCCTCATTATTGCAAATGTGTGATTATGGCTGCCGGCAGTGAGATCGAGCATGATGTCATTCTTAGGAATGTGATGGACCGTACGCGCAAAAGTACATTGGGTTCAATCGGTCCACAATTCAGTCTAAATTGAATACTGTCATATACATCGTCAACGTGATCTGAGTAGATGGCTTTGCTCTTTTCCCAAGAAAGCAGAGGCTATCAGACACATCGCAGTCTCATAGTTTGGTCTTGGGTCATGCCTACACCTAGATGGCGCTTACTACCTATACATCCGCTGTCTTGTGCTAACCTTGCTGGCGATGTTGCTTGTCGTCCGTCTCCACACATGGAAGCGATTGTTCATGCTTTTATGCAGTCAGCCCCTGTCTCTAGCACAGAGCTGGTATATTTCAAATCTGCTACTGTGAATGATCATGACATGCAAACCTACGTCAACACACTTTGCAAGGTTGGTCGGACGCGCTTTCTGCTGTGAGCCCTGAACTTATTAGTTTCTGGAATTTACGATCTGGAATGAGGCTGAAGGCTTAATTACTGTTTTACATTGATCGCATCATTGTTCTACTGTTTTGCGGAAATCAATGCATCACCACGACATTTGTGGCCACATCACCACGGTGGCATTCGGTGTTGGTAAGCTTGTTGTCAAACAGTGCTTCTCAAGGAAAGCATTGACACTGACAAGGAGTTCGTCTGTCAACAATAGTCTAAGATCAGAAAATATTTTGTTGAAATAACAGTTTGGCTTTCACTAGGGGGGTTGGGGGTGATAAATGACGACGAGGAATGAAGTGCTTAATAGCTTTTCTGTTTCTCTTGCATCCGTGTTCTCTGATTATGGGACAAATGATTGTAACACACACCCAGGCACGCATACACACACAAGCACACACGTCACTTATCTATTTACCTATACATCAAATTGGCTGGAAATTACTGCTGAACATATTTAAGCTTTGTTTATTTTTCTCAATTTCTTAATATGTACACGTATTAATACTTCTTTGTCCGCAATGAGGATTGGAAGGAAAATTGTGCGACGTTTGGATGACTAAGGAATAGCACATTGTGCGCAAGGGAATATGTGTTTCAAAAGACGACCAACAAACGTTGTTTCCACTTTTTGATTTAAAATTTCCATCAATTTTTTTACTGTACTGGACATGCCTTTCTTTGCCAGTTTGGAATCTACACATATTGGATTTCTTATCCCATTTCCATTGCTTTTGGGAAGTTTGTACTTGTTAATCACCGTTCTTACTGAGAAAGTTGCGACAGCCTCCAGCGCTAAATCCTTTGAGCCACTTTCCTGTTTCTTGACGCCCCTCCCATGACTTCGCCGAGATATCGCCGGTCACTGAATCTGGTCCCAAGGTACAAATTTCCAACTTGTCGAAGTATCTCATGAAGTCGCTGAATGACATCCTGTGATAATTGAGTTAAGAAAGTCCTAGCATAGAGTATCACAGACCGGAACTCATTCATTCACCCAAAACATGTCGAGGAATGTCCTAACTAATGCATTTGTCGGAAGTGTTCATTGACTTTCCATGCGCAGTCAGCCTAAAATATAGGGGGGCTAGAATTTTTCGGTATGCGGACCTTTTACTGAAAGAAGTTCACAAGGACTAAAAAAACGGGGCCACTAGGTTCAGGCCGACGCACCGTGCATCCGCACCGACTTCCCGTGAATTTTATGGACTTTTGTCTCGTGTACTCGGACTTTTTGTTTCACTGAGGCGGACCTTTTTGCCCAATTCGCCAAATTGCCCCTACCCCCTCCTGGGTGCGCCTATGGTTACGTACACTGTAGTGCAAATTGTCATATATCTATACGTGTGTGTGTCTGTGTGTGTGTGTGTGTGTGTGTGTGTGCGTGTGCGTGTGCGTGTGTGTGTTAACGAAGAGGGTGCTACCAAACTGTTTGGTAGCAGCCCGCGGTCATTTTGTACACCAACATGGCCGAAAAATAATTCTAAGCAAGAAATAGCTAATAATAGCACCATTCACTATGTTGAAAATCACACGTTTCGGCTAAAGATTTTGGAATCGCTATTGATCAGTCATGAAAAACCTGTGTTGAATGAGCAGCTCACAGGTGTGTAACGCACGCTGGCTCTGTTTCGGTAGGGTTGTGGCTTCCCACCGTGTGTTGCATTCACACTCTCTGCTATTACGCCCCCCCCTTCCCGCTGTCGCGTGTATTTCATTGTTTAATTCGCTACGTACATGTATATGATCATTCCACTTATTGCCTGATGACGAGACATGCAGTCTCGAAACATAGCTAGTATTTTAAATAGAGAATCCAGCACGATTCTCAGGTTTATGACATGGGCAAAATCGGAAATAGCCTCGGGATTTTGACGAAATTTCCTTGAGGTTTTGTCCATGTCATAAATATGAGACGACTGTAGGATTTGTTTTCTTAAATGAACCGTAAAACGATCTTTTTTGCTGAAAAACTCGACGTTTCTAAAATTTTCAACCACACGACGCAACACGCTTTCGCAATGTAAAGTAATTCAGTTACTTTTTGCTAATAAGTTTATTTTAAGCTTAACAATTGTAAATTGCATTCAACTTTTGTAGCAAATATTCAACTAATAAATAGTGTTTGAAGTTGTAATATTAAAACTTTAAAAAATATTATAAATAACAGCCAGCAAGGCTTACCCGCGCGTGAGCACTGAACTGACCTTGAGACAGCACAGCTAGACAGTCTCACCGCGTTTCTTGAGTTTGGCTCTTCTCCGTTTGAATGAACGTGGGTATGGAATTCGCCGCTGAAGATGGGTCCGTATAAGAAGTTGTTTGCATGTCATTCCGATTGGGAGTGTGTACACTTGCGACACCCGATTTGTCAGTCATAACCTTGTCACCTCGGAATTCCGGCATTGTTTGATTGGCGCTCGTTTGGTTGTTTTAGTGTTTTGCAGACGATAAAATGTGTGGCATATGGATTTCTACTTTGCACCACTTTGTGATTTGCAAATGTAATATAAAAAATTACGTACTTGGTGTTATTAACCAGTCGTGTCTTAACACATTCCAGGTCATGTGAGAATTTGTTTGTTCGTTATGTCTCTTGGTGTTTTCACACCTAGCCCGGAGAGAATGTTGAGAGTTGTTGCTGTTATTTCACACAAAAAGTACATAGGCAAATCTAATGCAGCATAAGATAACACTATCTAAAAGTAAGAATCAACACGGAATTCAGCAGTACGAAAAATATCACCAAAAAGAAAAAAAAAACAACACACAGAGCTAAGCAGACAGAAACACAGAATCCCTATTAAAACTTCTCCAGGTAAGCTTTCTAAAGTAATTCACAAGAGAGATACAACATTTAAATATTTTCACCAGTTTCTTTAGTTTTGAAAATTATCAATTCCCACAAAATGCCTTTTACATTAAAATCGTTGTCTAACTAAATAAAGAATTTACCCGACGTTTGACACGACTTTTCAAAGTACGAGATACCAAAAGCTGGTAACTTACCAAAATTCACCATCATCTTCAAAGGTTAGCCCCATTTTTCGCTTTTCAGAGTCGCTCAATCCCCTCCACTCGCTAGACCTGGAAATAGATCGTTTCTTAAGATGCAGCATATGCACGCATAAGGTCTGATTGATTTTTTGTGAGATATGAAGCAAGGTACGTGGATTCCAGTCCCGCTCCCCTTGACGTGTACTGAGCTAACCTGAGCAACGTGCCGAGTAAACAATAAGATTTATCATATTAGCTTGTATCGACAGGAAAAAATCTTCAAATAGAACAAACACCGAATTCAATCCCACAATTCGTCAATTCAGCCCCATCGACAAATCACTTCAGTTGCTACGATAGGCCAATTAGCTTCCGAGAAAACTTGCGAAACACTAGCTCGCTTTTCATTCGTGTAATTTTGCGAGGTTTTGTGAGATCTTACTTTCTTGCAAGAAACGCTCTTCGTGTACTTTTCAACGGAAGTGCGTGTGAGGTTTGTAAGTTCTAATGCTGGCGTGCGTACAGTAACGCCAGGACCTACACCAACACCTTGCTAAAATCTATCCAAAGTCACGTGATCTCATTTAAAATACACGGCAATATCTCACGTAATCTCGCGAAGTCTTGCTTTTTAACGAGGTCCTCGCATTACTGAACGGGAGGCTGGTTTTGTACATGCAAACAAAGAGCAACGCATACACGACCATCTTGTGAATTATACGCAGTCTTCGTTACTCACGGTAGATTAAAAGTCATTTATGCGTGTACCTAGGACTATTAGCATCTATTTCTAGAAGTAGTCTCCACTTCTGCCGCGGCTACCAACAAACAGCACACATACCAGGCATTTACTTCGAAAACCAACAATAGTGTTTATTCTATATACGGATTTTGGTCAGAATCATATTTGCATGTTGCCAAATATGGGTGTAAGGTTATCATTACCTCACAATCTCGGACATCGAAAGCAATGCCAAGTGATCATTTATAGTTTTGGTAACTGGATTTTATGACTAGCTGCAACTACTCTCAGTCATGTTTTTTCAATCTCGATTTAGTACGATTTTTGTCGAACTATTTTTGAACGGACTCACCAATGTCGCCCATCCCTTCCACAGGTTACAAAAGTGTCCATACTTGAAAATGAAAAAGCATTTAGGCCATACCGCAAGGAGCCAATTCCAATAGCACCCCACAATAACCTAATGGAACTTTATGTGTTTATGCATGAACATTGAAAATAGAACAGGGGCAATGGGAAGACAAAAAAAAACGTACGATTAATTCAATTTCGATGTGCTTGTTAATAAGCGAGACATTTTGAAGGCGTGACAGGACATGTGCCAAAGATTAAGAGCCCGAAGCCCCATTAAAAGCTGGATAGTTGGCAAGTATACCTTGTTTGGCACTTCTTGGTGAGCTGACTCGCTGGTCAAGCTGATATCGTCACCTGGTGAATGAGATACAAGAGCAATCTCAAAGTAGAGGTACCTATGTTAGCTATGGAGGTGGATTTCGAGAGGGACTTACTTGTCACCCCACGCCCCATCCCATTCTCTCTCGTTTTCCCATGGGTTACGGACACGTACAAGTTCCACGCTGTTGCCACGAAAGTTCACAGACGTTGCACCCGTGACGCTATATGGATGACCTTTAATCAGACCGTGATCGGCTTTTGCTTGAATTTCATTTGGAGCCGCCTGAAATGTGACATGAAAGCACTGTAAAGCTTAAAGGTGAAGGCAACCTTTTTTCATGTCATTTTTAGCAAAAATAATGTTCGTTGATTATCCCAGGCGTGTTTTTCACTCATTTACTGCTTTTCGTAATTACTCTCCGCTTACACGCGCAGAGTACTGTTGTTCCTGGGTTTTCTTCAATTTTATTACTGTGCGCGTGTAAGCGCAGAGTACTGTTGTTCCTGGGTTTTCTTCAATTTTATTACTCTGCACGTGTAAGCGCAGAGTACTGTTGTTCCTGGGTTTTCTTCAATTTTATTATTATTCTTATTCTTATTCTTATTCTTCTTATTCTTCTTCCGACCATCTTTGAGGCTTAATAACTCCAAATTGGGTGCAGGTACGGTCTTTAAATTCAGCATATGACTTTTGACAGTATATAAATTTTGATTGGTTATATAATCATATTCCATATTGCACCGGAAAAGGTCGTTTGGTGCAAAGGTCATATAATTTTCAAAATGCTACTCCTCCTTCAGTTTTAAAGCTATCTTTTTCAAATTCGGTGCACAGGTATAAGTCAACATGACAATTTAAAAAATTACTTTTCTAAGTAATCGGGTCATC
>NMRA01000472.1:105303-159957 GCA_002633005.1 Phoronis australis
CCAAACACTAAAACTGCACACATTTAAATCTTTTTTCATCCGTATAATTTTAATTACCAGGGTTAATTAATAAACTCACCATTTTCCTACGCTCTTACTGTTTTATTTTTTTTGCGGCAGCCAAGGGGGGGGGGGCCCGGGTCCCCTGAGCCCCCCCCTAAATCCGCCTATGGGAACTGTTATACTACATTTGTGGACATCGTACGTGCTGCTCAGACTCGGGTGTTGCTCACTGCCAAATTTGCAACGAAAGGCACACTTGATGGGCCAAGAAGTCTACAAAGGATCAATGTTTACGTATCTTACAATAATTTATTTTTGAGGAGGTTAAAATTCGTTCTTACATTTAAGAAATAAGCTTAATGTACAGTTGACAACTTCTATCTTCCAAGAAGTGTATTACGGTGAGAACCGTCTACCAAAGGGTGGAAGTTCACGACAAAGGTAATAAAATGGGTTTTTATCGTGACGATTCTCTAAAAAAAAGCTTATCCCTGTTGTTCAGCGGTAAAGTAATGCCATTATTCCTGAGTATGTAAAAATATTGTATTTATCGAAAGGACGCCGCTCGAGGAATTCGCGTACAGTCGAATTTGTACTTAGACCCAGTACCATTGTAGAAACTAGACGGTTCCGATATATTCTGGCTTATGGTTGGTCATAAAAAAACGTCGAGTAGCTTACCAACGAAGGCATATCCTTCTAACAAGGTTGCAGACTGGTCCGCTCCTCACAATAATTTTCTTTCAGTTTTGATTCCATATTAATGTCCGTTGGGTAACGGCTCCATATTAATGTCCGTTGGGTAACGGCAATACATCACAATCTCACTGTCCGTGTTATTCATAGTAAATGGACTGCACTGATGCGACACCTATCAGGCTAGGCATCACACGAGACTTTCCAAATAAGGATGTCATTAAAGTCAGGAACTAGACCGCATTTTCTGCATGATTGTGGCTAATCTGCATGTCACAATGAAACTGTACCATTGTCGCAAAACGCGCTCAAGTTGAACATTGCGTAACCCGTAGAAATACAGCCATGAATGTGCTTTCACCTTTATTTCGAAAATGTGCGTTGACATCATTGCACTGGTTAGCTCATGGGTCCGGAAAAAAACAACTCAAAACCAACCCAAAAGCGCCTTAATTACTTAATACTATTTTCTCTGTGAATGTATCTGTTTGTTTACACATACTTACGTAAGGAACAAGCTGAGACTAAGGTTTCATATTTGTAAGTGGTCTCAATAAAAATTGAGATGAGTAATGCAAAATAAACACCAAGGGTTGGATATAAAAATAAAGTGACAAATGTCAAAATAATGACTATAAATGCATTTTTTAAATGCATTTATCGTCATTTAAAAAATTAATTCATCGTAATCTATTTTGCCTGGGGTACGGCACGAGCTATGTTGCAGAGTAAAACAAGATGAGGATTGAGAATAATGTCATTTATTATGACGTAAGTATAAGAACTAAATAAGACTCTGCAAAATGGGCATGGAAAAAACGCGATAATGGCAGTATGGGAACACTGACATGGCCCATCAGAGGAAGAGTAACCCAGGCAATAACAATGATACACTATGAAGAAATATACACAATCAACAAAGGTATAACTAAAGGTAGAATATAAAAGAAATAGAATATAAAATTCAACAATGGAAATAGCGTGAAAAGTACCTAGGACTAATGACTAGAATTTGCAAAGGCTGCAATTACGGACCTTTGGGTTGCAGGCTGCAACAACAGACCTGCGCGGAGAGGAGGTAGGCTGCAACAACAGACCTGACTTGGGTGGGAAAAACCTACATGGGATGAAACCACAGACCCAGTGTAGTGGAAAGAGGTTAAAAAGTATAAGTGAGAGAAATGAGGAGCTGCAACAACAGACTCTCCGGGAGTTGAGCGAAGCTTGGTTAAGTGGTAAAAGAATACATGCGAATGTAGTTTTTTAGTGCATCAGACTTCCAGCGTCCCATGCGCTGGATCACCGGTTCAGGGGATGCCAAGGTTGGTCGCTGAATTGGCTGCGCCTATGCGAAAGGTATGTGACTTGGTGTCAAGGCCTGCAAAGGAAACTACTTCAGGTCACGCCTCCAAGAGGTGTGGCGGGATCGTTGTCGGATGAGGGATCAGCCAAGAACCCTGGGAAAAGGCGACCAAAAAACTGGAACGAGAAAGTGCATCAGCAACAACGCTAGTGAAGCCAGGGATATGTTTTTCCCGATCAAAAAGTTAAATGTAAGAGAGGAGATGACAAGACGACTTAGGGACATAATGGGGGTGTCGGGAAGAGGTCTAGCTGATAATGTCGACGACGGCACTGGTGTCTCACAGGAAGAGAATCTTGTTGTAGTCGAGCTTCGAGACCCACAGCTCAAGCGCTTTAGCAATAGGAAGAAGTTCCTTGAATGTGATGTGGTGGCTTTGAAGGTGCTCGGGCCACGAGCAGGCAAACCAGGAGGCCCCCAGCGTCGCGGCGAAGTTCCCGTTGGTGCCTGCAGCGTCGGAGTACAGTTTTATGTTGTCTGAACATGTCCATTCGTCGAATAGGAACAGTGTTTTCCTATTGAAGTCCAGGACGAAAATTGACCAAGCCCTGAGGTCCACTCTGGCTTCTTTATTTAGAGTGACGAAGTGGTCTGGTCTCGAAATACCAATAGTTTGGTTGATGAAGGCGGCGCAGGGAGGCGCGGCCGGGCACGATGACGGAGCAGGCGAAGTTTAGTAGCCGAGGAGAAGGTCAGCAGCTTTGTCTATCTTGTACTGTGGGAGAGAAGAAATCATGGTCATGGAGTCGAGATGGATGCCGTAAATAATGATTGAGGTGGTCGGTTAAATCGTCTTGTCATGATTGATAGGGATGCCCACGGAGTCGCAGAGTGACATGAATGCGGCGAGGTCCTTAGAGCACTTCGACGAGGATGGGGGACCCACGAAACAAAAGTCATCGAAGTAGTGAGATGCGCCGGCGACATTAAGCCTGTTTTCCATTGAATCGCAGAGACGACCTTTTCGATGATGGTGCAGCTGTAGGCATGGCCAAATGGTAAGCACTTGTTGTTGAAGTTGTTGGCTCAAGAGAGGCTTAAAAGGTGGTAGTCGTCAGGGTGAACCGGTACCATGCGAAAAGCGTCCTTGATGTCAGTCTTAGGCATGAGGGAGTTGTTTCCACACCGTTGAACGGGGCGGATAGCGTGAGTGATGGATTGGTAGTGGACTTGAGAGAATTGAGTGGGAATTAAGGGGCTAACTGAGTTAGAGTGACGAGATGGATATGACAAGTTATGAATGAGACGAAAACTGTCAGGTTGCGAGTTAGGGACGAGGGCAAGGGGTGGCGTAGAGTAAAAGGGGCATGGAGGGGACGAGCATAACGACCCAGAAGAACTTCGGTCTGTATTTTCGGAACAGTAACAGTATGGTTACGGAGAGCAGACGGGTGGTTGGTGGGGGGATTTGGGTGGCAGATCTGGAAGGTGCCGAGCCTGAAACCGAAAGAGAAACAATTTATGAGTTCTGTAGTCAAGAGGGTGTCTTAACCTTAAAGGAAAGGTTTAAGTTTGGTTACCTTTACAGGTGTCGGGATGCCTGGCAGCAGAGCTGCCGGGCGCGGTGACGGTTTTGGTGACACAGAAGCCACAACAGTGCTGTTATCGGCGTAGT
The DNA here is from genome assembly GCA_002633005.1 of Phoronis australis. Lineage (NCBI taxonomy): Eukaryota > Metazoa > Phoronida > Phoronidae > Phoronis > Phoronis australis. The sequence goes on from NMRA01000472.1 coordinate 108,981, forward strand.
ATAAGGATTCTTGAGTTGTGTGCTTCCATTGAACTTCTTTTATAAATCGTGACCTAAGTTCACAATATCCCTTGCAAATCAACAGGAAATGGTATTCATCCTCTACAAGACCATCATTGCAAAGTAAACATCATCTATTATAGTATTCCACTTTCTCGTGTCAACCCACTTCCACTTGGTTGGAGCAACGTAACCGAGTAAACGCTTGAATAAGACTATTATGTAGCGGTATCTTACTTTAAAACGAGACTTCGCACGTGACACCTTGATTCAACCAAATTTCATGAAAACCGTATTTTGATAGCAATTGTCTAACAGAAGATACCCAAGTATTTCTCAGATTCCGATCTAAATCAGCTAACATGTCATAAGCCGCTTAAGCGTATAGCTAGGTGGCATTTTCATCAACTTCAGCATATATTTAACACATGTGACATAGTACTTTGCATAGATCGGATTTAATTCCACATTCGGTCAATACAGCTGCGTTTGAGCAGGTTTCCAACTCCACGAGCAGCAGTGCTGTAGTGGTAAAATTAGAGGTAAGTGGGCGCCCAAAGCCCACCGTATCACCTTGAACACTGAACGTAACTTACGGTGCGTAAGCGCTACGTGCCAAAAGGTAGTTGGCTGCGACTACGTGCGCCTACGCCCCACTACAGCACTGAAGAGCAGCTTCACAGAATTTAACATATACATTTTCAAGTCATTCATTTTCTTTGAATAACCAGATTTCCGCACCGTAGCACAAATTTGGCACAACAATTTTATCAAACAGTTCAAGTGATAGGCTAAATGGTAATTCCGTGCACTGGTTTCTAATTTTAGAGACAGACATAGCAGCTTTACTACCTTGACGTGCCAGAGTTTTAGTCCCTTTGGACCAAACTAATCTTGGTGTAAAAATATCCCAAGATATTTATACTGGGAGACAACCTCCACTAATTGATTTCCATGATACCACTTCTCATACGCTTGAGTGGTCCGCCATTTCTAAAAACAATGATCTTAGTGTGTTTTTCAGATTTAAACTCATGCCCCAAAAAGAGCTACAGTCATAAAGGCAGTTAAACATTCTTTGCAAATTAATTTGAGTGCTCGAACACAGAACCTTGTCATCAGCATACAACAGCGATTTGACTTCTGGCGCATCTTCATTGACAAAAATCCTTCTAATGTTTTGGGCATTATCTAGGACTTCGATATATTCGTTACGATATATGATAAGCAATAGTGGACTGACCATACACCCTTGTCTGGTGCCTACAAAACAGTAAAAAAGTTGATTAACCCTTCTCGAGTCCACGTAATTTGCTGTACACAGATTTCAGGACTTTAAGTACGTTACCATCTACACCATTTTTTTGCAATCTATACCGGAATAGCGTATAAGGAACTCTGTCAAACGCCTTCGAAAAGTCGACAAAAGCACAATAAAAACGACCCCCGTCTTAGTGATATATTGTTGGCACATGGTCTGAAACGTAAACATTTGATCCTGGATGCAATACCTCTTGCGGAATCCCGCCTGTGATTCCCGAAGTTCGTCATTTGCCTCAGCCTAGGTGCTAAGCAGGTTATTCAAAAGTTTGGTGAATAACTTTCCTGCTGCTGACTGTTATGTTTTTGTAATAGAATATAGCTGAAACTTATAAATAAAAGAAATGTAAAATATATTGACATTAATTAATAATGACGTTACAAAAGGATGACGTCATAGAAAATTATAACATCACAACACCTCCCCGCCTTATTGAGCGAAAGCTTGTCTTTTTTAATCTCTCGGACCTTCTCAAGTTGTGTGACCCATATTCATTTCCCGTTGGAAGTCGTGGGTTTGGGCGCTTCTTTTCGGGTATCATCCATGGATGAATAGCTGCTTTCGGTGATCTGTTTTGATGTTCAGCACAAGCCGTGCAATGACGTACCAGTTCTTCATTATCCTCGTTAATATGTGGCCAATAAACCACTGTCCGTGCTAGTTGCTTCATTATCTGAATTCCGAAATGGCCAATATGAAGCAGATCCAACACCTGTTTTCGTAATCTCTTTGGAATAACTATCCGTGCACCATAAACAAGACATCCATCTTCTGTGGTCAAGGTATTTTTCAATTTTCTGAAATATTTCATATCTTCGGAATCCATGGAAACTGGCCAGTTGTATGGTGCAGTTGTAGACTTACTTGCTTAACAGAACAGACCACATTCACGTCTGCTTGTCCTTCCTCCCTGTCTAATTTTGGATCCTTACCGCAGGGTTAGCGACTCAGTGCATCTGCATTAGAATGATCAGATGTTTTTCGATACTCTATTGTGTATTCATACTGGCTTAGATGTAACGCCCATCTTGCTAGTCGATTAGCAGCCATAGCTGGAACTCCTTCAGTTGATCCGAAAATAGAAACTAAAGGTTTGTGATCAGTTATCAAAATGAAACGTCTTCCGAAAAGAAATTGGTGAAATTTCTTTAGTGCGAAAACAATTGCCAGAACATCACGTTGAATTTAACTGTACCTCCTTTGAGTGTCCGGGAGAATCTTTGAAACATTGGCAATCGGACGTTCACTACCATCAGGATAGCAGTGAAATAGAACGGCTCCAATCCCAACATTAGAAGCCTCACATGAAATTCCCAACTGTTGTTTAGGATCGTAATGAGCCAGAACTGCATCTGTACACAGTATTTCTTTTAAACGCTGAAAACTGCATTCTCCTCAGCTCCCCATTTCCATGGCTCATCTTTCCGCGTCAAATGGCTCAGAGGAGCAATCAAGGTAGCTAAGTTAGGAATGAACGTAGATGGGAAACATCTGATGGGGATGGCATTTCAAAACAGCATCAACTTTGTTACCTTTATTAAAGGAGAACAGTAAAACAGACTGCGTGTGAAACCAATGACGTAATTGGGTAACTTCAACTTCTGCAGACAGGTGTCAGGTAACGCAACGTGCCATTATCGAGTAGAACTACTCGATCTAAAATGATACAAAAAAGTTGTTTTTTTTTCGGTGGCTTGCTCCTTTAATGCCATCACGTGAAAGCATGTGACCTAAGTATTCTACAATTTGCTGACCAAGTGAGCATTTTTCCAAGCGACATCTTATTCCATTGTCAGGTTCAGGTTTGAATAGGTCTGGAAATTCATCGCAGATGATTTTACAAGCGTACTGAAACTCTACATCCCTTTTCTTGTCCTCAAGACAAACAACACCAACTTTGTCATTTTGGTTGTCATCCCGCAAAGTAGAATTGCTACAGAGTGCGGTGACGTCAATCTTTAGCTGTCGAACTGCCGTTCGGCCAACAACATTCAAATCATGTTTGCTTACTACTAATTCAATATTTGCTGTATGCTGCGAATTGGACTGTAATGTTGCGTTTGTACTGAAAATTCCCAAAACTGGTAATGGTTTTTCATTTGCCGCGAAATACTAACTGTGTGATGGAGATAAAACAGGTTTTCCAAGTTTAAACCAAACCTTATCCGAAATGAAATTGTCCGGTGATCCAGTATCTACGTCAAATGTCTGTTTTTGCCGCTTATGTGAACAACAATCTGAATTGGATCTCGATCCGAAATGTGATTAACTTTCGCTTAGACATACAGCCTTTCTTGTGACAGAAACGGCATTCAGTCTTTTTAAAACGACAATCCATTGCCGCGTGGTCTTTTTTTCCACAACGGGGACATATTCCCTTTGGAAAAATTCTAAACTTCTGTGCTATGCCCTGCCTGCTTTCTTCCCTCCATTCCTTTTGTAACTTAAGCACTGGATCTCCGTAAATCTTTTCTTTTGCAACTATGGCTTTCTTAAAAGATAATTCGTCATCTTTGGAATCTGGACCAATAATCCTTCCAGAGTTCCATTGAACTGTCGAACGCACCAAAAGTTGGCGTACACGTCGTTGGTTGGTGCATCAACCTTCTAGTGATCATCTCAGCAAAACGCTGATGATTCTCTTGCTGTTGGTTGATTTGTTGTTGTAATAACGAAATAATGCCAGCCAACTCACCCATTTTTATATCCTGCAAACGACGCCAAAATCTGTTATGTTTTTGTAATAGAAAGAAGCGGAAACGCATAAAAGAAATGTAAAATATATTGACAGGAATTAATAATGACGTCACAAAAGGATGACGTCATAGAAAACTATAACATCGCAACACTGACAACAACGAGATGCCTCTATGATTGTTCTCGTCTTCAACGTTACCCTGTTTGAATACTATAGGCACAAAATTATTGCGTCACACCAGCCCTGTGGGCATTGACCTGTAGCGAGAATTACATGGAAAAGCAGGAATAATCGCTACCCTTGTACTCTTCAACATCAAACACAACATGATCAATGTCGGCTGCTTTGCCGTTTGGAAGATCCATTATAGTGCAGTCAATTTCCTCACATGAGAAACAAGTGTTCATATCAGTGGGTATTTTTTCGTCTACAGCATCACAATAATTGTCATGATTTTCTTGTTGTCTTACGACCGCATTTGACATAGTGTCGTTCGGTTACACCCGTTCATTGAGCAACAAATTAAAATCTGAAATATGTTGAAATAGACTTGTTGACACGATCAAAACATGTGGCTGGAACTCGCTATGTTTATCACTATGACTCCTACCGTTTACAATATGCATATTTAAGACACAACACACCTCAATTACAGTTTTGCCAGAATTATTTACTGTTTCATCTTTAGACATATCACAGTCTATAGCAAATGGACGGGTAGATGACGACTAAACGATCCACCCTCCTAGCGATGATAGCCACGAAAGTAAGTGCAAGTCCCAGTCACAGTGCAACCATGCGAACGATTGGGAACAAAAATGAAAAGCTAAAGCGGTGCGAGATATTTGACAAGACACGTATTGTGTGTAAATTTCATATCAGTTGGTCTAGCAACGGGACTTGTGTGTCGTGAACAAACAAGAAAAAACCAAGCACGCAGCAAAAAATGACTACAGAGAGACTTGCCGAGTTTCATTACACCAAGTACCGAAACAAAGTATTGTCATTTACATTTAATCAATGAACTGGCAGAGCTTAAAATCTGTATTGACAACTACAACGGGTTTAATTTACGATGCTCAATGAGTCATGTGCTGTGTTTTAGTACATACGGGCTCTACCGACATTCCCTGGAAACTTTGAAAGGTACGTTTACTACGGAGACCCCCGAAGTGACACGAAAGAAAAAATATCTTGTTCCCACAAGTACCTATTTCGTGGAAGCCTGTTACAAACTCACTTCTTAAGTTTTGTATCTCGTTCCCACGAATCGAGCTACGCGACAATGAGTCACTAAGTCACTTTCTACACTTTCCACGACTTACGTTAGTAGTGGAATCGAGACACTTAGTCGTGAGAATGAATTAGTAACTCGTTTTCAAGAGATTTTTTCTTTATGTAACTTAGGCCACTCCGTAGTTTATCAAATCACGCGAATGATGTTACTGCCAGTGCACTCAGTTCTAACTAATTCTGTTTCTCCGGACTCGGATAACAAAGCCCAAAACCCAGTAAAACGAATAATGTATTTTTATTGTTACTGGTGAATGATCCCGCTTTACAAAAGTACAATTGAGAAGTAGGTGGCATTCGATCATAAAATCTGCAGTATGGATCATAGCGGTCACAGTCCATGCAAACATTTATTTAAATTGCAACAACCAGCAGTCGCCCTCACACGACTGCAAAGTTACTAAGTTAAACCAAGCGTTACTATCAAACTGACAAATCTATCTCGTTAAGACATAAATTGAAATTAAGTTTGTTTTCCTAGCCCGACCGAAAGTATGTTAGCACAACTGAAAATATTTTATTTAATATCTGACAAAAGAAATATTTTTTCAGTTGTACAAGTAAATGCGGCATACAGTAACCAATTTGGCTGTTCAAATCACATCTTGTGAGGACTTTTGAAGTAGAGTTAAAAGGGCATCCAAATGTTTCTGGGCGTAAGTAAGACTAGCGGCGTTAGATTTGGGGACTCCGCATACAGCACAAGAGGCACGAAGCTACTGTCAACAAATTCCAGTCGGAGCGGTATGGGACCAATTGCAATGCCTTCCAAGGTGTGTCTATATGGAAAATCTTACCGGAGGAAATTAGACTTGTAAAAAGTGGTTTTCAAAACTTCAGCCTCGCATCGTGTGTAAAACATCAACTGCAAATGCTAAGGTGACAGAATGTAGAATTCTATACTTGTGACCACTTCCTCCGCTCACATTTCTATTTGTTATTGGCATTTTTGGCATTATAAATACCATTTACTAAAGATTTATAAATCATATCGGTTACTAGTAGATGTGCTACCGTTTTCTTTGATATATTTTCCATGCCGACGTAAAATAAAGGTTTTACTTCAAGACTCACTTGGTACTTTAAACAAAAAAAAACGAAGCATCCCCCGATGAACGAGGTTAAAACTGTCGAAAGACAACTAACTGAAATTGATGTGGAAACTGATATGAACGCTAACGAATTGTCTTAATATTGGTGATGGTGTCATTCCGCGCGTGATCTCTCCAAAACTCCTCTGTGTCGCCATTGACAATAAGTTAATATTCCATAAATATATGGTGACGAACTGAACTACGCGCCAAAGTAGGCAAGCATCTTTGGATCAATATTATATCGACTCCGCAATTTTCTTCTTGATCAGGAAACAAAATTGAATATCGCGCTTTTATTATGTCGAAGAAAATGGAAAGATTCAGTTTCGTGCCCTTAATAAGTTGACGTATAATGATCTACGGTCTGGATGTTCAACTTTGCTGTTCAGGACATGGAAGCACNAAAACGGGGCCACTAGGTTCAGGCCTACGAATTGTACATCTGCGCCGATTTCCTCAGTGTGTCCTTTGTGGACTTTTGAGTCGTTTACTCGGACTTTTTTTTACTGAGGTGGACCTTTTTGCCCAATTCGCCCCGAGCCCCCCCCCGTGGGTGCCCCCATGCAGGACAAACGCCGTTCCATTAGTTCATAGACACTTGGGTCCGTAATAAAAGTCTTCAAACACATTCAACACATAGACCCTGTAGCTGATGTGGTGGCCATGCGGCATAGCAAACCACGTTTCATTTGAGTCGTACTTCTTTATTTTGTTCAGTATTTTAGCCGCATGCGCGAGTGATTAATGATTTTGCGTGTATTCTGTAGTAAGATATGGTTTTGCTCGAAAAAGCGACTTGATATCAAAAGTTCAACACGTAAATATTTACAGCACGAGTCTACATGTTAGGTGGTTAAACGGTGGGTCCTTGTCACGATGGCCTGAGGAATGTTTCAATTGTTAATGTTAGTCGTGCATCTCACACAAAACTTACCGAAGGCCTTTTCCAAATAAATGACTGTCCTCCTGGAAGTACTTTCTTTTTAAAGACAGAAGAGTCTATTGTAGGAAATTCAGGATCCTCGAACAAGCAGTTTTTATCTTTGCATTGTTTACGGATCTCCGAAGGGATCTGACCGTTAAAGTATTCGTACGCCATGCTTTAGGACAACAAACAACTACAGTGTAGACCTATCTAGTACGTCTTTATCCTTCACCAACAGGTTGTATCGTCCACCAAATCTCACTTGTTAGGTCAATCAGGATGAACTGACCCAGAACGTGTGTGTACCAGGTTAAATAGGGGTTTGCGTAGACCGGAGGGTCACTCGAAAGGTTTTCGACGGGTTGTGCTACTGGGAAACTGAATAGGTCAACCCACCTCTCGTTTGAAAATGGGAGCACTACATTTAACATATGTAGGCCCTACGCACGGCAACGCCAATTAAAACCTCGGGATTTCGAAGAAATTTTCTTCCATAACATGAAAATAATTGTGCTGTTGCTTTTAAACCCCATATTTTTTATTCTATTGAAATTCAAGAAACATCACCTGACCGTGAAACTGTTACCCGTCCGAGTTACGTCCCGTACACGCGCGCTACGCACGTCCCCTGCGGAATGTTACCGTGAAAAGACCTATATTGAGAGTTATAACATTATCCGATCCCCGGCCGCCGGGTTGGCAGCTGGATGGAAACTGTAGTCCGTAAACTACTCTGATGAATAAAGAGCGTAAAGACACTTTTTACGCCGGTGTCTCAGTTATCAAGATGAATTAAAAGTGGGTTTCACGGGCTTAAAATGCGGGTCTAAATTACGAGAGCATATTACACGCGTAAAATTGATATATCTGTTAGCGCTAGTCGAGATGTTCACGGTGGTCGTCACGCCAGCAGCCGTTTACGGGGTAACTGAGTGTAATTTTACAGGCCCAACGTTTTGAGTACTGACATGACCTGCAATCTAATCTGCAATTGGACAGAATGATTGCGCTCCTAAAACGCGGGTGTTAAAACTCATTACCTCCGGAATTTTCGAGGGTAATTTTTGAAAAAACAGTTCCCCCCAGAGGTCAACCATAGCAATGTTCTCTGCACAGCAAATAACGGCCGCGACAAATACATAATTACATTTACACACGACCTACATACAGTAGTTTATGCCTCATTTCTTCACAAATCTATCTGATAAACGGGGCCGTACACAGGTTATGCTACTGTACACATACCTGAGACAGACAAAACGCTAACGGTGAAGGAATACAATAAAGTCACTTCAGCCTTACAGTTTGTTGTTATTTTAGAGCTCAATTATCCTGTAAGAAGTGTCTCAAAATATAAACAACCTAAAATAACAAAAAGCAGTTCAGATGGCAGGTCACTATTTTTTAGAAGATGGTACGAGTATGTCAACAAAACAAAACAAACTCAAAGCATGCGATCCATTTCAAGGCATCTATAGTGGCCCAGCCTCCTATGGTGCGTCGCCCATGTAAGTTTCAAATATTCTAAAATGCAATCTGAATTCTTTTTGGGAAATCTTTTGCTTCACTGGCTTGCCTCATACTATGCTGTCGACCTCAAGTTCGGAGGGCGATCAAAGATGATGATCTGCCGTTATCAATATCCATCTTGTCAGTCAGCTGTCTGTCGAATGACTCTGAGCGCATACATCATTAGATCTAGGGAGATTGGAAACTCTGTGGTGACCACAGAGTTGTTCCTTAGCGCCGCTAATGAAAAAGTCGAAAAATCCACGGTTTCTGAAATATGCGGCATATTTCAGAAACCGTGGATTTTTCGACTTTTTCATTAAATTCCCTCACAGGGGAAAGTAAATAACTCTGTAGTAGACGTTGTGATGGTACTTTCATCAACTGTTTAAAAGATACTTTTGTTAAGCTTTCGGGTTCCTACTTGCCAAAACCGCCAAGGAACTTCGCGGACACAGAGGAAAATGTAAAAAACAAAATTGCCACTAGCGGCACACAAGTAGTAAGTTCCGTTCTAAAGTCGTCGCCGTCCTTTTGTCGTTTTTATAGAAATGCACTTCAGTGCCAAATTTTACAAAGTTTTTGCGAGGTTTTCATGAGATACAGCCACAATATTTGGAGATGTCCAAATATCGTCAGTAGTCCTCCTCGTGGGCGGCGCACCATAGGTAGCTGGGCAGCTATAGCCCTCCCCCACTTAGTTACTTCAAAGCTGCGTCGCCCGTGCTCCTTACAGTCGAGACAAATGTACCAATTTTCAGTATCAACCGTAGTGTAATTTGGCCAAGAACAGACTCGGAAACAGAAGTAACCACCAAGTAGATGGCACAGAATATACCAAATTCATCCGCCAGCGAGGTGGTGGCGACTCCTTAAGAAGGATATCAATTTGCCAAATTTCATGAAAACCAGCCAAGGAACTCAAAAGATAAAGCGGGAAATTTAAAAAAGTATATAATCACTGGGGACACAGCGGTAGTCAGATCCGTCCCTAAGTCGTAGCCATCTGCTGTCACTTTCATAGAAATACACCCGCCAAATAAAACAAAAATTCCTGCAAGGGCTTCATGAGATACACCTATGGACGCAACAGCTAATACTACTAGAAGGAACCACACTAGTGGGGTTCCGTCTGAAAATTATCGTCAGCCGCCCACTTCCTAGCCAGAACACATATACCAATTTTCATAATCATTGTTATTGCCCTTTGGTCTATAAAGAGGACTCAACGACTGTTGAAACACCCATCCGAAAACTGAGGGTGGTGTCGTCTCTTCGATAGACATCTTTTCACCAAATTTCACGAAAATACGTCACGAAACTGCAAAGGCAACATTCAAATTACCACTAGGGGCACAACGGTAGTCCCGTCCGTGTAAAAACTGATCCATGATGCTTAATCCACGATCGAACATACCCGCAAAATTTCACTTATCTCCACCCAGGGTTTTTTAGATACAGCTGCAGACACTGGACGTATTGGGATGATAGCATAATGCATCCACATATAAACATGTGGGTGCATAATAAGGTTATGAGCAATTTTAAAAATGAAAGACTTCCAGTTACTTAAGAAGGTTGTTTTATTAAAATCGTAAATTAACTCAAAGAAATAGCAGTATTCTATGTGTTGCCAAGTCTGCCTACGAGTCAAGTAACCTCTAGATCAGATCAATAGCCTTAAAACTGTTCTTATCCATACTTGACTGAATTGAAAACAGCTACAAGACTTCTCTCAAACAAATGAACTATTACCAAATTCTATCCCAACAACATTCAGAAATTTAAATAGTACATAAATTGCACACAATGCCAGAATGTCTAATCGCCAGATGTGAAACGGAGATGGACCAACTCACACTTGACTATCAAACTGACAATTTCCTGAACTTAAGATTAAAGCTATTTATTCACATGTGGAATAAAGAATTGAGCAACCTGAGAAAAAGAAAAGTACCACCAAGAAAGTCTATTTCGAAAACACACATGTATGAAATTAAGTGGCTTACAGATACATGTCAGGTTAAACAGTGTGAATATGACTGTTACATTGTCATAATATGACTGTTACATTGTCATAATCTTGTAATATCAGTTCAGACTGAAACTAAGGTATAGTACTTGACCAATAGTTGTTCTAATTACCATGCAAACGCAACTCTTTATCTCTATCACCAAAATCCAACTATAAACCTCATTCACCGGGGCATTTGCATCAAATAATTGGTCAGCCTAACGCATCTGTTTACCGTTCGGCAACTAGCTAACCATAATTCATAATCTAAAAGGCAAATACATGCCTGTCTAAACCATAATTATCAAGTTCACACAATTATACTAATTTCATATAGGATTAAATATTGTCAGGCCATACAGAGAGCACCACCTTGAGTGCAGCACTGCCATGATTCTCTCCTTGCAAACCTACGAGTACATGGCCATTTGCACAAACTGAAAATAAAAAAAAAATTCATTAGACAATCCAAGACACATAATGCATTTTTGTATATTTCAATACTTTATGCAATAATTATGCAAAAAAACCGCAACCACAACCTTGAATGTTTTTAGAAATGCATCTTTTTCCGTAAGGAATGGAAATATGCTGCAAACAATTTGTCCCGTCAGCACACCATCTTTTGGTCACATCCCATGACCTAAGGAATATAAGTCCGAAAAGATTTCTGCCCCCGATCGGAAGAAAAAGATGCATTTCTACAAACAATGAGATCGAGGGTAAGATGCTCACTACTAAGTCTGATCAAATTTCTGTGTTTGACCAGTGGTCCCAATGGCTCAGTGGCTAGAGCGTCTGCATGGTTAGCAGATGGTCCTGGGTTCCGGATTCCGGTCAGGAGCAGAAATCTTTTCGGACTTATATTCATTAGGTCACGTGATCATGTCCGAAACGGCGGCATGCTGACGGGACAAACTGTTCACTTAAATGTTTTACACATTCATTGCTTATTTATCAATTCAAGGGATTACCCACTTAAGTTGGCTATGCAGTTAAGTTAAAATTGCACAATTTTTTGTAGCATAAAGTTTATGCAAAACGTGATTGAACAAAACGACACAGAATTCCCTGCCGTGAAGGCTAGGGACGAGCTGGTTTCATCATCACTGGAAAAGATATTCTATGCTACAATTAGTATTTTGCCATTTTCACTGCAAACAAAATCAGCTGTCATTACAATGAAACAAGTTTGTCAAATTACTTGAGTTTTACTGAGTGTCACTTAGTGTCAAGGTAGTCCTAACAACAACCAGTTACCTGTGCAACACGGTACCAGACTAACGGACATGTACCCTAGAGACTTAGTCCACTGACAAACACATCTCACCAACTGTCAAGCACTGCCAACCAACCCCGAACTCAGTGCCCCACAAACAGTATACAACTTAAAACACTCAAATTACTAGTACCCAGACCGACAAATGAAGTTCAACGATTACCCAACACATTACACAGACATGAGGCCTTGTTTTTTGAGTTCAGACACAAGTTTCTTTCGGTTGTGAAAACCTCTTTTTGTGAGCATGGCACCATGTTTAGGGGTCCACGAACATGTGTTAGCGAATCGGTGACCTGTGTTTTTGAGTCAGTGAGCCGAGTTTATCTGGGCCATGAGGTGCTTATAAATGAAGGACGTACGTTCACGAGAGTACCAGCCATGTTACGACAGGTATGTTGAATTAAAAGACTTATGAATATGGAAAATTATAAGGAACCTAGTTGTGTACATCACTGCAATACTTCTATTGCAGTGTAAATGTACTTAGTTAACAAGTTCAGGAAGTGTCTTAAGATGATTGAGGTGAAATTTTTTTAAACATTTTGAAACTACTACCATTCTTTGCAAAGCATTCTTTAAGTACTTCATCACTCTCTCTGTGCTACATTAAATTGCATGCCGTGGGGGTAAACCTGTTTGAGAGCGAGGGTCACTTCTAATAAGAAATGACCCCCTTAGATGCATTTAAGAGCCGTAAAGGGGGTTTGAGTGCAAACATACCTCATCCATGCTGAAGGTTGCCTGTCCTTTTCTGTACGAATCTTCGGCATCCTTCTCCAAGAAGGTTTCTGCAAGAAATGGCAAGAGTAAGGAAACCTAATTAATGCTCACAGTTAGTTACAGTGTGAGCTCTCTATCACAGATGAAAACAAGATTCTGCCATAGAAACGGTAGGTAGGGAGGGCAATACCTCCAACTTGTGTTGCACAAGCGGAATTAGGGGGGTAGGGGGTCTAACCACCCACCCTACGGACACGGCCAAAAATGCCAGCATGCCCGGTTTCAGGCCCTTTGGAAATTGTGGGCGCCCCTCCCTCTTACGACACCCTAGATCCACCAGTGTATTGACACATAATCATTTCAGGTATAAACTCGGCTGAGGTGGCTACTTCAATCTTCAAATGTGGTCTAAGAGTGGGTTAACTGTCAGATGCAGAGAAGGAGTCCTATGCACGGCAACTTTTGTACTGCTCTCACAAGCAGTCATAACATCCTTTATTTTCTCCCCACTGTCCAACCTTCCTGAGGTCACAATCTATAACCAGACTTAACAAAATGTTTTTTAACATTGAATAGGGCTAGGATGTATGAGAAATAACATTTTCCTTGATACGATTCCGACTGAGAAAAAACAAAAAATGATCTAAGATCTGTTTGTGACCACATTATCATTTCAAGACGCAATAAAACAATACCCCGGAGCCCAAAACAACTTTTAATCAAAACTACTATTATACAAAAGCAAGACAAAGCGTTGAAATGTGACCCGACTGTCCCACAAATGGTATTCTTCTTAGGGGTGTTTATTAGTAACATAAAAATAAAAATGGCCACTAGGTGGCACACCGATGGGATTGGGAAGTCTTCGCTGTCTCCCTAATATCGACCAATTTGCAAAATTTCGTAAAATGTGAAGATACAACGAAGAAAATAAAATTGCCACTACAAGGCACAACGGTTGTCATATCAGTATGAAAGAAGTTGATATCTGTTGCCACAATCACAGGAGTACACTTGCACACAGCTTTGGATGAAAAAATAACCACTAGGGGGAAGGCACAGCAGTCGGACACATCTGAAAATCAACATCTCATGTGCTGCTGTCAGTAGGATGACATCTATCAATTTTTTATGATCCTTTCAGCATTTTCGCGGAAAGAAAGACTGATGCCAAAAAAGACTCAAAAATAACACAAAAAAGTCTCTAAGTGGCGCAGAAAATGTCTAACCGTTACCAAAATAGAAACCAAGGTGTTCTTATCTACAATACACACCAACCAATATATAGGCAAATAAAAATCTGTCCCATATTCTTACTCAAATTAGAAATAACTTTTAGACTCAAGAAGAACTGACACGACACTGTATTCAATGTGTGTTTTCAAAGACCACACCTGACCAAGGCTAACTATTTTCTTCATCTGACAAGGTATCGCCTCAGTCTGGACTTTTACACCTTAACCACTACAACTCTGTTCCAACACTACTTACCGAAAAATGTCTTCAGTCTGACAAAACACAGGATGAAATCGTCAAAAGACAGAACACCTTTCTGGTTGGAGTACCGCTTCACTATGCAATTGAAAGTGGCATTGCGCACACGGTACCCTGAAAACAAGATCATCACGGAATTTTGTACGTCGACTTAACAACCACTACTTACATCTCCATATTGAATTTTTTTCACTAATTTAAAAGTGCTACTTCCTTCAACAAATCAGGCCTTAAACAATTCTTTTGGTTACAATAACAGTAAAAATGTCACTAGCAATACATACAAGACTTTCTGGTGCATCAAGGTGGCAAGAAACCCAATTTCCATCACAGAACCCAAATATAGTGGGCCACCTTTCTTGCTCTGCATAACATTATGTTGTCATAATGGACCATCCAGAGTTGGCAGGCAGCCAACTCTCAGGAGAGTCAGAAAACCAAAAGCCCTTCCGTTCAATTACTCTTTCTTGTAACTTTAATCTGACAGTGTTAAGATAAGGGTTGCCTGCAGAATTAGTACGTTAGATTTAATTTTTCACCTTTTTGTGGATGGAAACAGAGTCAACACTTGAATTCTTCATCAAAAAATTTGAGTATAGAGCTTTTTTCTCACAAAAACCGGCCAAGTTTCGTGAGAGATAGCTGTAATTCAGATTAGCTGATTTCATTGTCTATCCAACAGTCCCACTAACAGATCAGACATAACTACCATGCTACCTTAATCAAACCTGGAGACCAGACAAATCAGATCAGTGCTACCAAAATAGCATGACCAGAATATATTCCCTGAAGCCCCCACGTTGACTTCACAATTAAAACAGCTTTATGGTCTCCAGATTCTTTGAGGTTGTCACATTATATTTTCCTTTTTGTGTCTAAACAAGCATTGTTGAAACACTCACCAGCGTTGTTCAGCGCACTTCGCAACTCATACGAGCTCAAGGATCCACTCCCATCTTTGTCATACTGTTGGAAGATGCCCTGAAATAATGACGCATTCAGACTTTGATTACGAGTAATAAGCATATCTGCAGACTGATTTGGGAAGTTTAGATGCCTATCAAGTGTTCACATGCCATTTTTGCTCTAAGCAATGGATGGCATGCAAACAACGTCAGTATAAAATTGCTATGGCTATTTTTGCTTAATGTCAACCTAAAATGCACCATTACGCAGATGACAGGGATGACTCGGAGCAGTTAGATTCTAAGTAGTCTTGAAGTAGGTCTGTGACCAAAGATCCGCCCAAGGCTGTAGAGAACATAATATCAGCACCTACCTTTCTGGCGGTAGAGAACATAATATCTGCACCTACCTTCCAGAGTCGCAGAGAGTTCCATACATCCTGAAACTCATCAAAGCCTAGTTTTCCAGAGTGATCCTCCTGTGGGGCTAAGTTAAGGTACATATGTCCAACACCACGTTTACATTAATACACACAGTCACCATGTTATGAAAAATGTTTTCAAAATCCTTAAACGATGTTCAATTGTTACTTGTAAAGTAGTATCTGCATTCAACATCCCTCAAATTATCAATACTTTTTCAGAAAATAAAATTTTAATGAATACAAATTCTGTAATTTTTGGTGTATGAATTGGCATGTACTTTAATTATTTACTGTAACTTGTACTTTAGATGTGCTTGTATGCGGCTGAATCATCCTTTTCGTAGTTAGAGTTTCAACTCTTCCCATCGAGCATAAACAAGCTGGCCCAGTTTATCATTGATCAACAATGAAGGATAAATTGTAATTTTTTAGGAACTTCAGCACTATCAAAGTACAGCCTCAAGAAAGTGATTACAATGAAGTTGATGATGGTAAACTGGGGCAAGTACGGGAATGTCAGCGTTATGCAAAGTTAGCAGCTCTGTGTTTGCTTGTTCCAGTTGTACAGATGTCTTAAGAATCAGTGGGACAATGGCCGGAGCCTGCAGTGGCTATGTGACAGGTTGACTAAATGAAAATTTGTAAATGGTAAGTTTTTAACTTTGTTTTTAATACATCTTTTTAGTTTCTGTGCTGACAAAAACATGTGGAGAAATTTGAAATAATTACTGACCAAAATACCAATGACAACATAAAAAGTGAGGGATTCCCCGATCACTCATTGCAAATTAAAAAAGTTATTTTTTTTGCACTTCATTACATTCACTTTTTTAAATTTTAAAAAGAAGTTAATTTGTTGTCATTCTGCTTCAAGGACCAATATCTGTGCTGCAACATAGAAATAAGAAATTCAATAATAGAATTCCCTCTTTTAAAAATGACGAGTTGAGAAAGCATCATTTGGAACTGGTTTTGATTACATTATAGTTTGTTTTATGGCATTTCAAAATAACATTACAGCGTTCTGTCGTTCAGTAACTTTTCCACACATGAGGGGTGCTGAACGTGCGATAACATCTGGCTCTTTTGTTAACTGTCCAGCTCAGTCTTTTGTCCCGTATGATAACAAGCAGGCCAATTATCTCCCAGGCTTCAAAGGAAACGTATGGTGGTTGCACGCTATTACCAAACGCGTATGAACACAGTCAAACCGGCCAGTGCGTTGGTAATCCCTTTGGACAGAATGGATTGTCTTAACTTCTGTTGTAGTTGGGCGATTTTGGTGATTCAAAAACGGAACATGATCAGCATTTGACGAGGAATTCAGAAATGCTATTGGTTTAAGCTCAGATATGTTATAACTTAACTTTCATTTTTATCAGTCCAGCCCAGTCAGGCTAGATACGATCTGATCGGAGATTAGAGCAATTATCGAACAAAAGAGAGCTGGCCCTCCAACCATGAATGCCAGTATTGAGTTTATCAGTCGTGTAAGATATTGGCTACCGGGGTAAACTTCCCAATTTGTTGTTGGGCTATAGAATCGAACAAGTTGGGAGCAACGGGATGTTGCCGTCATAAGATACCGCAATTTCGTGTAGCTTGGTGCATTGTCAAGACTGAATGGTGCTGTAATCCATCGCTTTAGTGGCAACTTGTCTTGCTCATTAATTCAAAGGATACATCCTTCATAGCAACTATGCTTCTGCACGTCTCCAAACTAAATTCACCCAGCTCTGAAATAACCAATAGTAATGCTGAAAGTGAGTGCTGGTATGGTACAATTATTAAGCACATATAATACCAGTAGAGCCCATATTGACATAGTTCAGTTGAAGTGACATGTTTGCTATGAGCAAACCTGATGCACATGATGAACACAGCCAAGTCATCGAACTCGAAGTTGAGAAGATACTTCATTGATAATGGTGCTTGAGCTAGCAACTGAAAATGACACAACAATTACTGCACTGTTTAAAAGGGAAGTGGATTCCTAATTTGTCAATAAATGTTACCTCAAAACACAACACCAGACCATCAGAAGGGTAATTAAAAACCTGTTTGATCAACACAACACTCAGATCATTGCAGCTTAAAAGGATTTTAGCGAAAAAAAATTAAAACTCCAAGGTCACTTCTACATCTCCATGGACAGAATGATAACTATGAGTATAGCATTTCTATGTTTATTTCACACAAAAATAATAGCAAAATATTACCCTTCTGAAAATAATGGGAGTTTAAGCAAATGTTGTTTTATGACAACTACACACTACAATCCGTGCTTGTAGTAGACTTGAACGTTCTTGCTTTTTATTATTGTGGAGAAATTTACCAAAATGGAATTTCACTGGCAGGGCCATATTTTGAAAAATCAGTCAAGAATAAACGTTATTGGCTTGTAAGTTCACCGTCTAATGCACACCCTGGTACATAATTGGAATTCGATGTTTAATTCCAAAAATGCCATTTGATAATATGTGCCCAACACTTGTACATAGAAATCTCCAAAACATGCCACGCATAGCTGGGAGCTTCAAGGAAGCAACCTGCCAGAATCAATTCTTCACCAAACACAACAGAATGATATTGGCATACAGGAAAAGACAAAAGTTACAGACAATATATTGTGTCCCCGTCATGACTACTAATTTTCTTAAAAGCAAAAATAATTGTCAATAACTAGTATGGGGGCAAAATAGTAATGACAAAATGGCTTAGCAACCTTACTAACTTTCCTGTTAACTCCACTTCATTCTCAGCCATCAGGGGAGACTACTCTGACCATGAATTCGGCTTTCACCAAGCCATCATGACGGGGAATTCTGCGCCATTTTGTCTGAATACTTTTGGCTAGTACTGTACTTATCCTCATCATGCCAGGTGTCAGATGACTGTCGTCAATGACGATTCTCAAGTACTACAAAGACTGATGCATCTATTCCTAAGGACCACAGTGCATGCACACTTTACATTCATACAAAACTTGTACAATATACACAGACCTCTTGGAAATGGACTTCACTGTTACTGTCAAGGTGTGTTAAAGTATGCTCACCACAGAAACTAAAGACAGTGATGGGTCTAGACACGGGACACATTACACTATACCTTCTGCTTGAAATGTGGCGGTTAGGGGAACAATCAGGAGAAAGTGAGAGACAACACAAATGAAAGATTCTCGTCAAAATGTGCAGGGGCTAGTGTTTAACTAGACACTTGTTATGGGTAAAATAGATAAAAGTGGCTTTCATTTCAGATCATTTCTAGCGCACCAGGTGGAGTCGTGTGCTGTTGGCATGTTAAGCTCCAACGTTGTGATCAACACAGACTGGCAAGACTAAGATGAATTTGGTGACTGAGACGCAGCAACTTTTAAAAACAATGACACTATTTTGTCGTTAAGGTTTGTGTAAGTTACACGATTAAAACTGAAAGAAATTCAAATAGAACGGTCACATAACATGAATCAGAAAAATTTCAAAATCAGAAGAAATTTTCCAGTGAGTGGAATCTTATTGACTTATTGACAGCGAGTGCTAACAAGGAAAACCTGGGCTGTGATTATAGAATAAATCACATTATTATCCACTTTGCAACGGAGTCTTGTGGATATTTTCATATCCCAATGCTATAAATCAAATTTAATTTTGAAAAACCATTACAATATATTATCAAGGCATACCTCACTGAAACAAATTTTTAAATAAAAATGTCATGTTACCTTAGTAACCAACTCATTTACTTTGAGTTTCAAGCAGAATTAAGCTTGTACAACCATGAATACCTGACAAGTATGCCTATTTAACCAAATATGTACAAAACTATAAATTTCAACTTAGAGAAAGCCTATAGAAAATGATTTTTGACTTATTACAATACAGACAACAATTCATTCACGTGATCCTGTTTTTAGTGAAATTTAACACCAAAGAAGTGTATTTGATACCTAAGAATGGTATCAATAACACAATCAAATTACATTGGATATAAATGTTCGAGATGAGATCTGAAAAACACTATTACAATTTTCTACAAGTTATTTCGTTTTCATTTTAGGCAAATTCATTTTTTTCATGAATTCATTTGACAGTACCCGATGTCCAAGTGCGAAAGTTTAAAACCAATTCCTAACAGCATTTTGAAGAACAGTGCAAAAGCATATTATCTGAAAATTTCACAAGAGCAACTCGGAGCATTGAAATGCGCCCACGAATGCATCGCAAATGGTGTGCTTTTAGGTTGACTATTTGTGTCATAAAAATGGCCACTAGATGGCACAAAAACACACAATCCGTCCGAAAACGGGAACATGTCATTGCCTCTTAATAAAAGGCTATTAACACCAAATTTCATAGAAATCCGTCACGAAACTTCGGAGAAACAAAGAAAAACAGAATAAAATGAAATTGCCAAGTAGGGGGCAAAGTGTTCATTGGATCCGCCTGAAAGTCGTCATTGTCTGTTGTTAGCTTCATATAAATATATTTACTAAATTTAATAAACATCCTGCAGTGGGTTTGGGAGATACATCTATGGGCGCAAAACAAAACAAACAAAACTACCACTAGGAGGCGCCAGAGTAGTCAAAGTCGTCATCATCAACTGTCCTCTTCACACTGAAAACATGTACGGCAATTTTCAAAACCATGCTTAGAATGACATGGTTGACAGAGAGGTAGACTCGAAAACAGCAAAAATGGCCTCTAGGTGGCGCAAACTAAGTTGAATCCATCCGAAAACGGCAAGATGGCGTCGTCTCATGAATAACTGCCTATATACCAAATTTTTTGAAAATACGCTAAGGACCTTTGATGATAGAGGTAAGCATAAAAAATTGCCACTAGGGGACACACAGATAGTCGGATCTGTCCGAAAGTTCGCTCATGCCGTACCATCCATGAAAGGAACACTGTGCAAAATTTCATGAACATACGTCAATTGGTTTTGGAGATAGAGCAGCGGATGCCGCACGCACGGAGATGATGGCATAATGCGTCCACATATAAATAAGTGGGCGCAAAAAAAATAAAAACGAATCCCATAAGCCATTTCTGAGATATGATGTTCCAAAGAAAGGCAAACTTTGACAAATCACGTTCAGAAATAAGACAATCAGTAAAAAGGCAATTTAGCTTGAAACCCAAAACAACCACTTAACTTCAGAAATAAGACAATCAGTAAAAAGGCAATTTACCTTGAAACCCAAAACAACCACTTAACTTCAGAAATAAGACAACCAGTAAAAAGGCAATTTAGCTTGAAACCCAAAACAACCACTTAATCAAAAACACCTTGAAGAAAGGTCAATCTCTCATTAACATACAACACAAGGTAAGTTAGTAATATGAAGTACTGTTACTGAGAGAAAAGTTTGTGTGAAGGATGAAAGATGATGTGTTTCAAAACACTATTGACAATGCTTACGTGGATTGCCTGTAATGGAAAAGCAATGAGGTAATTATTGAACAATGGAATATGGCTGCTCAGGGCTACCGTCTGCGATTCAACACACAACCCTCGACGTATTGCTTACAGCTTTCTCCTGTAATTTCATCTTTCCAGTTTCACCAACTGATAATGTCATTAGCGTGATTCTGCGTGAAATTGGCACTATGGAACGCATTCCTGGTCGATGCAAAGTCAATGTTGAGAATGAAGGAAGTGGCATAACACAATGGGTTGAAACTGTGTTAGGCTTAACAACAGTTACATTTCCTCTTATGCTTCGCAAGAATAAGAACATTTAAAAACACCGCTGTGTTGTTCAACAACCGCTGTGTTTAAAAGCAGTGTGCCTTCCACAACACCAATATGACAAGCAACTGGACTTCCAGCATAGTCAAAGTGGCAAGCAGCATGGAACACACTTGAGTGCTGAAAATTCATGAGTCAGCAAAGATGATGCTTAGCCTACATGACTTTGTATTGTCAGGTGTGCACTCATCTGCCTCTGCCAGTTCAGACAGTACACACTTGTGGGACATGACATCATGTAATAGATAGAGAAAAAAGCTCAAGTCAAATATTGGAATTTGCTTACTTGAGTTAGTGACATAGTGTCCGACTCTTACGGACTTCAGCTAGGCTAGTGATTATTAGTATCGTTCTGGCCAGTAGCTTTTTTGACGCCCCTTCTGAACCAATCTTCCTCATAGTCTAGGATAGTGATATCATCAGTATCAAAATCACGTCTGGTGGTGCATAAGTGATTTTGATACTGATGATGTCGCTATGCTCGACTCTGAGGAAGATTGGTTCAGATGGGGTGTCAAAGAGCTCTGCACGAGCACATCAAGCGCCCCTCTGAATAAACAAGATGGATCAATTTTCCAACTGTTACACACGTGGGATAGTGTCCTGACCTGGATGCTGCGTCGACTGGGTAAAATGCCACCTACTGGCTAGAATGATAGTAAGATCACTACCCAAATTGAAGTGCTAAGAGACAGACGCAACATCGTTAACTAAGTAAGCAAATTCCAGTATTTGAATTAAGTTTTTTCTGAGTTTTGATACCTCATCTGAATGTCTCATAACTTTCATGCTTTTATCATTTGCAACAGATACTAAACAATGATCAGAAACAACAATTTGTTAAATTGTTCAGCAAACTTCCAGGTTTTCAATAAGGATAGTTCTTCTACATAACTGTGAATGGTGACACTGGAAACCAAGTAGTTTACTGAAGATTATTTCTGTGATCAGGAAACATGTCACCAATTGGTTATATTTCAGGTCGAAGTCAATGAATTTTGACTTTCAACACTCGAAATGCCACCTTGCGTTCATCACTTCATAGCCGTCCAGTTGTCCATTATTAATACAACAGACATACATGAGGATGCGATTAGTCTGTACATAAAAAACTGAAAGAGAACGAACTTTGTTTTTAAGTACCAACCTTTGCTGTAAGCTACATTCAGGATGTCACGCAGTTCGTAAGCGTCAACTTCCATGTCGACACCGGCAATGCGGCGGAATACTGCCCTCATCTTCTCCGTCGCCTCGCTCTCCTGGGGTGTGGGCTCGGGGGCCTAGAATAGGGACAAAAAGGTATATGTGTAAGGCAACAAGAAAATTGCAAGAGCACGTCAAAAGAGAATGGTGATTGTTGTTGAGCACATCTTGTTTGAAAGGCATTGTGTTCCCCAGAAGAATGGAGCACTAAAGGAAAGCATGATTAATGTCAATTGGCAAGGTCCTACATTAAACATCCAGGAGACATCACAGGGTCCTCATTGACCTTTAGGGAAAGGTTCCTGTGCCTTTTGAGGGTAATATTTCGGGTTAAAAAAAATGTTCCCCAGGTCGCGACCAGTTTGCAGGACTGTGCAAGTTAAAGGCGACTCTAGCACACTATAGCTTTCCTGAATACAACTCTGGTTACAAAAACGGTGCTTCATAAAGGACAAAACTGAGCTGAGTATTCTCTGAACTGTTTCACACAAGGTCGGATTTCTGGGACAGTCAACAAGTGACTAAGATTTTAAGCCAAGAAACATATTTCCAAGCTAAAATAAATCCAATTGCTTACACTGTACACTGTGGCTAGTTTTCACAAAGTGTTTAAAAGAAAATGTCCTGATGCGCAACAAATTATGGGAAAGCTTGCAAGGCGTTGAAACTTTGATGTGAGCAGACAAAAATTTAACCACAACAGGCTTTCATTTCATGAGGGGCCTGAGCTGTAGAAAGCTCAGTAGCCATGGAAAACAAACCAACAGTGATGCAGACAAAGGGTATGCTACTTCAAGGTTAAAACAATCACATTTACAAATCTCTATTCTTGAAATGTAAACCCACAGTTTTTGGAGGAAAATATCAGACACTCACACACAGTGGAAAATTTGTGGATGCTGGACAGTCCTCACCCAAAACCCTGATTCAAACCTTGCAAATGCACCTACAGAAGCCATTCAGAAACTTTTAGATGGGACAGTCAAGTGTCGTCACCTATTGAACACTTGAAGGAGTGTTGGTGCCTGACTAAAATTCTGACACACTGTTACCAGTAATCTCCCAGTCATACACCTTTCATGACTAGTGACATATTACTCATGCACAACAGTCATATAGTGTGTATTCAAAATATTGTTCGGTGTTAGCTATGGTAAAAACCTTGAACATGTAAAAACACACTTCATTGCTACATATCTTTCATGGGACAAATCAAAAATAAAATTTCCCTTGTCTACCAGATTGTGTCTGAAATTATTGAGATAATTCCATACTTTCTGCAATTTAAGGAAATGAGTAAAACCTGAAGCAACAGTAAAAAACGGTGAAAGCTGGACAACTTATCATCAACAAGAGCATTTAAAATATTTGGAAAAGCTGAAGGTGAGAGGGCAAATGTCAGACTCTTCCAGAAACTTGTATTTCTGCCCAGAGTGCCCCCCATTCAGCCAGCGGCTGTCACATCATGTTGCCAGAGGAAGGCTTCAGTTTGTCAGCAACTCAGCTGCAATAACAGAAGTCTGAGAACTTCAGCTGACAAAGTAGTCAACTCGAAATATTTCTAACAGTCCTTCCAATGATAAAAATATGCATTTTCGCATGTGCAAGACACGCATGCAGAATGACCACAAAACAGTTCCCATGAAGAGTTTTACGAACATTGTGTCCAAAGATCACCCATGCAGGCATTTTCTTGGGTGGGGCACTTTAAAATATACTAGCAGTACAACACAGTGGGTTTGTAGGATTTATGGAATGGGCTTTGACTGAGGGCATGACCAGAGAGGTAATTACCCTCTGTTTGGAGTAAAAAATGTGTGTGGAAGGTGCACTTCAATTAATGACAATTCCGTCAGGCAAACAGGATTTAAGAAGCAACAATATATTGGAAACGCCTGCAAGAAAAAGCCTGCTGTAGGATGAAGATTCCAGTACAAAGTACATCCTTGTGCAAAAGCATGCTCACATGTCAAAGCACAGTTGAAGACAAAGGAAAGTTCTTTATGAAACTGCTTGCCACATCTTTATCAAGAGGAGGTTGCACTATATACAAGATTAGGAAATTTATACAAAAACAAATGGTTCCAGCCCTTGAAAGCACAAAACTCAAAGCAGACAAGACTCAAATTTCTGTTAACAAATTTCACAGAATCCTTAAGGTGTCATGATAAAAAATCACCTTTTTCAGCATAAGCAAGCACAGCAGGGGTTGCAATAGGCAAATTTCCATTTTGACAAAAACAAAGGTTTCAAAATTGATGATCATGCATACGGAGGGAAATGTTCAGCACCAAATCAAACACAGAGCTTTAAGCACATACTCCGAGATCAATTGAAACAGCACCAGACGTCGTGTAATAAACATTGCTTCCTGACCACAGCAACTCACAGCTTAAAGTAAAATTATCCACGTATTACCTCATTTTAATAATTTTTGTCCTGATAGCTCCCAACGGACTTCAGATATAAAGAGTTTGACAATGCAACTTTACTCTTTACAAACTTCCTCTCGAGTAAAATTGGCAAAATCTTGATGGAAATTTCCGGTTAAGAATTATTTTTCATTTGTTTCCTTTCTGAATTTTGTCATAACTTATGGTGTTTGTCAACTTTTTTTAAATTTGAACACTACATACACTGAACTCATTCATATTGGAAGCCAGCTAAGTTTGTAGGGAGTGGCATGGATAGTTCTACTTTAAAGGTACGTGTTCCATCAAAACTCTGGTGAACCATTATTGCTAACTTTTTAACTCGATTCAAGTACGCCCACTGACCATCATGATGATGTGAAGTTCATGATATCAACTTTTTAGGATATCTTCTTTGTCTAAACCATCTGTTGTTCAAACGCGCTACCACTTGAACATGGCGACAATTAATGGTTCACCAAAATGGCAGAGTGCAGAAACATGGATGAAAGTTTGTATCAGACTTACATTGCCACCTTTTTTCTGGTCCTGCTAAATTGATCAATGTTCAGATATGACAACTACAACATCTATACTTCCAAAATATTCAAAACACGGTGTGCAAGTTTTACTAAAGCGTATACGAAGATGAATTCAATATTTTAACATTGAAAGCAAACAAACAGCTGCAGCTGGGATCAATGGACAGATGAACTAAAAAGGCAAATGTGCAGTTAAGTAAAAACTGAAATAAGGATATCACACTAAATACTAAAAAGAATGTGTTATAAATGCCAACCACAATGCTTCTTTTTTCAAACGAAGCATAAAACGTTTCCAATAGTGAAGAAAGGACATCAGTGATTCACTGTTTCCTCTAAAGTGGTTGTAAACATTAACTTTGCAAGACAGTGTCACAGATACATATTTGGCAAAAAGTTTCTAAGTTCTTTTTAAGCTCAAAGCGAGAGACAAACAAACAGCTCTGATGAGAAATATTCACATGGTAATAGCGACTGCAGCCATAAAGGAGATAAATTTCAGTATTGTAATCATTATTATTACTATTATGACTTTTGCCATTATTAAGTGATTTGTCATAATTATTTCTACACTTTCTTTGACAAAAAAAAAACGACTCGCTACTATAAAGTTCTGGTGCATATGCCTACACGTGAAACAAAATGGGAAAAATTCCTTGAAACAATGTAGTACTTGAGATAAAGGCACAAGGGTTGAAATCTGTGCACATATGTTAGACCTCGTTTTTGAATAAGGTTATACAAGAGAGAAATCTTGGAAGTAGGCCTTTTGTCTGTCATAAAGTAGATATTAATTTTTTATCACGAACAGACAAAAGTGTGCGAGAATTTCACAAGAAAGCCCTGGAATCTAGGAAATAAATTATATCGGCATATTGAACTGGCAATAAACTCACCTTCACTTCTTCATAAGAGGTGTCTTCATCAATGACACTGGAAAGAAAAACACAAAGCTGCACTATCACTGTGGATTAGTCTTAATTAATTCACAAATTTAAGTCCTGTCCACACAGACTTATACGGTAATAGAACAATTTGAACTTTGCACAAATTGTCCCACTTTAAAGCTGGTTTTACAAGGGGAACAGCTGTCACCATCACGGCGCGACTTCGCATTTACACAATAATAGATCGTAAACTGGATCAGCGCAAGATATTTACACAATGACTGTCTGCGCATGCTTGAATAAAAACTAGTGAATGTTCAAACCACGTGGAATGATACCGCATCACCCACATATGTTTTTGTGCAAGCGTAACAACAATGATCCATTCTGCCTTGTTCCAGTTTGTGTGTAGAGTTGAAACTGGAGCAACTGATTGTGTGCAAACTTGCTCTACCTCTCAAACCGGTATCAAAAATGGCCGCCGCAGTGTCAGCTTGCTCCGTGTCAGTCGTGTTTACACACCCACTTGCGCCCAATCAGCTGTTGCACGTTAGATACTCCACAACAACTATCTCCCGTCCAGTGTAGATGCTACTTAAGTGGAGTGTCCACACACACACCTATCCGATNTTAGACCTCATTTTTGAATAAGGTTATACCAGAGAGAAATCTTGGAAGTAGGCCTTTTTTCTGTCATAAAGTAGATATTACTTTTTTATCACGAACAGACAAAAGTGTGCAAGAATTTCACAAGAAAGCCCTGGAGTGACAAAACAGGTCAAAATATCGGTTCGATCTCACTATCACGCCTTGACATCGCTTAGACGGGTGATGTGGTGGATGAGTCACATTTCCATAATTATTAAAAAAACCCGGGCAGACACTTTTCATACAAACAACTAAATAATCTAGGAAATAAATTATATCGGCCTATTGAACTGGCAATAAACTCACCTTAACTTCTTCATAAGAGGTGTCTTCATCAATGACACTGGAAAGAAAAACACAAAGTTGCACTATCACTGTTGATTAGTCTTAATTAACACAGACTTGTACGGTAATAGAACAATTTGCACTTTGCACAAATTGTCCCACTTTAAAGCTGGTTTTACAAGGGGAACAGCTGTCACCATCACGGCGCGACTTCGCATTTACACAACATTAGACCGTAAACTGGATCAGCGCAAGATATTTACACAATGACTGTCTGCGCATGCTTGAATAAATACTAGTGAATGTTCAAACCACGTGGAATGATACTGCATCACCCACATATGTTTTTGTGCAAGCGTAACAACAATGATCCATTCTGCCTTGTTCCAGTTTGTGTGTAGAGTTGAAACTGGAGCAACTGATTGTGTGCAAACTTGCTCTACCTCTCAAACCGGTATCAAAAATGGCCGCCGCAGTGTCAGCTTGCTCCGTGTCAGTCGTGTTTACACACCCACTTGCGCCCAATCAGCTGTTGCACGTTAGATACTCCACAACAACTATCTCCCGGCCAGTGTAGATGCTACTTAAGTGGAGTGTCCACAAACACACCTATCCGATAACTAGCACAAGGCGAAAGTGGTCACTTTGTGCATGACAATGAACAGCTGATGTGAATATGGCATGTGACCCATCTGCATGTAAGCACAACAGATAATTACTTCTGCCTTGTCCCAGGTTTGCTGCCACACAGCGATTAGAAGTGCCATAAGTTACGCTAAAAAAGTTACGGAGTCAACAATAAAAAAATCAATTTGCCACTAGGGGACACAGTGGTAATCGGAACAGTCCACAATTCGTCGCTATCTTATTGTCAGCTTCATAGGAGCACATCTACCAAATTTCATTAAGATCCTTCGAGGAGTTTAAGAGAAACAGCAGAGAATGCTCAACACCGGACGCCCAGACAGACAAGATGGCAAAATACGCACCCACATATGGGGAGTAAGTGAAGTCTGTACGAAAATGGAAAGGCATCGTTGTCTCCTTGATAGAAGGCTAACTGACAGATTTCATGCAAATTAACTGACACTAGCGGGCACAGAAGCAGTCAGATCGGTTCAAAACTTGCCGTCATCCGTCTTCAGCTTCACAGGAACATACCGTATCTGTAAAATCTAATTAAGATTGTGCACAGCGTTTAGGAGATACAGTGGCGGATGCCACCCGCCCAGACAGAGATGATGGCAATATGCACTCATATATGTATATGTGGGTACATAAAAATTCTCTCTTAAAAGTTCACCAAATGCACTTTCTGGAGAATCTGCCAATCAAATCTAGTATTTCCTCACAGCAATACATGAGCAGACAACTCTGACTGCAATACATACGAAATATCATTGAGAAACAACACTTCTCAATACCACTCACATACGCCTGGGGTATAAATCCTCAAACTCAGGGACAGCATCACCATACCCACAGCCTCGCCGGGCTTGACGCGCGATTGGCTGAATTACTACTGGTTGCGCATCACTGATATACATTCGCCTCGTTCTACGATGCATTTTGTCCAACACTAACTTTCCACAGCACAAGAACACTTGACTAACTTTCTACTTCCACTGACACAGGATGCAAATCGTGCCAGACAGAATACACATGCACAAACCATTAACTGGTGTACTTCTAGACTACGTAGGTGTAAAAAGCAGCATCCCATATAAAGAAGCCTAATGCCTAGGTCAGTGTAATATGAATTCTCATAATGAAGAGGATATCTCATCAACATGACTATAATAGGGGGTCACTCCATAACCACAAAAAATGCACTGAACAGGATCTATACACACACACACACACACACACACAAGCAGATGGCAAATACTTTGACTATGGTAAAATGTCACCAATTTCGGGCGGAAGTAATTCCCAAAATTAAACTTTTTCATTTTCAAAGGCTTCGACCATTGTTGTAAATGACCACGACTTCTCAAAACATTGTCTGGATGTAGGCATGGTATAAAATTTTAAAATGATAAAATATTATTTTGATGTTACATATCTGTTATGGGAAATTCAAAAAAACTTGTCCGCCATAGTGTGTCCTAAATTGGTGATTTTTACTGCAACAAAAACAAAAGATTAAATACGACTTGGACTTCTCACAAAACAGACAACATACACCAGAACATCATAAAAATGTCATTAAATTTGCTGCTTTACAATAACATTGAACTCTTGTTATGTAATATATGTCATATGACCAATCAACTCGCAGGTGCAGTTTTGAGTTTCTTAGCTGTGGGACTGGATGATTTAGGTGTCAGATGTAAAATATTAGTGGAATGTAAACCCTGGAGAGAGATAGTAAGTGAAACATTCAAAAAGAGGCAAATTTCTCACAATCAACATCAAAATGGTCATTCAAGTAAACCTGGAAGATGTCTCATTGCTACCCAAGTGTGTGTCTACACCCCCCAGAAGATTAGTACACCTGTTCACTGTCCATAACTCAGACAGAGGAATGTGCAGCTATTTTTCACTGTAAAAACATCACATACCCCACTGGTGAAGGTGTAAACAACATCAGGTGTGGAATACCTAGGTCAAAATCATGTGAGCAGCTCAATCAGGTACAGCACTGATTTGACTTCAGAGCCAATATTGNTAAATCGGTGATTTTTACTGCAACAAAAACAAAAGATTAAATACGACTTGGACTTCCCACAAAACAGACAACATACACCAGAACATCATAAAAATGTCATTAAATTTGCTGCTTTACAATAACATTGAACTCTTGTTATGTAATATATGTCATATGACCAATCAACTCGCAGGTGCAGTTTTGAGTTTCTTAGCTGTGGGACTGGATGATTTAGGTGTCAGATGTAAAATATTAGTGGAATGTAAACCCTGGAGAGAGATAGTAAGTGAAACATTCAAAAAGAGGCAAATTTCTCACAATCAACATCAAAATGGTCATTCAAGTAAACCTGGAAGATGTCTCATTGCTACCCAAGTGTGTGTCTACACCCCCCAGAAGATTAGTACACCTGTTCACTGTCCATAACTCAGACAGAGGAATGTGCAGCTATTTTTCACTGTAAAAACATCACATACCCCACTGGTGAAGGTGTAAACAACATCAGGTGTGGAATACCTAGGTCAAAATCATGTGAGCAGCTCAATCAGGTACAGCACTGATTTGACTTCAGAGCCAATATTGAGTCAGTGGTATCACTCCCAGAATGTCAAGGTTAAGTGTGAAAATCTTTGATTTGTTGAGTCTCTGAGACACTGACCACAAACACTAAATTCAGGAAAGTTGAAAGTCAGAACTGACCTGAGCATAAGATAGTAACTTTATGGATAAACTTGTCTATTAATGGAAAATGCAGAGAATAGAAATATAGCATTCCAGGAGTTTATGTTGCAAGTAACTGAGCTGGAAATTCGAGGCATTGGAACACATGCTGCGAGCATTAGGAGATTCATAGGTGGAGGGCATCACAGACAGGTTTTTCAGAACTGCCAAGAGAGAGACACGGAATCAGGAAAGGAGTCCCTAGATACATTGTTGATTTGTACCATTGACTGGGTAAGTTGCCTGATCGACACAGCATACGCAGTCATGAACATAGCGTCACATTCATAACACAGATCACAGAACTGTGAACAGTTTAGTGACTCATAAACACTGCACTCACAAAACACAGTTTACACAATAAAAAAACCCACTTTTTGGTTTTCACAGTGTCACCTGGAGGCAGATTACTGAATGCTTACAAAAACCTTTTCGCATATTCGATGTCCCATGACTACTGACAGCTTTGGGGTCAAATATCAGAATCCAGATAAAAAATCACTAACCAAGACTTGGAATGACCAATGACAAAAAAGAGGAAAACTTTCTAGGTGATGTATCATTCCACAAATAAATAGGTATGTGCGATATTATAAATATTTTTGAGTTGTAAATTTAACTGAAATAAACGTTTTTGCATTGAATAAAGTCAAAATAATGATAAGAGACGGAAAAAGAGAAAACTGGAAATCAAAACTGAAAAAGACGAAATCCCCTTGAAAGAGGAAAATTCAAAGCCCTGACTAACATAGATGATTTACTACATCTGCATTTGAACCACTGCAGTCTTTCTTACAAAGTGAAATTCATACACCTTGTTGGATTGCATGATTCTCCACTTGGAAAAAAGAGGCCTCTGATAAATATATTTAACTATTTTTATTGCCTTTGCTCGAACTTTTCTTTCTTTTAGAGAAGCTCGTACAACGTATTTAGTGATGTTATCAACAGTAGAGGGGTTTTATTAAAGCTGTTTCCAAGTTGTGAAGACAAATAGAGAAAAATTAGCAGCACCTGTGAAACAATTAGCAGGTCACACACACACACACGTGTTGAGACGAGTTCAAAGGCCATTAGGTATTGGAGCCATGTAAATGAAAACATCAAAAAAATTATTTCACTTTACCTCACCAAACAAAAAATACATGTGTGACTGAAAACATTTTGTTTACAATCGGGCATAAAAAATTTTAGTTGCAAAAACGAAGTACAAGAGTTTTGACTATACCTTAAACATGAAAATCATCAGAGGTCACAGGTTCATGTTCCAGGTATAAGTTTTGTCCTAACTTTCTGCTTCAGCTCTGTGTACATTGCCTTAACAAGTAGTGCTGAAGGAACAGCCACTTTATCATGACAAGTGAAACTCAATGAGACTATTGGTATCCTATTTGTTATCTTAAAGTATCTGACATTCCAGGGGCATGGAACAACTTCTCAAAATAGGGTACCGGAAGTGTTAGATCATACACCAAACAGTGCAGTACATCAGTATACCAGCGTGTGCACAGTAACAATGGTTTATGAACCCATACAGACTCCTTGCAAGCGTAGAACCAGAGAAATGTCCAGGCAGTAAGACAGCCCCGTTGGACACTTTTACATTGGAAGACTCTCAAGCATACCCTATGTTTGTTATTTGTTATCAATCTTTCACAAAATCTGGATATACGACTGCCTTGTGTGGTTCATGGCATCTTAAGAGTAGACACCCAATGACGTATGTAGTGGTGGCTGGGGGTGGGCCACCCTGAGAGTCACCCGGGGGGGGGGGGGGGTTGAACAGTTGGCCTAACTTACACAATTAAGAACAGCCCGAGTCATGTTCCATGTGTAAACCATGACTGATAGAGATGTCGGTTACTTGGTGATCAGAGTAGCAAAAGTATGATCAAAAGTGTGACACCTTAATGGCAACTGGGACTGGGGTGCAGATGCTGGGAGAGGACTGGGGTGACATCGTCTACTGCCCCGAGTCACTACAACCTTAGGATGAATTCCATAGCTGGTATAAGAAAAGTAAACTTAGGAAAAAATGGAAAACAACAGCTGAAACTGTTTTATAATTCATAAATTCTAAGTATTCTTTGTGTCCTAAAATTTCTATTAGCAAAGCATTTTTCTAACTCACACAGTTGGGGTTTCTGAGAAAAATCAACGAAGCAAAAGGGGCCTTATAATAAACTCCAGTTATCTAACCCAGTATGACATATGTACTAAACTGAACGATTTCCTGGATGGTTTAACGTTCCATGAACACCTAAACATAGCACAAATTTAATGCCCTTTCAAAATAAATCGTTAATTGAAACTAGCGTTGTGCACAGACGAGTAGACAGCTGTTTCCACCATGTGAATGCCTGTGTGAGCGGAGTCAACACGAAAATTTAGGTCAACATTACGACGCAATAAGAAACAAGAGCAACGCGGAGCAT
Organism: Phoronis australis; assembly: GCA_002633005.1. Taxonomy (NCBI): domain Eukaryota; kingdom Metazoa; phylum Phoronida; family Phoronidae; genus Phoronis; species Phoronis australis. The sequence goes on from NMRA01000472.1 coordinate 142,199, forward strand.
TGAAATGCTCCCACAACTACCTCGCAAATGGTGTATTTCTAGGAGTGTTTATTTGTATAAATGTTGAATCTATCCGAAAACAGGAACCTGCCAACTCTAGAAACCTATTAATTAAATTTCATGAAAATCTGCAAAGTAGTTTCAAAGATACAGAGGACAACGAAAAAAATAAAATTACCACTAGGGAGGCACAGCAGTAGTTAGATCCATCCAACGCCAAAAAACAAACTCGAAAACAGTAAAAATGGCCACTACGTGAAGCAACATAACCTTGAACCCATACGAAAATGGGAGGATAGCGTCATCTCACTAATAGATGCCTATCTACGAAACTTTATGAAAATCTAGTGAGGACTTTTGAAGATACGAAGTTAAACGTAAAAAATTCCACTAGGGGGCGCACCGATAGTTGGATCCGTTCATGAAAGGAACATGTGCAAAAATTCATGAACATACATCAAAAGGTTTTGGAGATAGAGCACCTGATGCCGGACGTCGGTCGGACAGACGTGCCCACATGTTTATAACAAGAGAAACGCGGAGCGTTGAAATGAGCCCACGAATGCATTGCAAATGGTGTGCTTTTAGGGTTATTTATTTGTATCATAAAAATGGCCACTAGATGGTGCAAAAACATACAATCCATCCAAATACAGCTATGGATGCAAAACAAAACAGAGCTACTACTAGGAGGCGCCACAGTAGTCAGACGCCATCATCAAACGTCCTCTTCACACTGAGAACATTTCAATTTTCAAAACCATCCCTATGATTTGGTTGACCAGGGTTTGAAAACAGCAAAAATGGCCACTAGGTGGTGCAAAATACCTAGATTCCATCCAAAAACAGGAGCAAAGCGTCATCTCTTCAATAGATGCCTATATTCAAAATTTTATGAAAATATGTTTTGGACCTTTGAAGATACAGAGGTAAACATAAAAAACTAAAATTGCCACTAGGGGGCACACGAGTGGTCAGATCCATCCGAAAGTCGTCGTTGTTTGTTGTCAACATCATATAAATACACTGTCTTCATAAATCAAGTAAAGATCCTGCAAACGGTTTAGGAAATACAACCATGAGCGCAAAAAACTGCCAACAGTAGGCGCCACAGTAATCGAAGTTGGAAAATCATCGTCAGCCGTCCACTTCATAGATAAAACATACATGCCAATTTTCACAATTATCCTGAAAGCAGTTTGCTTGATAGAGTGGACGCGAAAACAGTAAAAATGGCCACTAGGTGGCACAAACTAGGTCGAATCCATCTGAAAATGGAGAGATGGCGTCACCTCATTAACAGATGCCTGTATGCCAAATTATATGAAAACACATTGAGGACCTTTGAAGATAGAGAGGTAAACGTAAAAAAATAAAATCGCCACTAGGTGGCACACCAGTAGTCAGATCTGTCTGACAGTTGTCATCCTGCGTTATTAACATCATATAAATGCATTTACTAAATTTAGTAAAGATCATGCAAACGGTTTAGGAGATACAGCCATAGGCGCAAAAATTGCCACTAGGAGACGCCACAGTAGTTGAAGTCATCGGAAAATGATTGTCAACCGTCTACTTCATAGGAAGAACATACATGACAATTTTCGCAATCATCCTTTGAGCGGTTTGGTTGATGGAGGGATGGACGCCAAAAAACAGACTCGAAAACAGTAACAATGGCCACTAGGTGGCGAAAAATACCTCGAATCCATCCGAAAATGAAACGATAGTATCACCTCATTAATAGATGCCTATGTGCCAAATTTCATGAAAATCGGTTTAGGACCTTTCAAGATACAGAGGCAGCAAAGGTAAAAAAATTAAAATTGCCACCAGGGGGGCACAGTGGTATTCGGGTCGGTCCGAAACTCGTCGCCCTCTGTCGTCAACCCCTTAGGAACACACCTGCCAAATTTCAAGGAGATCCTGCAAGGGGTTTAGGAGGTACAGCCGCGGACGCTGGACACCCAGACAGAAATGACGGCAATATGCACCCACAAATAAATATGTGGGCGCATAAAAAGGTTACCTCACACGTTGGCGTTTGAACGCGTGATCGAAACTCTCTTATTACTGCAATAAAAACTAGCATGCCACAACATCGAAAAGTGGAAATAAAATATTTTACATATTAACCTACCCATCTCAAAGGGGTGAGAGGTAGGGCGATGCGGAAAATATTTTCAGGTTCCCTTCGTACTATTATGCACAACCCGAGTTAGAACAGCCCCAGATCCGGAATTCAACTCTGTCTCTACTTTGCAAAGGTAGAAAAAATTGTAAGATTAATCTAGTTTTCAAAGGGCCGCTAATAATAACACATGCACAAGTGAACAACAAGTTATTGCACCGAACTGAGCTTTTCAATTTTTTTTTCACATCAGCATGTTGGCATAATAGACACGATTAGCTGAACAATTTTGAATTGCAGGACAGCACAGTGCAACTGTCAGTCAAGCGCCTTAGTGATGTGTAACGGTGATGGTAAATAGAGCCGTCATATTGAGGAATGGATCGGTGAGCGGCTATGCAACCCAAATGAAGCCATGAACTTGTGACGAAACTGAAGTGACATTCCTGATAACTTCCTGTGATTTTTACACCACTAGTGACGCAAATGCCTCACGATGAAAATGGACAGTGAGACCGTGTATGAAACTCTGCGGATCTACTCGCACAAACCTGGATGTGTTTGCTTTCTCTGAGAAGATGCGCAGCAGGAAGTCGCCCTCCTTGTTGGGGTCGAAGGTGGATGGGATGACAGCATAAGTGCCGGGTTCCAGGCGGTGGCGAGTGCAGACTTCGCGCGTGTTGATGAATGTTGACTTGCTGTGCGATGCATTGTACTTGAAGAAGTTGGTATCCAGATTGCCAGAATTGGAGTCGTCTTTTAGCTGAAAGAGGTTCAAACACTAGCTTAAGGAAAAACTGAACATGACGAGTGAACGTTTCAGGTTTCGAATTTGTAAAAAACATCAATCCCAGATAACCGCAATACATTTCAGTTTCAATTATTCTTCCCTTGTGCTTATTAACAATGCAACAAACTGTTTCTGCATTCACTTGTATTTAGCAAACACAAGCCCTTACCCAGTCAGTGCTCAGTTGTGACTCAGTCTTGTGTTAGTTAACTGAATCAATAAACATTATGTTGCATGCAAGGGTCAGGGGAACAACAAATAGAGTTGAAATATGTCAACAATAACTGGGGATTTGTTTTTTTCAATGGAAGCAAAAAAACAAAATGTGAGAACTGTTGGTTTGGTCCATTCTCCTTTCTATCAGTACACAGAGAAACTGTTATTCAGATTAATTTTTGATTTACCCTCGAACAACGGGCATGTCACCCACCAAAGTTCCTTTTTAAAACAACACCCAAAGTCTTCACTTTGGAAGGCTTATAACTGTTGTGCAAACAAAAACAAAAATCTGAGATGCACCTCCCTTGTAAGGAGTGCAAAATGTCTTGCGAACTGACCCACGCACTGAACAGAAATCAATGTTTAAAACTATTAAACGCGTCAAAAAACAAAATGCACACAATTGCAAAAAAAGATTAGCCAAGTAATTGAAATCAATACAAGTCATCTCAATCAACTCCCATATTTGGTGCACGAATGCTGCGCTTAATAAAAAAATCTTGCGGGTAGCAATAGAAAATAAATATATGACATTACACAATATGTGAATATTCTTAAAAAATCCCAGAGCAGCCAACAGAACAAAACAGAACAGCACTTAATTTACCTTGTACACAGAGTAGCCAATAGTCAGCAAATCCAATCCCTCCTTTCTCTTCTTACGTCTTTCTTTCTGCATCAAACCAATGACAACAGTGCAAAGGTCATCGTCGTCGTCGTCATCAGGGTCGGTTACGGTGATGCGGAACTGAGGATTACTGGCAAAGGTTTCTGAAAATGAACAAGGCCAGCTACAGAATATTTACACCACAAGGTACAGCTCTAAAAGTTGCGAGCTACAAGAAACTTCCTTCATATATTGTCCTGCCTGGTCTTGTCTACAGTGTTAATAGAATTTAAGTTTCGGATGAACTATCAATCTCACAAAAAAGCTGCGTGAAGATAGACTGCGATGGCTTTCCAGTCAGCTAGAATCAAATCCACTCAAATTTAAGGACAGTAAAGTGCAGTCAGGTTCAAACTGCAGACTAGATGGCGATAATTTTGTCAAATTTGTCTAGCTTCATTAGCATCGAAAACTGTAAATGAAATCAGACGCAAATTTGTTAAAAACCGTTCAAAAATTAGTTGAAAATTACCCAAGAAATTTGGCAAAACGAAGAAAGTTTCCCTTTGCAACATGAGTGATTAAGTGGTACCAAAAAGCCATAACTAAAGAAATGGTTGAACAGCCTCAGGAGGCGTTGACGGCTACTGCGGCTGAACGCTTGGCTTGCTGTTTTAGTAACAGACTGTTTTGACAATTTTACAAACCAGTCAAAACCGATATTGACGGTTATGTTATACAGGTCACTTAATAAGTTTTGCCAACAACCACTCTGCTCCACCACTCATTCAAGAACCAGTGGCTGATAATTGCCAAGTAATGCAGTTAATCTGGACCCTAGCAGTAGACCTAGCCTACTTCCTCATTTTCGTACATGTATTTATGAATTTGTATACTGGTCTAAAACTGAGAAAAGACTCCTCATATGTACGGAAGAAATTTTAGGGTCTATACCAGCCAAATCACGTATGTGAGGCGACCAAGTGCTCAACAACAGACAGACAAAACAGGTACATGGTCACCAAGACTACGAATACCAAATGGCGGAGATCTCATCAACTTTTTTGAAAAAAGTAACAATAACAAAGAGGCGCCACCACGGACTACAATCAAAACAAAGTGGATAAAAAGACGAAGACACATACAAATAGCTGACAAGTATATTATTAAGTACTGTGTGCCAGTAAGAGAGTATGTTTTTCTATTTATCCATTTTATTCATTTATTGATAACTATTAAACGAATAGTGCATTTAATTTCCTCTGTTGCCATGAGATCAGTCTTAACTAGAGTCCATATAACTAAGAGAATGAACGTGGACTGAAAGAGAATGCAGAGTGGGAATGAGCACATTACTCACACAATCCCTCCTTCATACTCTAAGGAAACTCTTCAATCTACAATTTAGTACGTCTACACCTCTTCAAAATGTCATTTCTTTCAACATTAGCCTCTTTTTATTTTCTACAGAATGATTCTAATCTTTTACAAGTTCAAATATACACAAGATATTGGCAACAGATAGTGCTCAAGAGTATTAATGAACGAGATTGACACACAATTTCACGGAGATTTACAAAAAAACAAAATTAGTAGAAAGATAAAGTTGAAATATGTTACCGATGTAGTTACGACACCCGCCGGCACTGCAGCCTCTAATCCATTGTCCGTCTTCCGCGTTCGTTGACCAAGTCTTTCTCTGTTGACTTTTGTCTTCATCTATCAGGACGTCTGGCCCCAAGTTACAGATCTCCATCTTTTGAAAATTTGAGGCAAAATCCTCAAATGACATCCTGCAGAAACACAGAATGCCATCAATTCAAACAGAAGTAAGGCTCTGTAGGCAAACATCGAAAATGGCCAATTGAATTGAAATGAAACTTTCAGATGCTGTGCTTTGTATGAAACGTTGATAGGAATTGTTTTTAAACTGATCTACATTTTCAAATCAAAAATAGAAATTTTATTTATGATTTTATGAAGACCCAAAGATTGCAAGAAAATAGAACAAAACTACAATAATTTAGAGAACTAAAACATGTTACGTTAAGTTTCTGTTGAGCTTGTCTTTACAACGTTTAACCCTTGTGCTTCATCAAAATCTGTCTGTTTTCACTCCAGTCAACAGACACAAAATACTTCGTCAAAATATAAATTAGTAAACAACATTTCCAACTCTGTTAGGAAATCAACAGGATTCGGCACATCCTCATCTCAACTTCTTCATCAAGCTTTTGTTGTCCGAGTGGTTTTGACAACAATCAACGAACATGCAACATCTTGCATAAGAGAGTAGATAACTTACAGAGTAGGTAGTTACTTTATGCACACACAGCACCAGAGTCTGAGATGAGCATACGTATTTACAAGCAATGTCTTGTCAAAAACTACAACCTTCAACAAAGGGAGGACTAAGTGCTCATAAAAAGGGGAATGTTGGCAATTATTTCATGTTAAGTTGATGGGAATTTACCGCATTCACTGCTTAATTGTCAAACAAGTGACGCTTTCAAGGCATATTATGACAGATCTGTCAGGTCTACACTGCTTAATGAACATAGTCTCAAACAAGAACTGACTTAATAAGTTCTTAACAAGCTCACACATGCGTACTAATTACTGCATGCAACAACAGAAAGTTACATATATAGCCAAGGAACAGGCCAGAGCCATAATTGGTTCTAAATCTACTTCTATGCAAGACTGCATTCAACAGCGTGTCGGACAATGCGTTTGCTCAATGGAATGAATGTAGTATACTTTACGTAAAACGAAAAACGGTTGTTCGCACCTTTAATGAAGAAAGTGGCTTAAATCGAAGGTTACAGTACATTTTGGGTAGAAGACGGGTACGTAGCTGCTTTTAAGTTCCCCACAGTTTACATAAAGACACTTCTTTCCCAGAAGACTTTTGATGGACAGCTGCCTGTTTGCAGAACTTACCAGAATTCACCGTCATCGTCAAAGGTCAGACCGAGTTCTTGTTTTTCAGCATCATCAGTCATGCTCCACTCACGAGACCTGCAATTGGATCAATGGATAAAATAACGTGCTCACATTCAAAACTCAAAATTCGTTCACACCATGGCATAATCAAGGATTACGTTCAACAATTTTGCTATGCCATGTGACGCAAGACAAGACAGTACAGGAAGACATCATCTCATTGCATCAGCAACCACTTGTTACTACAATGAATCTCGCATAATTTGGACATGCTTGAGTCAGATTTTTGCTCAACTCGGGACAACTTGGACACAGCCTAAATCATGTCACCCGTTCTGATTGATATACGTCAATTTTATGCTTGGATATTCTTTTCAAAAACATGTCACAGAAGCCCGATTTTTTGTTCGATTCTGATAGCTTCCTGTTTTGTCACAATTTTTTAAAGCAACTCAGTAACTAATGACTTTTAACCCATGCGCCTCGCCCCTGTATCACAATTACTAGGTGCGCATGGGAGTTTGTGATAATGTGAAAAAATCAAGAAAAATGAGACACATTTTTCTGTCAGATCCAATTCCCTCACAGGGTACCAAGACCTGCAACACATAGTGAGCACACTTACTTGTCTCCCCATGCCCCTTTCCATTCAGCCTCATTGCCCCATGGATTACGGACACGCACGAGTTCTACCGTTCGCCTACCACGGAGCAAATCAACTTTCTTTACATTCGTGATGCTGTACGCGTGACCCATAATGAGGCCATTGGGCAACTCTGCTTCTAGTTGATTTGGATTTGCCTGAAATGTGACAAAATGCTGCCAAGTCATATAGGGGAATCTCTTGACAAAATAACTACTCTTTGTCCGTTTTGGAAATCGTAGTCAGAGGCGTGTTTCATGAAAAGTAACCACAGACCGACATCAGAAAATTTGCATTATTCTCCCACTTTCCAATAAATGAAAAAGACATTTGCAATGTTATTCCTGGCCAAGTCATCTAGCTATAAAATGGCTAATATTATATGACTGATTTTTGTCAGTTTGAAGCCTGCTTTGAACTAATCATTTTTCTCAACCAACTTGAGATTGGACAATAATTGTGGCAAGAAATGAATGATGGAACTGTCAGACACCTAGCCACCTATCACAGACTAACAACCTTTTATCAAGTTTCTAATGTCGTAGCTGATTCTCAAACATTCTCACACCTTCGACCATAACAGCATTAACAATACAGTATACTTCTCGACAAAAACAAGCATATTTTTGTTTTCAGCTTACGTTGATTGAACACCCCATGAGCGATCTGCGTTCGCGAGCCTTCAACATGATCTGAAAGAGGTTTGGAGGCTTCTTGGCCAGGTCAAATGCCTCAGTCACACCACCGGTGAAATCTTCCATCGCTTCTGTTGTAGAACCGCCTTTCAGAGCCTCGTATGAGCCCATAAGTCTAGCAGAAAGAAAGACATTCAACACAAAAATTACGGTAAATTTCAAACGGAAACTCAGGCTTCCAATTAAATTGGGCATGTTCAAAGGACTGGGATTCTCATACATACCTAAGCCTCTATAAAATTAAATGTCAGCAGCTTCAACACTGGCTTCAAATACTACGTGTGTACTTATAATCATTTAATTAATTTAAGCATTCACAAAGCCTGAGATTCAAAGATGAGAACTTTAACAGACCACAGACTAAGTCACACTTCATCTTAATAGTGTTGTCTCAGTCTTTCAATGCCTGGGTCATTCCACAGTATTTTTGTGTAATGGAGGGGACAATTCAATAGAATAGTTGTTTGTAATATAAAAAGCAACTTTAAAAGATTTTGTGAGGCATTCTTGCTGAAGTGTTGTACACTATGATAAGTTACAGAAAGATTCAGAAAAAAATAAAAGGTGCGTGCACCCTTTTTCCTGATGTGCAATGGAGGGGACCTATAGAATTTCAAATTTCCGGAAAGGCAACATAATAACCCTTTTTGCATTTTAAGGTAAATCCAAAAAAGCTAACCCCACCTAGAGCAACGGAGGGGATATTTTTGTCACTTTGACAAATTTGGATATTTCACCATTAAAATTCACTTCCACTGTTTTTATAAGTGAGCATAACCCTGAGAGTCATACATTTTATCATTAGAAGAGTTAAACAATGTGTAAATATTACATTTAAAGAACAAAAATGCTGAAATGTAATTGCCGTACACTGTACACAAACTGCACCAAATAGAATGACAAAAATGTACAAGGTCTCAACCAGGTCGCTTAAAGCATTAGAAGCATGATGGATCTGGTTGAGTTCCAAGCATTTTTGTAGTTTTTCATATTTTCATGTCAGCTGTTGTAAGCATGGTGACTGTTTGGTTGGAATCTTATATACTTTGCATATGGGACATGTCACATAAATTAGTAAGATGATTTCCCTTGTGAGGGTGACTTTTTGGTTGGGATCTATATACTTCGCATATGGGACATGTCGCATAGATTAGCAAGTTCATTCCCCACGTGAGGGTGACTTTTTCAATTTCTTTTTCTACCAAAGGTTTCCTTGGTGTATTACAAGCTTTTAAAAGGGCTTATTTTGGCAATGTTTGAACTATATTGAAGTTTGTTGACCTTATTTCAAATCGTTTAAAATGAATTTTAATTAAAAAATAAATAATCTTTTGCATTTAAAACCTATGGAAAAGCTTAGTACAGATAGATAGCTTTTGCATAGAGGTTCTTGTTAAAATAGTCGATCTTAATTATGCTAATTATTGAAAACAGTGTCTTATTAGATCATGATGAGCTTCTAAAATAATGGATGTGATCTCATTTTTGTGAGTTACACTACTATATATTCATGATTAAGTTCTGATAACAACAGTCATTCTACTGTAGTCATCATCAGCATTACTAGTTTCACATTTCTGCCATGCACTCACTTGGCGTACGCCTTCTCCAACAGAGCACTCCAGAACTCGTTCTTGGAATCAGAGTGCAAGAACACCAAATCGTTATTGTACGTTGGCAGACGATCGTCCACAACAACATCGACCCACTTGCCATATTGCCAGAAGTGGAACTTGAACATGCCACAATAGCCATTATTGGGGTCAAAGGTCTGCTCAGGCGGCACCACTTTGTAGAGCAGCGATTTGTCGAGCGAGAGTGAGGCTACAGCAGCAAGCAGCCAGCAGTCGCCTGTGAACATTGAAACAATGTTGAGTTCTTCTTTGCCAAAATTGCAAACATGGCACACAATCCTCAGCACGCAGTCATCCTGACGTACACCCTGACTGACATTTAGGAACTCTTGCTAGGATACCCTGCTCAGCATTTGGGCCCCCTGCTCCACATTTGGGCACCCTGGTCAGCATTTGGGAGCCCTGTTCTGCATTTGGGAGCCCTATTCAGTATTTGGTTGTTCAGCACTTGGATGTCTTTTCAGCATCAGGATACTCACGTAAAGTAAGCATGTAAGTATCTGTTTCTTAAGCTTGTTAACAGCAATCAATTTACACTTGGGGTCAAAGAGACAGTTACGAACCATTGGTTACTGACACCCTGAGAAACTGGTGAAACCCATTTAAAAATGAAAGAGTGTACGAGGCCTGATGATGTATTTGCACACTCTACAATTTTTGAAATCCTGGATGAAGCGTACTCATGGCTGTTAGCAGCATAATCCCAAGGAAACCTCAGAACATTAGCACAAACTTTGTACCATATGCCACGACCACTGAATAATCCATTTGAATCACTGAATCATACATGAGGACCACAACGGCACAGGTACAAACACAATACAATAACAACATGAATTCCAAATAGTTGAAACAAAAATACAACATCCAATTGTGAAACAAATGACAAAGGGTTGATTGCGCTAAGGTTCGTAAGCACACGTTTGTATGAAATTTTTATGGTCTTGCAATTTTAACAAGAGCAACGCAGAGCGTTGAAATGCGCCCACAATTGCACCGTATACGGTATCCTTCTGGGTTTTTTTTATTGGTACCATAAAGTGGCCAGTAGAGGGCATATATGTAGTATGTTGTACTTTGCAAAATGGAAAGGCATGGTCATTGTCTCCTCAATAGGCTAGGGGCAAAATGTGAGCGATCTTCATAATACAAGCACATCCTATACATCAGTTGCTTGAAGCACCACAGAAACATAGAATTAAAAACAAATTTACCAACATATGAGATTAGCACAGAATTAGAATGCCAGAAACAAATTTCTACTTGGAACTTTTCCTTCATAGTCACGAAGTAACACAAAGTATACACCTGAAGACCTATGAAAATACAGAGGTCAATGTAAAATACTAAAATTGCCACTAGAGGCATACCGGTAGTCAGAATCATCCTAAAGTNCAAAGCCTGAGAGCTGAATACACAAACACAATTTTGAGTACACCCAAAATGGTTTGGGGTGTACCCAAGCCAGACTAGATGAAGTCAAGTCATGCAAGGCCATTCAGGTATACCCTAAACTTGACATGACTGTGAGCTCTTTCACAAGGCTACCTGAAACCCTGCACAATTTATTTTTCTTATCAATTGTTCATTTCCATGATAAAAGTTCATTTGAAATAATAACATGTTATATAGACATATGCATGTAGAACCAAGGGTCAAGGTATTTGCATTGGGCATGTAAGCAATTTTTTTGTTTATCTCTTTTATTTTGCGTGATCAATTTACGTTTTGTTATCGTGATCTGTTCATCTACAAGCATTTGTTACACTCTCTTGCGGTATACATCCTCAAAACAAGACGCGTTCTATCTACAGGTATTTCTCTCTTACAAACGTTTGGCAATCCTACAAAACACAACAACACATACAGAATGAGATATGACAAATACTTTTTAGTCACATTTACACGAGACAACTGACACGGCACAGCTAACATGGATCAGCTGATTGGGTGCAAGTGTGTGTGTGTAACCACAACTGACACAGAGCAAGTGACACCGCAGCGGCCAGTTTAGACATCAGTTTGCAGAGCGAGTTGCACTTGATCAGCGGCTCCAGTTACAACTGACAACTACACTTCTAAACACAACCGGGAAAGAGCAGAATGGAATCATCTTTCAATGTACTTGCGCAACAGCATATACCCAGGTGCTCACTCACCTGGCATTCCACGTGTTTGGACATTCGCTATTGTTTGTGCGAGCATGCGCAGACAGTCTTCGTGTAAGTGACTCATGTTGATCCAGTTAGCGATCTAATGTCGTGTAAATGCAACTAAAGTCAAGTAAGACGCACCGTGACAACTGATACGGTGACAACTGTCTCTTGTGTAAAAGCGGTTTTAGAGGAATGATAGGATGCCCTTGAGCAGCTGATCTGCGCGCTGACTATTACCTTCTATTAGTTTTCTGGTAAAAACTCACTGGCGATCACAAAGATAGTGAGTGGGCAGTGACTTCAAAACATAGCTGTTTAACTCACCTAAAAATCCTTGCTTAACATCAAATCGGCTAGCTCCACCCACAAAGAGTTGAGGATCATCAACGAATTCCTAAAAATCAAAAATATCATTAAAGTTTTTAATATCTGTAGTAAATTCTGACAATAAAATATCAAACTGCAAAAGAAAGATGTCATGAGCGCAAAATTTGGAAATTTAAGTCAAAACGCAGTTACAAACCAAGTAACTCTATCTAGTGTTCAGGTACGGAACTAGCATGTTGCTAATTGTTGGACAAGCCAATCAATTACAGTGCATAAAATGACAAAACACCATTCCAAAAACTGGTTACAAGAGAGTGGTGTTTTGCTGGTGATTTGGGTTACCCAAAAATTGTTGGCGATTTCGCTAGTACATCTGTAGCCAAGCTGTTTCATACAGAACTTCATTTCAAAGGACACACATGCACTGGGGAAACAGGCCATATTGTTTATTGTTGTGTTTTAACCTATTTATGGCTGAATGAAGGTGTTCTTACATCAATTTTCATTTTATTAGCAACTCAGGGGTGGTGACTTAACAAATTTAAGTGCTGGCAAAAATGACCACTTCATGGACACCCTGTTTGTCTGCCAAAAACTCCATAGTGTTTTTGTCACTGAAAAATTAGAAGCATTTTCACCACTCATGTGAACATTAGTCACACTGGAAATTTCAGGGCTTTGAAAGAGTATGGACTGCTCAAGCTCTACAAGTTGATCTGTCACAGCACATTATTTTTATGAGACAAGCAATTATGAAGTACTAGATTCACACGCACACACAGTGAAAATGTTAGCAGTTTCACTGACTAAAATGCTCAGCAAAAATGCTGGCATTTTAGTCACAAACAAAAGACCTGAGGTCATATTGGCCAGCACTTAAATTTGTTTCCTCACCACCAAAACCACCTTTAGGCGAAAATAAATGTCGGAACGAGTTCGCTCTCTTGTCATAAATTGCGAAAACTCCAGCAGTTTTGGGGTAAATCAAACTGCCGGCACAGCGCCAGGATTAGAGTGACATTTGTAATCACCCATGACAGGCGTTTTTGCTACTAGCGCAAGTGCTAGCAAAGGTTTTTAAGCCAGTTTTTGCAAGAGTTACTTAAGTGTCAACGAATAATGAACTGTCCGTTTGCTGCAAACACTGAAACTACTCCTAATCTAAGTAGAAGAGGAACTTGATACTATTTTAGGGCACAAGTGGTCTAAATCCTGAATCAAATGCACAAGATGTCTGGAAGCTCTAATTAAAAGTCTCGGATAAGAACTAGCAGTCTGCATGACAAACATCACGTAATGTCCATTGTCATTTCCACAAACATTTCCTTGACAACTGCAAATTGGATGTGAACATATCTTGATGAACAAATTTTTGCTGTGATTATGTTTTATATACTGCTCATCTGACAAAATTGTCACAATGGTGTGGACCAGTCCCTCACATTTGCAGATACGATGTACATACATAACATATAGGTTTAAAACTTGGATGTTCCCAAACCAAATATAAACAGGAATGAAGAGATGATCAAGCTAAAATGGTGCTAGCAGCAGGAAGGATCACTTCAATAAGCTGCCAGACATGCCAGTCTGCATTTCATTGACCCAATGTTTGTCTTGACCAGACCCTTGATATCCACTGGTCAAATGGGAATGAACTTGTGAACTGTGCAGCTACAGCCCATGTAGACAATGTAAACAGGATCCAGGGTCACTCATGCCAATCTGCTGTGTGATATTGACTGGATATTTTAATGAATTCAGGGCTCCAGATAACATTTCTGCTGCTTGCAGTAAAGTTCTCCTCATTTTTGCCATGGAGGAGTAACTGATGCATCCTAAGAATTTTATTATCACTACCCTCAGCTTTCTGTTACAACAGGGATTCCTGGTTTACCACCAGCATCACACACACATAGTTTGTACACAGTAAATAACTGCACATTTTTGCTTAGAAGAAGAGGACGAAGTTGGAACTTCTTTGATTTGAATAGCACTAGTACACTGTTAGTCAGTGTTTTGTTGCATCTTAAGGGTGTATAATTGTAGTTTCTGAAATATTTATGTTAAATGAATCATGTGTAAATTAAAATCAAAGTTAGGACCTTCTTATGTATAACACTGTACTCGCGACCTTTAATAAAGAAAGCCAGGCAAACACAACACACAGAAAACGCAACTTAAGTGCATAGGTACCCTTTCAATACAGTGTCATGTGACAGGCATGCATGAATAATATGGCCAGGCTAATGTGTCAAACCCACTATCAGTTACACCAGGGTTATAAAGGTGAAGATGAACTAGGCCAGAATTATAGTTAGAGCACCAAAAGCACACCATTTAACATTTCTGCCTGACAGCAGACTGAAATATGCTGGTGGTATGCTGGTATGACATGCATGGGGATTCTAATAACTTGGAACAAACCTAATTCACAAAACTGACATTACTATGTTTGAAAGTTGTCCAATTAAATACAAATAATAAAAAGTTCTGAGCTTATATTCAAAGTTTCCTTACCAAATGGTTTTTGATGGTATGGGTATTTCCAGTGCTCTTTTAAAATCTGTTTGGGGAAGGTAGTAACAAGGACTTCACGCTGTGGGCACTTTTCTCGGGAACAAATGGACAGGTTTGAATGTAGATTCCCAAAAATGTTGTCATTAATTTTGTCCATGTTGAGATCCATAAAGAGGACAGTTCCATGCATAAGTGGGGCAATAGTCTGATATAACGTTCCCATATTTTGAGAACCAGTTTAAGCCTGTTATTCAGTGAAAAAAACTGGTTCTCAACATTTGGGCATGTTAGTATATATGGTATATATATGCCTAAAAAGTTGAAGTTATTTAAGAGTGGCAAATTTATTGGTCTTTTCAAGAAGGGAAAGAAGTGGGGTTGGCTGATGGTTCACAAGAATATAATCATCGATTTCATAAATCAAATTGCCATTTTTTAAAGATCCATGACCACTACATATTTTTGTCCATTTCCCTGTTGTCAGCATCCTTGTTGCGATTTTGCGATTCACGGTGGTCTAAGAATAAAAAACTATGTTCACGGTGAGCTCCAAACACATGAATGACAGATATGAAAAAGAACAGTTTCAATACACAACAAAAATGTCATCCGGCATATCACCATGTTTCATCCATAGCCTCACATAAAAATACCATTGATGTGAATAAGCAGTACACTCTGATGCATGCCATAGACTGGTGTGTAAATCAAACTACAGGATACCTTGTATGTCAACCATACTACAAAGCCACCCAAGGTAAACATGATTTACACACCTTACACCCACACACCCATGTAATAAATCACAAAATAATTACTCAACAAAAGATAAAGATGCTGATAATCAAATGCCAAAGTGTTATCTTTCTGACTTGAAGCTCAGAGATAGCACAAACTATCTGAATTGAAAAGAAAACATAATTCCTGAACAAAAAAACAGACAATGATTCAAGCAAGTTTGAAGTTTGGATATTCCTGAAAAGACCAAAAAGAGAAAACCTCTGGTAACTTTTACCTTTAGAAGTGTTTATTTTCTGCAAATGCAAAATGTTAGGAGACAAAAATTTTATGCCTGTTATAAATGCCTGAAAATTGAGGGATGACCTGACAATGTCTTCAAATGGCTGTTGGAGGCAGACACTTATGCAGCTTGACCACAACCCCATACCATTCTTTGATCACTAATACTTCCAACCTTTTACTGGCCATGCACAGAGCTGTGAATTTTCTGTTATGAAGCAATGTTGCAGGAGGAGATGTTACAGGGCTAGCCAATTATATCCAGATATAGCTCTTGGGGGAATACAGAATCCATTAGTATATGTTACTTAAAAAAAACATTTCCCAGAACATTCATTCATTCTACTGCACATGCCAATGATTCACAAAGAGAATATAATGCCCACTACCCTGCAGTCAATTGTTAATAACACTATACCATAGCCAGACTTATTATGGCACATCTAAATGCGTATATCAGTGAGCAATAATAATTATCCAAACCTGGCCTGCATGAAGAAAACAGAGCTTCATAACTTAACTCATTAGCAATGCCAGCCATACACCCAGCTAAAGTAGATATCCATGTATATAATTGTGCTGCAATAATTCAGCACCTTGATGTACATATTGGAAGTAAGAATTAAGTCCTCTTACATGCCATATGTTGGTCACATCATGTGACCCATAGTTAAGTCTTAGTTATTCTGCCAAAGCTGGTGCTGCATGGGGTGGATTACTCACATGTTATCTTGAGTGGAAATAAAGTACAATGGAAGATGCCCAGCTTCTTCAACTTGTATTAGGCAAGGGGACTTGAAGTAAGGAGACTTCTCCAGACGTGTTTTTACTCGTAACTGTGACGAGATTGAATTTTGTTGTGATGAGTTTTGCTTAGGCTACTTGGATCGAGTTCGAAAATTTATGCAACATGTTTTAAGTATTCTTAAGTAAAATGTTTGGATATTTGGCACCAGTTCAATGTATTTGTTCCAAGACTTTTAACACACTAACTCTCCACAGTATGGACCTTTCGAACACATACGTGAATTTTTACTTCCAGTAGAGTTTGACTTTGTTATTGGGAGAACGCAGAGCAAAATTATCTGTCTGCACAGCCAGGATCAATACAAGCTCAACAGGGACTGTCTCTTGACCACCATCCACTACTGACCAATAATGCAGTGTTTCATTTTCGAGCAAAATTTTCCTATAGTGCACTTTTCATGAAAATTCATGGATGCCAGAAAGCGCAAAAAACAGAGGATTAATTTATTCTTGGACCCTGAAATAGGTGTAGAGTGTTTTCTCAGTTCCTAGGTAGGTCAGGTTCAGAGACGATTATGTAATGCTCAGTTAAGGCATATTATGTAATACCCCTAAAGTACTGGTGGCACCATAAAGCCAGGCATGTGGTGTATTCATTGAGGGTTGAAGTAATCAGATATCCAGGTAACCATCAAGCATCAGAGGGGATGTTCATTTGTGTTCATTGAAACTTGAGCCTGAGTCTCATTTAAGCTATGTCTCTTTACAGTGACCTACCACACGGGTGAGAAACAACATGACCGCCGGTCCTCTAAACAGGACCTCCGGGGATCAAATGGGACCACCGCACCAGAAAATGGGACTGACGCACCCAAAAACATGACCGCCCCACCACAAAACAGGACCGCCGGGACTAAAACCGCAACAACTAACAGGCTAAGATTTATTACCGTTAGGCCTACACAGATCATACAATGGGGCTATATACGTATGCATATGCAGGTCTTGTGCCGATTAATCCACCGAAATCTTTTGTGAGCAACAAAGGACACTTCGCTTTGTAATACGCGGCGCTTTTGAGTTTTACTCATCACCAGGCTCCCGGCTGCGGTATGTGACTTATAAACAGTTGAAAGGTCAACATTTAATAAATCTAACACAAAACAACCTCGTTGTACGCTTTTGAGCTAAATAATTATAATTTTATCCACTGCATAAGTTTTAGAACAAAATGAAAATCATTTTCTCCAATTTGACGTTTAAAGTTAGTCAAGTAAAAAAACGGACGTTCTGGTTCTCGGGTGAAGCATCATCATACTAGCTG